>JABTTQ020001610.1:20-346090 GCA_016081115.2 Rehmannia glutinosa
TGTTGATTTGCAATTTAAAAGTCGTTGCCAATGTAGATTTTCTACATTCAATAATGGATATGATTATTTATGCATATTCATGTTATGTGTAAGCTACTGATGCAGTAGCATTTCCTTGTCTTTAAAACAGAGTTTGGTCAAGCTAGGGCTGGGAAGAAAGGGTTACCATTGTTTCCTGTGACATGCGTAAGTGGAATGCTCAGAAAGCTGACATATTGGTATCCCTATTTGTTGTGCAGTTGATTCTAAAGAAGGAAGAATGAGAAGTTACATTATTCTGGGAGTTACATCTACTAAGATTCTGTTATTTTTCACTTGATGTAGTCAGTGAGTTGCTGGGATCTTTTGGTGACAATGAGCTCTCACCTGAGTGTCTTGATGGAGCTCAAGGTTTTGAAGGAAAGATGGAATCTCAATCCCATCATCGTAAGTATGGTTTCTTTTGTCTCCCCTTTTTTAATTTTTTAAAAGTGAAATTAGCTGTTTACACAGGGTGCACTTATGCTAGGGTCCTATATGATTTTTAATGCATGTGACACTATTCTTTTTTTTAAGAAAGTGATTTAGTATCGTAATTTCCATTTAGCACATGTCATTGTGAGTGCTCTGCTGAAAACATTATTACATGTTTTACTTATCTTATTTTCCTTTCTGAAAAAGGTTATCCTCTGCCCTTCATAAGGAATCTCTCTGATGTGGTTGCTTATGCATCATATTATTCCAGCTGCAAAAATCTTAATTTTATTAAGGGTGATCTGTTAAGCATTGTTGTGGCAATTATGAATTGGTATTATACTTGTCTGGTGTATTGACTGAAGAAATGCTCTGTCCAGATGCAATCTTGAAATATCCCTTGTGAAACTTCTGCTAAATGCTTTGCATATTTAAACACAAAGGCATTCCTTACCTGAAAAGTGAAAATTCATCCCTTAAAAAGGCAGCTGCAGCATTTTATTTGCAGAAAAGTGCTTGCCTTATCCATGTCAATTATGTTATTCAGTGATTGTCTTTGAGTTGACCTTATCATCGGTAGAGAAACTAGCCTAAAGTTTTGAGGTTCAGCCTTTATCAATTACTCTTGCTTTGGCCTTGGCAGGTACAAGTTTCATTCAACCTGTAACTGCATGCAAACTTTACAATGATGTAAAACCCCTGGTTTCTGTTTCCTCATGTTCGGTTTTTGCTCTATTAGTTTTAATTTTTCTTAGCTTTTCAATTGCTTATTTTTGTGTTTATTTTGCATGAAATGGTACAGATCAAGTCACATAAAGATCTTCTGCACTTTGAAACTGCCTATGTAGTCAAGCTGCATCGCGTGGCAAGACTTGCACATACTCAACCAGTTAGTTGCTGCTTCTGGAGGCATATTGGTGTTTGTTAGTTAGAAATATATTTATCTGCCATTTTGTAGACCTGTTCTAACAGTTAACTTCTCCATATGCTCAAATAGGTCTTCACATTTACCCATCCAGAAGACTTGTCTAAGGCGAGCAATCAGCGTTATAAACCCGTTTTGATATTCCAGTGACACTGGCTCATCCTTGATTCATGGTATGTGGTTGTGAAGCCTTATTGATTTTTATTGCCCAATGTGCTTAGTACACTTGGAAGACAAAACCACATTCATGCTTTTCTCAACTTCTGCGACTTAGATATGATTGATGCAAGAGGAATGTCAGCGAAGAAATAGTTATTTGTTGCTAATAACAACTTTGAGTTCGCACCTAGAACTATGGCAAATGTAATCCGTTTAATTGTGTATATAATCATGCATTACTTTGACTGCTACTTTTCTTTTCATTAACAGGATTTGCTGGTTATTTTGATGCTACACTTTACAAAGATGTACATCTTGGTATTGAACGATCAACGGCTACCCCAAATATGTTTAGCTGGTGCGGGGTTTATGTAGATCTTCTTCATGTATCCGCTAGTATATGGTGAACTGGCAAATTGATGTTTGCTCATTAATCAGCAACAAATATTCCACCTAGAAAATGGAAAAAGCAAAAAAAAAGAAAACGGAAGAATCTCTAAGAAAGATAAAATGGTTCTCCAAATGAGCCATAGATATTTCTCTCTTTTTTCTTTTTCTTTTTTTCTTCTAGTGTATTCTAGAGAACTGATTTATTTCGTATTATATAACCAGGTTCCCAATATTTTTTCCCATTGAGGGCCGCCGGTGTATGTTCAACCTGGTACTCCTTTGAAGTTCATTTTGGCGTTGTTGTGGTTTCTGCAAGGTATCTTACTCTGCTCATGTTGTGCCTGTTCACATATCATCTTGACTCCCTCTCATGCTTGTGAGATATTTTCATTCATTTGAGCAAAAATGGAAGCATGCTTATCAGAATTCAATATTAGAGATATTTTTACTGAGAACCAATTGAATAATTTTGACATCTATGGTTATCCAGCTATCATGTTAAGAGATTATAATAAATGATAATCGTCATAAAAAGTAATACCCAGAACTGAATTTTTTTTTTGGGTATGTTACTTGTACAATACATACTGCCTTTTATATATTATGATTGATGAATGAAAGCTTTTCGGTGATTTTAATAATTGTATTAGGTTAAGGGAGGTTTGCTTGCAACAGAAAAAGAAAAAAAGAAAAATTCATGCTCCTTAACATGAGGGAATATGTAAAGAATATGAATAAACACTAACATAATCTTTGTGTTGAAATGATAACAGGTTTGTGCAGTGGTGTGTGACTTCTCCATCTGCTTGGCCATGCACAACCTGTGATCGTTCATACTGGGTTGGGCTGTAGGTATTTCTTTCTAAAGTTTTGGCATGATGTACACAGAGATAGCTTCAATTTGAGTGCAAGCTATGGCCAAATGCCATTGTTGTATACTAGTTGAGATCTGCTGAGTAGAGGTATAGATGTTTTCCTAAGGTTTTATGACATGTAGAAAAGAGAGTGTTGTCAGAAACCGACCTCATTCTGGGAAGGATTATTTATCTGGGTATACCTGCCCTTTCGATCAAGTATGAGTGGAGTATCACGAGTAGTTCTTTTGTAGCCCAAAATGTTGTTCTCAGTAAGTATTGTTAAGATACTGATTTGGATACCCACTTTTGAAACATCATTTCTGTTTTCTACATTTTTGTTACAAATACCTGTTTGGTATTACAGATTGGTGGTGTGTATGTGATCGAACATTCCTCATGCTCCCATACATTATACCGCATTTATTTGCAGAATTACAGTATATAGTTTTACATTGATTTTGTTTTTCCGTACATCGGAAGTTTTCTCATGGTCCCTTATTTTACACCAGAATTTATTTGCAATTTGGGCATAATCTACATTGTTTTTTTTTTTTCTTTTCTTTTGGCCCCTTGTGCGTATCAAGGATGTGGTGAGGTCTAGGGGGCAGCGGGGCGGATCTGAATAAACCTCGGACTTGCCCCACCTAGGGGAAGAAGACCAGCGACCCTACCCGTCCCACTTTAAAACCTGCTATGCCACCATTAAGTATTTTTAATTCATAATTGTTGGATGGTCGATTCTCCTTGTCATAGTAAATGAGATAAAAATAATATTTTAAGTTTTTAAGAGTTTATGGAAAATAGTTTTCATAAGATTTGAGCAAATATATTAATATTAGTTAATTATGGTAATATATGAATTTCTACAGTAAAAATTAAATAAATATAAGATATTTATGATATTAATATTTTATTATGTTGAAAATTGATAATTACTTTGGAAATTAGAATCTATTTTCAGAATTATAATTCTAGATATACTAGGAATCGACTTGCAGTGGGAGTCTACTCGAACCAAAGCTATAAATAATAGATCCTCCCTTGAATTGCGACTCATTTTCGGCCCTCTTTTTCCCATTTAAATAAGTTCTAGACACGGTAACACTTCGAAGCTTTAATCATGTATAACGGACTAGGATTCAGACCCTCGAGAACTCGGCACCAACGGATACACCCAATCGAACAAGTTGAATGGCTTGCTGAAGGCGAAAAGCGCCAATCGCCGACTCGAATAAGGGTTTGAATCGGGTCGGAACGAGGCGGCGTGCCCGTAAAAGCCAACAAAGAGATCTTAGAAAACGATCGCAAGCGCCAGATCCAACTAAAAGCTTCGTGTTGGAGGAGAATCGATCGATCGGGGATACATTCCGGATTTAAGATTGGAAGAATCTCGGTGATCGAGAAGATCGCTTGAGGACTGGGGAAGAAATATTCTTTGTTGTTGTATCGGAAAAGGTTTGAGACAGAGACTCATCAGTTGCTGCGTTGAAGGAAAAGCGGATGGAGAAGCTAAAAGCTGCTCTTGGGGTAGAAATCTGAAGCTGATAGAGAAAACAAGTTACATGGTCATTGCTAGCTTGTGAGATATTAGAATTCAATTGTAGAGCGATGTGAAAGTGGAAACGCACGCCTTTGAGTCGAAAAAGTTAGAGAGAGAAAAATTCTTGAGATCTTGAAAAGCACCGATTCTTTCTCTCCACCGCACCTCCATTCCTTCCAACGCCCACCTCCCGGCCACTGTTGCCCATATCTACCGCTAACCATCGTCCCCTTTGCTTCTCCCCGCCCACCGCAAACATAAACCACGGCTTCGCGCGCCCACCTCTTTTCAACACCGCGTCGCGACAACGCTTAATCTCGCCGCCATCACCTCGGTTTCCCTGTTAGCCTCCGCCGTCCAACCTCGACCGTCACTATCTTGCCTTACTCTCGGTGATCCAGTCGCGCCCGCTCAACTTTGAAATTTCGGTCGAGATGATTACATGAACATTTTAGGCCTCATTTTGAATATGCTTCCGCTATGGATTTTCTCTCTTCCCGAGATATCGCCTCCCATATACATACATGATCGCGTTTCGTCGTCTCCGTGACTGCACAGACTTGCTGCACCTCGGCCAAATACCCGCAAGCAACTTCTTCAAACACATTTGTTGTCGGTCAGACCCCCTCGCTTAGGCAAATCCTGTGAAATCTGTGGTAGTTGCTCCTTCGCTTGAGCGTTCATGGTGGTTCTCTCCTTTCCGATTAGAAAGTAATCTGCTTTCCTTAAAATTTACGATGAGATTTATGAATCGTCGTAAAATTTGTGAACAATCTCTTATTGGTAAGACTTTATACAACAAAGGTGATAAACCATTTCTCTTTGCTTAACTTAAATTTAAATTGAAGGATTTATGGGGTTTGTCTTCAAATTTTCGGATTATTTCTCTTGGCAAGGGCTATTTTAATTTGCATTTTAATAATTTGTTTGATCGTGATGTGGTTTGGCGTAAAAAAATTTGGTCATTATCTCGGGTTTATTCCGACTTGATCGTGGACTCGGATTTTGACCGGATAATGTCGAGGGTTTATTGCCTGATTTGGGTCGTATATTTGGTTTAAGCTACGAATATTGGCATCAGGAAGTTCTTTTTGGGTATTGCTCGGGCGTTGGAGCATGATCAAGATTGATAATAACACTTTGCATGGCATGATGGAGTCACTATGCTGGGGTTTTGTGGATGTGGATTTATCGCATAGTTTGCGAAAAAATGATGATTGAGCGTCTTGGACACTCGGGTTTTGTTTTCTTCAATTATGAATGGTTACGAGTTTTTCGGCATTGTGAAATAGTTGGACATTCTATTTCTGTTTTGCGAAAGACTTTGAAACTTCTAATGCTTTGAAGCGTGGTCGTAGCACTTTCCGGAAGCTTAATCATCAGGAAATATGGTGAACACGACAAATGATTTAGTTGATGGGAAACATTTGAACATACGGGTTTGAGGTGGAACCTCTTGATAGGAGTAATGCACTAAATCTCCTTCGAGGTAACCCCCAACTGCTGCTACTTTTAATGCTTTTCTTTGCTCTTTGCTGGGATATTTGGAGATAATAGTGAAATGGGCGACATGCATGGGATGCCGCTAGAAAGCGGTTGCACATATTGACAATCTATTTTGGAGATTGAGGGGGTCATTTCAGGGATATGGTTGATGATTCCCATGCCCCCGTGTTAGTCTTTTATGGCTAATAGGAATGATAGGTCATATGGTCATGAAGCAAATGAGTCCCCGAATCGGGGCGTTGGGAACAACTTATTGGGAATATTGATCTTACGGTGTTACAAGGATGTCAATCTCGATACCATTTTCCTCGTTGCACAATTCGGATAATTCTTCTATGGATACCTTAGCGGATAAAAAACTCCGGGAAATTAACAAAAACTCTCTGTTGTCAGAAAGGAGGGTCTTTAGGCGGCCATTAGAGTTCTGTTGGGAGTCGAGAATATCATAATTCTATGAATATGGTAGCCTCTACAGATCATGGGCGGATGAGATTGAGGAGGAATCCCGGGATAATCAGCTCTGCATGGGGAGGGCCCGACAATCAATGAATATTCTTATTTGGAGCGTTCGAGGGATTTGAATGATCTCGAAGTATGCTCGTCGGCATTGCTCTCTTATCAAGCAGATTGGCTTTATGCAGTGGAACCTAAAAGCGGATATCTCGTCTATTCATTCCTCTTTCACGGTCGAGCATGGGATTTTTTATTTTGGCGTTAATCAACGACCTGGCATGCATTCTAATATATGGATTCTTGTTTCTTTCGTTTTATTTCGGCACCGGTGTTACATATGTCGTCAGCTTGTTTTGGTTGAAGCGAGTTTGTCGGTAGGTAATATCAGTATTGGTTTTGTGCATGGGCATCTTCTTATGTTCGGCGTCGTGATCTTTGGCGGGATTTGTTGGCTCATCGGGACTCAATTATCAGTCGTGGGGATTTCAATGCGGTGTTGGGTGCTCATGAGCGTCGTAGTTTGCATGCTCTGTCTGGAATTCTGTCGGGAATTTTTGAGCTTTATTGAAGATGGCGAGTTGATTGATATTCGCCCGTCCGGTCATAAATTTACTTGGAAAGTCGTATGCACCCACGGGTAATCACGTGGAATCTCGTATTGATCGGGGTCTTGCTATGGAGAGGATTCAGGATTATAGGGAAATGGTTCATCACCGCGTGTTGCCTCATGTTATGTCGGACCATCGTCTATTTCCATCACTTGTAAGACAACATGCGCTCCCGGACCTTTCGGTTTGAGAACATGTGGACTCTTGATAGCGACGGGCTTTATACGGTGATTCACGATTCTTGGGTTTTGCCGACATCCTCGATTCTCCCAGGGTAGGATTAAGGCAAGCTTAAATGTCTCAAAGCTCGCCTTAAGGAATGGAATGCGATGTTTTTGTGATGTCTTTCGGCCAAAAAGAGTCCATTCTCTCCTCCGTTACCTCGATTCAAGATACCATTGCATTTGAGGCTATTACGAGGAGCTTTTTTGTGAAAGTAGAGTAATGCGATGTTAGGCGAGGTTTTGAGCAAGGAATACGAGATGTTACGTCAAAAAGCCGTATTTCTTGGCTTAAAGATGGGGACATAATACTACTTTTTTTCAGCGTCCGCTAAGATTCGTAGATGTCGGAACTCCATTTCTTCCCTTATTATTGATGGAGAGCTTTGTAGAGATCCTGGTATTATCACGGAACATGTCACTCGATGTGCGAGAACGCTTTTCAAAGCGTCTTTTGCTCTACTACATTCGTTAGCCCGGATCTCTCTCTTGTGGCCTTGAGTCAACACATTTCAATCAGATCCTCTGACAGTCGTCAGAGCATATGATGAAGTTAAAGATCACGGTCTTTGATATGGACCACTTTGTTCCTCGCTCCTTGGAGTGGCTTTAGGGAAATTCATCGATTTGCTTGGGAAGTGGTTTCGATGATGTGGTTCATGCCGTTCAACACTTTTTTGATACCAGGGTGATTCCAGGGCTTAATTCTAGTTTTGTGGTTCTCATCCCCAAGATTTGAAGCGGTCAAAATTGATCAATTTGACGACCTATCGTCTTAGCAATTTTTTGTTTAAAATTATCACTAAAATTCTCTCTCTAGATTGCCCCGATCACAACATCTATCATCTCTCCGATTCGGTTTGGTTTTATTGCGGTCGCGTATTCATGATTGCGTCTCTATTCTTGAGTGCATTAATTGTTTAGATCGTCGGGCGTATGGTGGTAATATGGCCATCAGGTGGACATTCGCAAGGCTTTTGACACACTTTCTTGGGATTTCTTGTTGCAGCGTCATGAAAGCTTTTGGTTTTCAAATACTTTTTGTGGTTGGATTCTAGCATTCTTGATCTGCTAGACTCTGCCGATTCTTTTGAATGGCTCGCCTTGATTGGGTATTTTGGTTGTTCTCGAGGGTCGTCGAGGGGATCTCTGTCTCATTTCTCTTTTGCATTGAAGAGGTTCGAGTAATCTTATTAGTCGGCAAGCTCAATCTCAGGCTCTCACAGGTATTCGAGGTGCGCGACATCTCCTTCCCATCTCTTGTTATATGCGGACGATGTGATTATTTTACGCCAGGCATCTAAAGCGATCTTGGCATTATTTTCGCGCATTATTTCAGATTATGAGCAACTTTCGGAGGCGATATGCTAATCGGGACAAGTCTACCATTTATTTTGGTAAATTTGTGCGTCATAAGCGGGCTATTCCGGGCTATTAGAATGCGAGAGGGAAACCTGCCTTTTATTTACACAGGGGTTCGAACACCCGGGAGCTCTGGCGGATGCATTGGAACTATTGTGGATCGTATTATTTGCAAATTCGATGAGCGGAAGGGCATTCTCTTTCTATGGCGGGTCGTATGCCTTGGTCAGTCGTGATCTTGATTCTGTTGTCCACTCGATGATGGTCTATAGGTGGCGGCCGCTACGACTCGTCGTTTGGACGAGAGGCTCTCGATTTTATTTGGTGGAGACATCACAAAGAAGGGGTTGGTCGGCTGTTCCTTGGGCGCGTATGTGTGCTCCCTCTTCTTGAAGGTGGTTTGGGCTTGCGTTCGATCTCATCTATGAATGCATCTTTTCGTGCGCATGGCAGGATATTTTGGCCGGGTTCATTAAGCGGCTTGTTTGTTTCATTGAACAAATTTTTGGATCGGTCTCTTGAGCCTAAGGCCTCTCCAGGTTCTTTCTTCACTTTGGTCGGGTTTCGCCCCACATCTCCCATAAGGAAGACTCATTTGGATTATCGGGGGCGGCACCTCTATATCTTTTTGGTGGGATAATTGGCTTGGATATAGTATTGCCGATAAGATGGGCGTTCTCTCGATTTTAAGTAAGAGATTATCTCAGGAGCGATTTCGATTATTTAGTTGATGGTGTTTGGCACTTCACTTCCTGTTCATTCGAATTGTGAGGATATTGTTATGGACATCTTGACTATACTGTTGTGGGTGAAGATGATTCTCGGGTATAGTCTAGATCGGTTCGTAGCTATGTTTCTTCCTCGTATTGCTTATTGGCATCTTCACCCAAAGAGATTTCCGGTGGTTCGTTGGGGTAAGTGGCTCTGGAATCTAGTATTCCAACACGACGATCTATGTTAGCTTAGCGCTTGATTCATAATAAGCTTCCTTTGTGGGGTCATTTGCGAGCGCGGGATTTACGGACTGCGGTTTGTCGGCTTGCTTCGGCGATTACGAGGATCTCGATCAGCTTCTTTGCATTGCCCCCATTATTCGTTCTAATTAGGAGTATTTCTTTGGTCTATTCAATGTACGATTGGATTTTTTGGCATTTGGGGGTTATTCTTGAGTTTGGATGTGAAAGGAAGCTCTCAAATTCTTTTTGTGGAAGTTAACGTTGATTACCTTTCTTTGGGTGATTTGGTCTTATGCAACAAGGCGGTGTTTGAGAGTCAAGTTCTCAAATGTTGCTATTCGTAACTTTCAGTCTTTCTTTTATTAGGGAAACCCGCCATGCTACTATGGGCTTAAATGCATAATAGTTTGCCTTGATCTATTCATTTGAGGATGTTGGGTATTAGGGTTGTCATCGGCGGGCTAAATCCCTGTATTAGTCCGTTGGAATCTCCTCCTTTGGTTGGATTAAAATTAACTGAGATGGGAGTGCCATGGGGTCTCAGGATTGCGTGTGGAGGTGTTTTCCGTAATTGTCATGGCTTAAGCCGTTCTTGGTTGTTTTACTTTGCACCTGGTGCGGGTTCGCTTTTAGCGGAGATTCTGGGGGCCGTCACGGCTTGTGAAATTGCTCTTGATAAGGGATGGCAATTTATTTGGCAAGAAGCGGTCGTCATATATCATTTCGATCTTTCTTCCTTTTCGATGGATGTTCCTTGAGGTCCTTAAAGGGCGACTTTTACTCTTATATCGTCGCATAAAGTCGAATTCATTTTAGGGCATCTCATGTTTTAGTGAGGTTAATCGTGACTAGATGCCCCACTTGCTAAGCAAGCTTATGTGGTGGGTAACACTTGGTGGGATGTCGCTCCAAACTTCCCCGTGATGTTATTCTTCACGATCGTCACTTTACTTTACCATATTAGATATTAGTTCATTTTTTCCTTGATCATGCGGTAGAACTTGTGGTTGTTTGCATGGATTATTCGTATTTATTCTTATCGAAGTCTCTTTTCTTCAGGGTTTTCCACAAGGTGGGTTTTACGTAGAAGGTTTTATGAGCCCCATCTTGAAAAATTGATCGGCCTTGTGATCAACATTCTATTTTTCTTTATTTATTTATTTTGGCCTCCGGCCTTTTACTTAAAAAAAAAAAGAATTCAATTGTAGAGCAAGGTTAATTTGCTTATATCTCTGTACCCTGTTTAGAGAGAAAAAAAGTTGCAGTAGAAAATTAAAGAAGTTTTTTGCTTGCATTTGAAATAAAAAGTATTTGAGATTTGGAGAATTAACAAAGTTTTTAAAGCAAAATTTGTGAATTACGGTCTAAAACAAGAAGTTAGGCCAAATAATACATATACAAAAATAATCTACATTCTTATGAGAATTAAATTTTTATAAGTAAAAATATATCCCCAATAAATATGTTATTTGATCTATAATTACTAAATAATTAACAAAAATTAATTGTTCTAAAGATTTATTCTTAAATTATTTTATCATTTTAATTATTCATTTTTCTATTATTTATAACATTATGTATATATATTAGTCTACAAAAATATGTATGTTCATAAACAGTTGAAAAAGTGAAAGTTAGTATTTTACATTGAAATCAAGTAATTGACACAATTTCCATGCTTAATAATTTTGTGTATTGTTATACACATTTATCATTAAAAGTTTTAAGATTTGAGTTACTTAAATGATTTATTATCTTTCCTAAAAACATAATTTAAAATAAATTTCTAATTCCCAAAGCACCTAAAAAAATTTGAGGTACAAATATTTTAAACAGGCTAGAAATTATTGTTATTACGTGTAATTTTGTCTGAACGTTAAACTAAATTTAATTTCATTTTTCCCTAGTTAAATATCGGGACTAAAATCATGACCTGTAATTGCAGTTATAATTTAGTCGACCACCAAACCATTTTATAATGTCTAGCTAGTTACTGGGCCCCCAAAAAAAGATAGTTACTGGGCCAAGTTCGGCCCAAAATCGTTTGGTCTCTATTTGTGAACACGATGCGGATCCATTTCCTCATATGGCACTGTCTTACCCTAAACACTGCCTCATCTTATCTGCAATTCCCCAGATCGTACAAAAAACAACGCTTACTGAAATTTGAACCTAGGATTTGGGATTTTCTCTTCTTTCAAATCAGATCAGGGCTCAAAATTGATCAAATTTGGTGAAATTTGAAACCCTAATCATGTATAACGGAATAGGGTTACAGACCCCTCGGGGCTCCGGCACGAACGGCTACATCCAGTCGAACAAGTTCTTTGTGAAGCCGAAGACGAACAAGGTACTCACTGACTCGAATAGGGGTTTCGAATCGGGTCAAGGAACAGGGGGCGTGACCCGAAAAGCCAATCAGGAGATCTTGGAGCACGATCGCAAGCGTCAGATCGAACTCAAGCTTCTTGTGTTAGAGGACAAGCTGATTGACCAGGGATACACTGATGCCGAGATTGCGGAGAAACTCGATGAGGCCAGGAAGTCGCTTGAGGCGAAGGAGAATGAGGAGGGGGAATTCAATGCAGGTGTTACATCAGAAAAGTAAGTTTTTTAATTTTATTTTATTTTTTCATTTTCTTAACCTTAAAAGTGGGTTGGTTGCTTTTCTTTTGCTCTATGAACAGCCATGCTACTTAGCAATATTATATTTAATTGGAGAATATCATAGACCTGACCTAGAAAACTAATTTTGAGCATGAACTAAAGTATATCTTCAGTTGACCAATGCGTGCCCGTTATGTAGGTTATTAAGATCAATTTTTCTATGCTAATTGTTTTGCTGTCTCTTTCAATTTTTTCCCCATGATTTATGCTTATTCTCGAAGTGCCCTACCTTTCTAGGCATTTGCCAGTTCTTTTGGCTTGAAAACTTATGTTCTTTGAAAGTGCTTCTGCTATCGTTGGTTACAGTGCTGTCCTCCTTTGATTTCTTTCTTGGGAAGAACTTCTATCACAGAACAATCGTATGATAAAATTTTAATAATTTTTTCAAGTAGCTGCAACGTAGTCAGTGGATTTCAGTCAGTAGTAGGTCATATTCAATTGCTTAATGATGTAGTTGTAATTGATGGAAATTGATTATGTGAGTGAGATCGGTGCTCCTATACAATTGAGATTATTGTTCTTTCAATGATTTTTGAGTTACTGTGGCTAAATATATTTTGTGGGTGAGCAGGGTTTCAGAGACACAGACCCATCAGATAGCTGCATTGAAGGAAAGGCAGATGGAAACACTAAAGGCTGCTCTTGGAATAGAATCTGAAGTTGATAGAGAAAAGAAATTCCGTGATCTGGAGGCTGATTTTGAAGAAAATTTTGATAAGGATGAACCAATAAACATCCACAAGAAGGATGCTACTGATGATCATAAGCACCATGCAAAAGATGTCAGAGAGAAGGATGATGTGCGGAGGGTTGTAAAGAAAAATGAATCTGGTAGGGATGAAATAAAGCGCGCAATCAGGAAAAAATCAAAAGAAGGCATGATGATTCCTCCGACTCGGATAGCATTGTGAGGCATGGGACTAAGGGAAAACACAAAAAGACGGTAGAGGTGCAGATAGTAGTGATGATTCTGATATCGATGTTAGGAAGAGAGGGAAAGAGTCATCAAGAAAACACAAGAAAGTAGTAAGACATGACAGTAGTTCTTCTGAATCAGAATCTCATTCTGAATCTGATTCTGAATCAGATTCAATTTGATTCTGACAAGAACTATGAGAGAGCTCGTGGGCGATATGCTTCTGATGATAGAAGCCCTAAAAGCAGAAAGCAAAAGCTAAAGGAGCCTTCAAAAAGTAAGCGACATGATTCTGAGGATGAGAGTTCTGATGGAGGTCGTGTTCGTAAGAGTAAAAAGTCGAAGAGCAGGCAACATGATTCTTATGATAAATATAGCTCTGATGATGACCCTAAACAACGCCAGAAGGCCGTGCCAAATCGGAAAAGTCGGGAAATTGACTCTGGCGATGACTATTCTTCTGATGAAGGCCGGAAAAATAAGACTCAAAAGGGGAAAGAGCCTTCCAAGAGCAAGCGTCATGATTCTGATGATGAGTTCTATGCTGATAGAGTAGAAAAAGATGAAAGAAGCGGTCCTAACAAAATGGATCAACAGAGAAATCACAGACCGGAGTACCCTCCTCGTGACAATAGCAGGATAAATAGGAGTGAGAGACGAGACGAAGTCGGGGGAAGATATGGTCAAGAAAGTGACTCTGATTTTGATGAAGGAACCAGAAAGAAAAGGGAGCGACATGACAAAGGTGAGTATGAATTAAATGCTGGCCATGGTAGACAAGAGAGAAATGATGGCAGACAAGAGAGAAATGATAGGAGAGATCGAATTCATGATTCTGGTAGAGATAATAATCGTAAGAATGGTGTTTCCATTGAAAAAAATAAAGACAATGATCAGAATCGTGATAGAGTTGGAGTAGCGAAGTCCATAGGGAAGAATAGAAGTCTTCATGGTGATGATTCAGGTGCCAGAGGTGGAGAGAAGGATTATGCACGTGAAATTGATGATGGGGAAAAACAAAAGAATAGGGTTGAAGGATTGGACACATTCAGGAAATTGGAGCATCTTTTTAAATCAAAGGGAGATGGATCAGGAGATAAAAGTGAAGATGCGGCAAGGGGTAAGAGGAAAATAGATGATGAAAGTTGGGATGAGCAGCCTGAGGCGAAGTCAAGAAGACGGGATTCAACAAAAGAAACTGGGTATGAGGGAACTAAGGTTTCATCGGAGAGAGGAAGTAAATCATATAAGCATGTGGAAGATAATATCAAAGATTCAAGGTCCATGCGGCCTGGTGGGAATGTAGATGGTGCTGACACTGGTGATACAATTCGTAGTAGGAATGAGCCGCGGCATGAGAACAAGCGAGAGAATCGGGACCATGAAGATTATGGACGGAGTAGAAGAGAAAGAGGAGATGATGAAGAGCGCCATGGAAGAAAGCATGAAAGACATGGAGATGAAGAGTCATACAAGAGGGATCGTGAGCATCAACGAGTAGGGCGTGGACGAGAGAGAGAAGAGGAGAGTGTAAAAGATGAGAGAGATGGAGATTACACTTCGAAGAGGGCTAGATACGATGAAGGACGTTCTAGTGGAAGAAGATACGATGATGACAGCAAGGACAATAGGCGGTCTAGACATCGGTGATAGAACCGTTGAAGCATGCAGTTGGAAGCAAGAATGGTAAGTTTTCCTGCATTTACTAAAAAATGTTTTAAGGGTTGTTTTAGATATAGCCTCTCCTTTTGTGTAAGTTGTATACACCTCCATATATTTATTCATGTTATTTGTTACTGAAACTTTAATATTCTTGGCTAACAATTTCTTTGACTCTCTGTCAGGGGGGAGTTTTACTTGGTGCCTCTTGCATGCTAGAGTTGGCTGGTGTCACGAACTACTTGCTCTTGGTGGTTGAGCTAAATGGCACAAAGAGATTGGTCTATACTGAGTATAACAAGAATTTTTGAAACTTGTGTCGGAAAGAGCTTTGAAGGAATGTTTGTTTCCTTGTTGTGTGATGCCTTTATATGATGTATGATATGGTATGAAGAATTTGACATCACATTCTCTTCATATCGCTTTGCTTTTATGTTGTTACGTGTATTGGTGGTGTTGTGATGCATTCAATGATATAAACTCTCTTTTTGCTTTGCGGGTATGAATCTTTTATTGTTTCTTCTGTGTGGCTCTTTTGACCAAAGGTGAACTGCAAAAAGTAATGAGCATAATTGTTTCTGAAGTAGAGGTTGCTGAGCCTTTGATTGCATTTATTTCGTGGTGTTTCGTATTAAGAGTATTATGGGTTTCTGTGGTGAAAATCGCGTCTTTTCGATGCCAGGAGAGTCGGCATTAGAGGTCTTTTCGGATGCTAATATAGTTGGAGAGTAGAGTATAATCAGCTGAGGAACAAGTGGTAAAAGCTTGTTTTCATGGAATTATGTTACAGGAAAATCATGTGTTTTCATGGAACCATTACGAATATAAGGTACCCAGATTACATGATAAGAAATGAAAGAGCCTTAAATGTTATTGAAGGTGTTTGCGTTGTTGTTGACAAACCCATTCTTCATAATCTTGCAGCAGTTGTTGTACTAGCAATGGTACCAGCTGGTCCACCAGGGCTTGCATCATTCTATATTCAAAAAAATTCTCAGTGTTAAAGACATCAAAAAATCAAGAGGTTTTGGAAAATTACAAAAATTCCCTCAGGTTTGAGTATTACATCTTGCCTCTTTCATAAGCAAAACTATTTCAAACATCCTTTTACATTAGTAAGAGTTCCTCTGCCAGAATCAAACCTCAACGTTTTTTTTTTTTTAGAATTATTTTGAAACTTTTCTGGGTTGCTTTGTAATTACCCAAAACCTCATGGGTAGTTTTTGTAATTATCCCTAGTTTTATGATATTGAAAATCAACCAGTATAACATTAATGTTCTTGAAGTAACTAATTCAACCCAGTGTTTGTTAAAGCACTTTGTGGGTAAACATAAGTTTCCAAAGTGTGTTACCTTTTTCAAAGGCAAATTCTTTAAATGAACTAGCAGTTGAATAACCAAGAAAAACTAGATTTTAACTCAGATTTTGGGTGTTTATGATCCTACTTTCTCAGCTAAGGCTCTTTTAATTTAAAAGTTCCTACGTTTTACTATTGCTTTAGGGCTATCACTAGCTTTGTAGCTCAAGTGGTATCGTAAGGGGTGTTAAGGGTTTGAACCCTGTATCTCTTTGAAATTTATCTCTCTCCCCTCCAACCAATACTCCCAACTTATTAAAAAACTCTTACTTTAGATGCAACCAGTAGCAGTAGCAAATGGCTGGGTATAAATCTGCATAAAAATGAATATTACTAATATGTTGAGATGCAACCAGTAGCAGTAGCAAGATTTTTAGAAGTGTATTATATAAAGGGATAATTACAGAACACCCCTGAGATTTGGGCTATTTACGAAAAAAACCAGAGTTCTTTGAAAATTACAAAAAACCCCTTGAGTTTGATTCTGTCTTAGATTTTTTCCGGTAATTTTCAAAATATTTCAAAAAAAACCCTCACATTTACAAAATTATTACAGTTACCCCCCTTAAATTTGAGACAAAATGAAACTTGAAGGTTTTTTCTGTAATTTTGAAACATCTCAGGTCTTTTTTTGTAATTAACCCAAACCTCGGGTGTTTTTGTAATTATCCTTATATAAATGCCTCACAAAAATGGGTGAGAAATTGCATTTATATTAGATAATCTATATGAAGACAAGCTTTTCAGGAGGAATTAGAGACTGGAAATTAACAAAAACGATCAAATGAGGCAATACATTATGAAAAGTCCATATTAATCCTATCTGTAAGTTGTTGATGTTCTAACTTCTAAACTATCACATTACCCAAAAAGAAATTCAAAAAACTCTGTATTATGCAAGTCCTACAGTTCAATTGTCTTTATAAAGCAATAGCCTCTTCTAACTTACATATGATTCACAAAAAAGAACTTAACCAAAGTAGAATAACAACCTCAAGGACAAGATTTAATCTCACATCAACATTCAGAAACGGTTCAGCATCGATAACTTCCCATTTTATATGGTTCCTCATAGAAGCTGCAACATTTTGAAAACAAATGTTAAGAGGTCAAAACCTAATCAAAGGCTCCATTGTACCTGAAAACTGAACGTACCCGAAAAGTGTTCATTTTGGCGTTCCACGACGTCAGAACCCTCAAACTGAAATGTGATTTAAACATGATGTCAAAGATAATGAAGCGTGCGAAGCTGTCAAACAGTCATCATACAATGCCACGAGTTCCCAACAAGGTATAATGCCTTGAGGATTAGCAGTAGTGTTACAGAGGATGAAAGAGCGATTAAACGAGGTTTGTTCGTTAAAGGAAGCGGATTTTCTTCTCACAGATCAGAACATAAAATTCTGTATCTGAACCAACAATTATGATTTTTTCATGGACAAATAATAAAGGTTATATACTGCAATTGCTTCAATATATGGTTCTTGGAAGATTATTGATTGACTGACTTATCTACTAGGATAACCTGTATAATTGAAACACAAGAGACATGAAAACAAAATTTCTTTAAGGGATAATTACAAAAACACCCCTGAGGTCTGGGCTAATTACAAAAGAACCAAGAGATTTTTTTGAAATTACGAAAAAAAACCTTTAGGTCTGATCTGTCTTACATTTTCACCATTCACATGCAAAAAAATTTCAAAAGCTCCCACTACATTTATCGAAATATTACATTTATCCCCTTAATTTAAGACACAATCAAACCTCAAGGTATTTTTTTGTAATTAGCCCAAACCTTAGGGGGCTTTTAGTAATTATGCCTTTCTTTAATCTATCATTTAGTTAAAGACTATGTGCTGTTTATTAGAAGTTTGTCTTATTTTAACTGTCGTGCTGTAATTCTGATCTATAGTAAACATATGACGAGATCATAAACACAGTCTTTCCTAGAAAAGGGAAAATCTTCATATCAAGAAGTTCTATTCTCTTAGGGATAATTGCAAATACTACCCATGAGATTTAGCCTAATTACGAAAAACTCCAATAATCTTTCAAAACATTTGTTAAAGCTACTCTTAAAAAGTACAGCAAAATGCAAAACAAAATGATGGTTCTACTGAGCAGCAACACAATCAGACTAAGGAAACAGATATATGATAATTATCTGGACTATTAATTTATGGGATAATTACACAAACATCCCTGAGGTTTGGGCTAATTACAAAAAATCCAAACATGTTTCAAAATTACTAAAAAGTCCTTCAAGTTTGATCTGTCTTAAATTTAAAAGGGAAACTGTAAGAGTTTTATAATGTTAGGGGGATTTTTGAAGTATTTTTATGCTTATAAAGAGGAAAATGTCATATGGAATCATACCTCAAGGGTTATTTGTAATTTTCAAAAACGTCTGAGGTTTTCTGTAATTAGCCCGAACCTTAGGGGGTTCTGTAATTATCCCTTAGTTTATTCTTCGGTTCAACTCCTTCTAAAAGCTTACCTTGCAAGATAACATCTCAACTACACAATCTTCACTAGTTGGAGTTACCAATAAATCTAAAACTGGTGCAACCTCAAAACTGAAAAGTTGAACATGTGGTAAGATACACCTGCATGTAGTTCATATCAGTTAGTGCCAAAACTTACAATTCAAATTTATATACAAATGGGATAATTACAAAAAGCCCCCTAAGGTTTGAGCTAATTACAAAAAACAAGAGATTTTAATTGCAAAAAACCCCTTGAATTTTGATTATGTATTAAATGTAAAGAGGTAACTGTAGTATTTTGATAAACGTAAGAGTTTTGAAATGCTTTTTGCACATAGAGGGGAAAAATGTTTTGATAAACGTAAACGTAAGAGTTTTGAAATGCTTTTTGCACATAGAGGGAAAAATGTAAGACGGATCAAACCTAAAGGGTTTTTTGTAATTTCCGAAAATCTCTGAGTTTTTTTACAAAAAGACCCTGAGGTTTGGGCTAAGTACCCCCTTAAATATAAGACATAATCAACCTTGAGGGCATGTTTGGGTTTTTTGTAATTAGTCCAAACCTCAGGGGTCTTTTGTAATTATCCCTAAAAATTACCTGTACAAATTGGAATCAAGTGAGTGATAACTCTGTAAAGCCCTTGTATTCAAGATAGCTTCAACCCCAGATGGATGACTTAAAAACTCACTGATATGGTAAATTTTATTTTCACCATGACCATAATTAGGAAGCCTTATCCTCTCCTTCCTTGTGGCAGAAAGATTTGCTCTCTTTACATTATTTGACTCTGACAACTTAGCTTTCTTTACACTCACTTTCCTGACTCCATTTCTCTTCCTTGAGGGGTATTTAAAAAAAAAAAATATAAAAATACAATCTTTACCACAATTCTTGAAAGTAATGCAACAAACGAACAATTACAGACAGTACATTTGCAAAAAAAAAAAAAAAAAAGTACCTGGTTCTGAAAATTTCACTGAAAAAATGGGCATGAAATGGGGAATGAGCAAAATGGCATTTAATTGTGGCCATGGATATTAGTGGGTATATCTTAGTGCTGTATTTGAAGCGCCATGGATGTACAAAGGAATAAGAAAAAAGGGTGATATATATATTTTCACATAGGTCCTTTTATTTTTGGAACTGAGGCCTGTGGAGTGGTGATAAGTATTGGGAAATAGTGAATATAATATGGGATAATTACAAAAAATACCCTTGAGATTTGACCTAATTACAAAAAAACCCAGCTAACTTTCAAAATTATAAAAAGTACACTTGAGGTTTGATTCAATTTTAAAATTAACGGGTAAATTGTAACATTTTTATAAATATGAGGGGGATTTTGAAATATTTTTTGCTTATGAAGGGGGTAAATGTTAGACAAAATAAAACTTTAAAGAATTTTTTGTAATTTGTAATTTTGAAAGTTAGCTGGATTATTTAAAATTCGGTTTAACCTTGAGGGTACTTTTTGTAATTAACCCATATAATAATGTGTTCTTGGGATTTAGATATGTCTCATTCTCAAACAATTCTTTACTAGTTTATTAAATGTATTTTGTTTTTCTTGAATCGACAGTCTATTTTCTTTATTTACTTTGACTCAGTTTACCATTACTTTTAAGGTTTTAACCTCTCAGCACCCACAAAATTTCTTGTTATCAATAAAGCCCATTTAGTATAATGAGCAAATTGTGTAAAACTCATTTTCTTTTTTTTTTTTCATCTTTTTTTCGTCTTATAGATGGAGTCAGCAGCAAGAGAATCACATGCTATCTTATCCTCATCCTTATATAAAGGTCATTTGTTGGCACTCTATTTCCACAATAGGTTTAACTTTTAAGTCAGTTTTTTTGTCATGCATAAACAGCAAAGTTAAGATCTGAATAAAACAAAGGGATAATTACAAAAACACCCCCAAGGTTTGGGCTAATTACAAAACAATCCAGATATATTTCCAAATTACAAAAAACTCCTTCTGGTTTGATTGTCTTAAATTCTAGGGGATAAGTGTAATATATTTCTACAAATATCAGGGTAGTTTTTTGAAATATTTTTGCTTATGAAGGGGGAGGATGTAAGCAGAATCAAACCGCAAGGAGTCTTTTTGTAATTTTAAAATTTCACTGGGTTTTATTATAATTACCCCAAATCTCAGGGGTTTTAATGCAATTATCCCTAAAACAAATTAGTATACAATCCAGAGTAGAATAGTTCAGACATCAAAGTAAAACTAAGCAATAAATCACAAAGGATTATAAGAATTAAGCATGACTTTAATAGTATTTTTTTTGACGCAATAAAAATTTCTGTAACGAGAAATTGTAAACATGACATTGCCGCCAATTCATCCCAAAAAGCTCAAATACAGGGGAACCAAAAAGGGAATGTATTTCTTCAAAGGTACGTATCAAATATTTCTAGTGCCGCTTCTTACCACCGCCCTTTCGTTTACCGTGACCTTTATTACCACCTTTCCTTTTCTTTCCATTACCGAAAGCATGCTTGCCATTATCAGGAGCAGCAGCTCGAGGGGCAGAGGATGGTAACAAATGTGTGACATCGAGGACACCGTTTCTGAAGTTACCTTCAGTTGTCTTCAAAACTCTGTCCTCTGGTCGGCGCCTCTCTGCCACCTTTTTAGCACCACCGCTACTATAAGCTCCAAATTTTCCAAGTATCGCGTTCTGGAAAAACCAATTATTTGCATGTAATTTTGGAAAACATTCATCATAGCTCAAAATTGCAACCGATAATAAAGTGAAGAATGTCAGTAACCTCTTGTTGCATTTTTTCTTCTCTTTCCTTTTGTCTCTTCATTGGAACTCGCGCTACACTAAGAGGTAACCTCTGCTTCTTTGGAGGCTGTTAGAGAAACAAACAATTAATGTATGGAACCGTTGAGTTTAATCTGTGTTGCAACAATATGAGGACATATGAACTCACCTTTCCACCGAGTGAAACTACCTTCCTATTCTCCAAGTCCTTTTTCTGCTTCCATGTCATATGCGAGGATCCTGAATTTACATAAACAGCAAACGAATTATCCGCAATGTAGTAGATAATTTTATCCAATAAACGATAGGCATTCTTTACAAGCGAAAAAAACTCTTAATAATTAGGGAACGTAGCAATTCTATACATGGAGTGCAATAAAACTAAGATTACAAGATCATCATGAAGAATAATAGGCATAGTGTCCACCATTCCTTTTCAACTATGTATTGGCTGGTCCTAGACTTCAGCACTATATGCATATGCTTCGGAATTAGCCAGTCCAAATACACAATATCATAGTATATTTTTCATGTCCAACACTTAAAATTTTCCAGAATAGGTACACTGTACCATATAACGGTCTTGTATTACTATCATTTCAATTGATAATTTTAATGACATTCTCAAGCAATAAAATTATGATAGAGATCTTTCCCTGCAATTCCTATGGAAAATTTCAATTTATTATTCACTCTTTTCATAAAAATCATTCTCATTAGATCATTGGAAACCTTATTTGACATTATATACACCTCTCTAAGGAAAAAAAAAACAACAATTATTTATTGGAACCGGACACCAATATATTAGTATGCATTGCAAATTTCATTGAAAATCACTACTGATAGTGGGTTCATTGACAAACAAATTAAAAATGAACGCCCCGTTCAGAGGAATCAAGAGATTTTTGAATTCATACAATCATTGGGAAGAGAAAAATACCCAAGAAAAATAACGCCAAGTATCCAATAAAAATATCAAAATTTCCCTGATATCCAAATATCCTATAATTATCAGATACTATAACAGAGATACAGTATTTGTCCTACTTTCAAACTTAGAAGTATTCGAAAAGTATGAAGTGGTCGGAAACAGGTATTCAATGAATTTTTGACCTATAATAGTAAAATCACCAGTTAAATTAACATGCTTAACACAATTCCATAAAATAACTGTAAATATCAAAGCGAACTAAATTACCCAAAAACTCTATATCTTTCAGAATGGACTTGATGTTCATTTTTGGTTCCTCAGAATCTACATCCTGGGACGAGGATCCTCCTTTGGCTTCAGGCCTCTTCATGGGGATTTCTATCCTTTCTTCTTACTGCAGAATGCATTAAATAATATCAATATTTTTCAGCAGAATAATATGATATAATCCAGAGTAATAAATGAGCTACACTGTAAGCAACAAATCCAACAAAACGGATAGAATTTCTCGCAAAACATCTTTAGGGAACTGTTATCAGAGTCCATGCAAAATACATGGTCCTTTGCAATTTTTTTCTTCTTTTTGAATAAAAATGTGGGTTGAAAAATAAGAAAGCACGTCATTAAGCAATATTAAAAAATTATACGCCACCGTGACACAGCGTAAGCACAAGATAAAAAGAAGAGAATCATATTTCAGAGCTATTCCAGAATCAAATAGACCACCATAACAAATTCCCAATTTGATCTTACATTAAAAGAACAATATCACACAGTTAATTCAATTTAATTACAAGAATCTCTGCGAATTTTCAATATTAAAGTGACAACCTTGGTCAGAAAAGCTGCACGAGTCAATGTTAATAATTAAATTTGTCTAATGAGCTCTTTTATTTTGGACTGTTGTCAAACATGTTTATTTTCATTGTCTGAATTTATATCTTTTTCCATTCTTGAGGTCACTTAAAGACATGGTTTCGTAACACATCATAATTCGTAAGCATTAAACATGACAAGAAGAAAATGCTGCAACTAGTAACACTACCCAAACGAAATATGACGCAATGTAGGCTTAAGAAATAAGAACGCAGAAACCTGAAATAAAACTAACTAAATGCCCTAAATTTCAGAAAAATTGCGTTTTACCCTAGTACCAGGAGCGTAAATTAACTCGAGCAGCTTCCAAGATGCAAGATTATTTCTCCAAATTTGCATTTGGGTTTGTAAGGGGGAACTCATTTATTTTTTTGGTGAGCCGTATGGGTATGCTTCTCAAAATCTGCCGTATTAAATCTTTTAACAAAATTATATCTTATTAATCAACAACTGTTGTTGACACCATCAAGCACACAAATCAGGAGCGCATGATCAAAATCCCAATTAGGATTTGCAACACAGAAAATTGACTCAAACAAACAACAATCCGGCTTGGTATTTCTTCAAATTCACATCAGCGTTCAAAAATTTCAATTCAATCGATTAATACCACACTACACTCAAAACCTCCTGAATATCTCTCCAGCTTATCTCACTTTACATGTACAGATGAGAACGAACAGAAGAAAAAACAAATGCAAAGTACAGACATATACACATAAACACACAAACAAAACAGAAGGAGCGAGAGAAACACTGCAGAGGGGAGAGAGAGAGAGAGAGAGAGAGAGAGAGAGAGAGAGAGGAACGGGCTTACCTTTTACAATATATCGTCGGGCTCGCCGCCGCCGGAGTTGAGAGATGTGGTGCCTGGAGTGGTTTGTGACAGTGGTGCCGTCCCCCCACAAAAATTGGGTAAGTAAAATCACATCAAAGAAAACAATACACCTCTTAGTTTTCAAATCACTAAGCATTATTTTTATTAAAAAAATCATCATATCAAGTATCATCATCACACTTTCATCTTATATCTAATCACATTCTAAATAATTCTTCTCATTGTTCCAAACAATTTTTTCATCCCAATATGTCAAAAAATAGAAAGAAATGAAACAAAAGATCATCCAATCACACACATGCTTTTGCAAGATAGCTATCTATAAAATACTATATTTTTTCCATGCGACCACAAATTCATTTCAGGTTATCTAAAATTTCATACTTTGTATCATATATTCATATCATTTAAATTTTAAACACTAAAACTTATATTAAAATTTTAAAATATTCATATAAGCACGTGACATGTATATAACATGCAATACAAATAACGAGATCCGAATTGAATAATTTATTATATCTTAAAGAAGAAAATCATTTAGGAAAATTAGGCAAGGCTTCTTTAAGAAATAAAAGATACATGCATTATTTACATTCACTAGACTTCCATCTTAATATATAGGGTTTATCTAACCATGTACATTTGATGAGACAATGAAAAAGGATATGGAATTTGGAGGTGCATTCTCCAACCCTAAAGGTGATCGGAACTTCCTCAAGATTGGTGGCGACCACCACAAGAACCACCGCGATTCGACCGACCACCACCACCACCGCGATTTCTCTAGTACCGTCGTTAAAATCACATTAATATTCATGGCGATCGGCCTAACATGTCTTGTTTTCGATCAATCCGATTATCCTACTCAGCTCGTGCAAAGATCTTATCCATTTTCTTCATCTCCTCCTCCGTCATTTCATGAGTTCAAATCTTATGTAAGTAAAATATTCCTCATTTTTTACATAGTATATTCTTCTCTATTAGTTTAAACTTTTAGAAATCGTGACGAAATAGTAGCTTTTTTTGAAAGGAGAACTAAATTATTTGGTGTGATAACTTGGACTATTTTGAAATCTAGCACTCTATCTTTAACTTCTAGTTCAATATCTTTTAAAATTTTGAAAATTTAGTCCTATTTTAACTTAAATGTATAGTTTTATTGAAACTGCTGAATATGATCGCTCAGGTGTAAACAAGTCAAAATTTTGGGGATTCTGATGATATACGCAAAAAAATGCCACCAAAACATTAAAATTCTCAAATATTATGTATCAATTTTTGGTGATTTGATGTGTCAATTTTTGAGCCAAATTACAAAATTTCAAAATTTCTTAGCCACATTAGCACCCATCAATCATAGTTAGTAATTATGGTAAATTACACAATTTCAGTCAAAATCGGACTAAATGACCAAACTTTTGAAAGATAATCGACTAAAATTTAAGATGACTACTTAGAGGTAGTCCAAGTTACAAGACTAAAAAAAATTATTTTTCCTTTTTTTGAAATAATTACAAAATACTATCCTTAAAGTTTAAAACAACTACATAAAATGTCAATTATCTTTTAAAATTACAAATATCCTTGTAATAATTACCCCTCTCCCCCTCTTTTTTTCTATCAGATCAATAACAATCACGAGAACAACTTGGAGAATACATTGAAAAGGGCAGCCATGAAGGATCATAGAACAATAATATTAACAACGTTAAATGCAGCATGGACAGAGCCAAATTCCATATTTGATTTATTTTTGGAGAGCTTTAGAATTGGGAATCAGACACAAAGTCTTTTGAAACATTTAGTGGTTGTGGCTTTGGACCAAAAGGCCTATTCTCGTTGTTTAGACGTACATCCTCACTGTTTTGCCCTAACCGCCGACGGCGTCGATTTTTCGGGCTTAGCATTTTTCATGAGCGGCGATTATTTGAAGATGATGTGGACAAGGATTGATTTTCTACGTTTGGTTCTTGAGATGGGGTACAACTTTGTATTTACGGTACATACTATCCATACTTTTTTTTTCTAAATAAATTAATATACCTAACATGTATAGTATTAATTTCTTATTAAAAGTTTAGATAGTCTAGAGTTTAATTTAGAGCTATCAAAACCAGTTCGGCCTAGTGATAAGGTCAAACTGGACTGCAGTTTTAGAGGTCAACAGAGATGTCAAAAAGGGTCCAGGCCTGAGAGCCGGGTACCCTAGCCAGACCCTAAATTTTTAAGGATTGGGCCTATATTTCATATGCCCTTATAACATGGGGGCTTTTTAGCCCGACCCTAATTGACTTATAGATTTTTGTATTCTATAGATTTATATTTGAATTTATATCTATAATACTACTAAATCTAAGTTTTGATCTCATTTATCAATTACCATTTAAACTTGGCAAATTATAATTGATGAAGATGAAGGAACGGTTATATTATGACTCATGATTTCATTGTTGGAACATTAGATTGTTGATATTAATTTATTAAATCATAAACTTATTTAGAAGAAACCCCATTTATTGTTACTTATTTTTTACTAGATTTTGTTATATTAGTATTTTATTTTATTAGGAATATTAAATTTATAAGGGCGTGACTTTATCAAAAAAAAAAATAGGGGGCCTATACTTTTCAAACTCTTATGACTTCAAGTCTTTTTAGCCCTAAACCTTAAGGGATAGGGCTATTTTAGGTCTAGGGCTAGGTCGAGACGGGCCGACCCTTATTCACATCTCTAGAGGTCAAAAAGAAACTAGACCTATTTGGTCTGGTGCAATGGCGTAGTCAGAAAATATTACTAGTTGGGGTGATACACGAAATTGGGGTGAAGCAGATAAAAACTGAAAAAAAAAACCATATAAATATTAAACAAAAAAATTCACCTAGTAATATTTTTTTAAAAAAAGGGGGTCGGAGCTTAGGCTGACCCCCCTCTACCTCCGTCAATGGTCCAGTGCATTTTACTTGCTTTTTAAAGTGTGGGTTGGATTAGTCTCCAAAAATAATGGCTCAATGGATTTACAGCCTCGTCTGACCCGATATTTCTCTTTAACCCGGTGAACCAGCACCGGTCCTGTCCATTTGGCAGCTCTAGAGTTCATACATGGAATGTAACTCGGCATAGCTCATTATTTATATAGGTCATAACATTCTACATTTACACGAGGACTTATATTAATTTGATTTTTTCAGGATGCTGATATAATGTGGCTAAGAGACCCATTTCCAAGATTCTACCCAGATGGTGATTTCCAAATTGCATGTGATCTCTACAAGCACAATTCAACCAACTTGCATAATTACCCAAATGGAGGTTTCACATATGTCAAATCAAACAATCGTACAATCCAATTCTACAAATTCTGGTACACTGCAAAAGACTATTTCCCTGGAAAGCATGATCAAGATGTGTTCAACAAAATAAAGTTCAACCCGTTTATCGACGAAATCGGGTTGCGGGTCAGGTTCTTGGATACGGTTTATTTTGGTGGGTTTTGTGAGCCCAGCAAAGATCTTGATCTTGTGGTCACAATGCATGCAAATTGTTGTGTTGGGTTGAAAAACAAGATCCATGATATTAAAATGGTGATTGAGGATTGGAAGAGGTATATGGCTTTGGTTGGTGGTGGTGGTGAAAAGAATTTGGGTAGAATGTTGTCTTGGACTGTTCCAAGAAGATGTGGTTTGAAAAAGAATTCAACTCATTAATGAGAGTAATATCAGAAGTTTGTGTGCATTCACAAAGACAAATGGGGTGTTTTGGTCACTTGAATTTGACTTTTGTTTTTGTCTTACAGTTTTAATTGCTTTTGTTTTTTGGTTGTTGATAAAGTATAGTGATGTAATAATTAGTCTGATCATGTACTAGCTAGTTTTGTTGATCATGTTGGAAATTTGGCTTTACAAATTATAATCATGTGGTTTTAATTAGGTAATTATTAAAAAAAATAACTGTAGATCTTTTTGAATTTGCCGGTCTTCCAATAAAAAAATATTGTATCGTATGAATTATTGCATTTCTTAAATATTCGAGTAATCGCTATGAACTGTATAGGTAATGACATTGTTACAGTTTTGTTATATTCTAAGATTGTGTTTCATCTTCTTTCTTTCTTCCGCACAGATATTTAATGAAAGAAAGGTTTACATTGTAGAATGTAGCGGCTCTTATACTTGCAATACTAAAATATGTCAACAGAGAAAAGTACCAAATTGAAAAGTAAAGTAATATTAATATTTTTAGTATATAATGTATTTTATTTTTTTTAACAGCTAGTATAAAAATGTATTACCGAGTTCTTTTACATGGAGTGTAATTCTATAACATATAATTTACGTATTTAGAAGAAAAAAATGTAAAAACACCAAAAATAATTTTGGAAATTGGCTTTGACTGGGCATGACTAAAGGGAGTAGTTGACTTCATCCAACTTAAAACCGTATCCCATTCCCACCAACACCTATCCCAGCCACAATTGCTAGACTAATTAAAATCTAGCTTAAACTTTTATATGACATGGTCATTCAATATTAATAGAAAGCAAAATGAAAAATGGATATAAACAAAAGAAAGAGAGATCACAAGTTATGGCTTGTACAGAAAGCTCTGGTCCGCTTCGAGCCCATCGGGCTTTTAAAAAATTTGGCCCGGGACGGATTGGTCCGATTTTGGCCGTCTTGATAATCGCATTTACCCAACCCAATTCATGTGTGAATTTTATACACAAAAACTATTGGTTTGATCGCCCGACCCACATGCCAATTGGGCACGAGGAAAAAAGGCTTGACTTTTTGGACCTATAAAATTATGGTTCGTGCCAAAGACACGAGTCGGGTGCCAGCTCTACTTGGACTACCTAGAATAATTGGAGCCTGTTTAATCAAAATGAGTAAGTTCATGACTTAACTTAAAACATACTTCTAGCTTTTAAATCAGATAAACAAATTACCAACAATTGAATTGAATATTTGTGGACGTGATTTTTTCAATCAATTTTGGATGAAATCATACGTCGTCACTATATATCTCGTTTCATGGGACAAAATTAGGTGACCCTATTGAAATTCAAGATCCTTGAGCTTTTTGCCTCAAAACAAGTACAACATCACATCTTCTATATAAGCAATCAAGGCAAGGGTACAGTACAACCGCAGCATTACATTAATTATTTAGGGATAATACAAAACAAACCCCTGAGGTTTGGGCCAATTACAAACATACCCACAGGTTTTTGAAAATTGCAAAAAGCCTCTCGGGTTTGATTTCGTATTACATTTTCACCCTTCATAAGTAAAAAAATATTTCAAAACCCCTTGCATATTTCAGAATCAATGGGATATTTATAATTTTGAAAAATCTCTTGAATTTCTTGTAATTAACCAAAACCTGAGGATTTTTTTTATTATCCCTTTTATTTATTACACTAGACATCAAAGAAGCAACTTTAGTATATTGCAACCAAGTAACAAAAATGGACATAAAAAGTTCATTAAAAAAAAGCACCACAACAAACATACTAGTAGTGTTCTTTTTTTTTCTTTTCTTTTTCGTACAATCCGAGAAAATAAGGGAGGTGACACAAACACTCACATAGAATCGAACCCAGGTCAATCACCCTGACAACACAAGATTGATCCCAAACATACTAGCAGTGTTCTTCTTTAGTACAAGCGGGGGGAAATAGGGAAGGGGACACACGCACTCACATGAGATCGAAAATAGGCCAATCACGCCGACAACACAAGGTTGATCCCAAACACACTAGTATTGCACATGCAAACAAAAGAAATTCTCCTATATATATATATATATATATATCCTAAACTTGTGATTCAAAGTTTGCTCCTTCAAGCTCAATGTCAGCCGCATCATTGGTGCTAGTGATGTATATGTCGAAACCAGGAATACAATTACAACATAAAGACGATAACAAAATTACGGGATAAATGTACCAAAAGACAAGTTGTGGCAGGAATAATGAAGCAAAGAAAGAAATTATGATGGAAGCTGAGAAATTCTTGGCTCGAACATGAATGATGGACAATTGGGAGTTGAATGGGATTTTCATGGAAATAAAGGAGAACAAAAGGAGAAGAAATAAAAGAAGGCAAAACTTAATCCAACTGGGATCACTAACCAAACCAAATGGATCCCAATCCAATGACAAGCCCGGTTTCAATATGTTAATAACTAGGATAAAAACATACCTTAAATCAAAGTAGGACATTTTGATAATTAGGAGACTATTATGTTTTGTATGTGTATATCACTCTAATATATATAGAGATGGGAATTAATTTGTGCTCTTATTTCCCTCTCACTATATATGTATATATATGCGTGTGTGACAGTTTTGTTATTTGTTCATTCAATGTTTAATTATAAAATTAAAGAGGGTACCATTTTCATGCGTCATCAATCATGCATATTTTAATTTTTAAGCAATGATCCGCGTTGTTCTCTAATTTTCTCCCGGTGTGCCTTATAATAAAATAAGATATAGTGTACTTGCGATTGTTATTGGGATATGTGTTGGTGGCAATAGTTGCAAGTCAAATAATTAGGAAAAATAAGGGCTCTGATAAATAAGTTGTAAAGGCGTGCTAATTGATGAGCTCAAATAAAAGTGTTAATATAAAGCGTAACAATTTGGTTTGTCCTAGTTTTGAACTAGTAATTTGTGAATATGTGCATAAAGGTAGTTTTATATATATATATATATATATATATATATATAGACATTAAATTTAAATATATATAAAGGTACGCATATATATACAATTGTTTATATATACAATTATAGGAAATACACAGATAAATTTGTAAAGATTCATATGTATTTATTATTAATGAAACTAGGGTTGTGCACGAAACTTGGGGATTACCGAAATCGAACCGATATCCGAACCGAATATATCCATTGAAATTTGGACTTTCCCCACACCGGACCATCCCGAAAATATTTTTGGTATGGTTGAGATTTTTCAAATACCCGTACCGAGAATCATACCAAACCACTCCGAACAGAGAACCCAAAACTAGAACTGATTTTTAAGATTTTATATAAATACATATACATTATTTTTATTTTATTTATATTTTGGTATTAAATTAACTACAAATTATTTGAAATTAAATTGAATATAAAAATATTTCTAAAAATTCATAATACTGCAACTATTATGAATTTTAAAAAGCTTTGATATTCATAATAGAGTAAATCATTTGAAAATAAAATTGGTTAAATGATTAGTAAATTGCACTTAAAAGAGAAACATACTCTAAACAAGTAATATTACCATATTAGTAATTTATTAAAATTATTAGTTAATTATAATTGTTCCAAGTCAATAGAAGGACAATTTGCCAAATAATATAATATTATTGTATTATAGAAGTTATTAAGTTTAGAATTTATGATTATGTTGCCTATTATGGCTTTAGTTTTTATTTTGATACTACACTAAAAAGAGACTAGAAGTATATATGTTTGGTGATTTTTATATTGATTTTCTTTTTTTTTCAAATTTGTATATTTTATTTACAGTGGGTTTTTTTTAGCCATTCCAATCAAACCAAAATATTTTTTAGCCATCTTTTTCAAACACATGTTTTTTTAACCATTTTGGGGTGTGAAAAACCCAATTTGCCCTTGAGTCAATTTAACTACATAAAGACACACATCTCTGTAATGGTATTGTGACTCGACATCGAGTTACTGTAACTTGACACTGTAATGTAACTCGACATCGAGTTACAGTGACTCGACATCGAGTTACAGTAACTTGGCATCCAGATCTCTCACTTATTATAACCTAGTTATTTTGTTTTTCTCCAAAAAAACTTTGAATTCACATAACTTTTTCGTTTTAAATCCGTTTTGCATGTATAATATATCAAATTATTCATCTTTTCGATATTTATAATTCAACACCCATATTGCATATTTAAAAACGAAAAATACAGATTCAATTTTTATAAAAAGCTTGAAAGAAAGAGTAAGATGATACATAGAGATAAGTGAAAGAGAGAGAAATAGTCCAAATATCAAACAAACATGCTAGAAGGGTATGAATGTTATTTGCTTGGTTAAAATGGCTAAAAAAGATGTGTTTAAAAAATTTGGCTATTTTTCATCTTTACATTTTGGAAAAGGCTATTTTGAACTATTTCCACTTTTATTCATGACTAATCTCGGAATCCCCATCCCGAAACGTCCCATTAGAACCGAATATCCGTCCCGAACCATTCCGAACTTTCGGTACGGTTCGAGATATAGATTTTTTTCTATGGTTTGATTCTGTAGATCTATTTTTAGAAACTCTTGTCATTTCCTTATGGTATGGATCATATAAGACATCGTGATAAGGCTAGGATGCTCCCCAGAAGCGAAAGTGCCGCAGGTCCGATGCGGTGTCTTGCAAGGACCGCTACACCTCCATAAGGGCTTGGGTGTAGTGAAAAATACACAAGACCCTCACACACTAATAAGAGGAACACAAATGATAATAAGAAAATTAGAAAGTATAGAATTGGCGGTGGAACATAGGTACTTTTGAGGTAAAACTATAGAGCTCGTAGATATATTATGAAAAGACGAAACATAGATATTATGTGTATCCAAGAGACTAGATGGGTAGGCGAAAAGGCTAAGACACTAGATACTACAGGTTATAAGCTTTGGTATAGTGGAAAGGATAGAACTAGGAATGGGGTGGGTATCATTGTAGATCCTCTCTTCATAGATCAAGTAGTAGGAGTAACTAGAAAAGGAGATAGAATCATATCCCTTAAAATTGTAGTAGGTAACGAACTTATAAATATTGTTAGTGTATATGCACCTCAAGTAGGATTAGATGATGCTACTAAGGCTAAATTTTGGGAAGATTTAGAAACTCTAATGCAATCAATCCTCAAAATGAAAAAGTCATCATAGGTGGAGACTTAAATGGACATGTTGGGAAGGATAATGAAGATTATGAAAGGTCCATGGAGGATATGGCTTTAGCTCACGTAACAATGAGGGTAGAACCATCCTAGACTTTGCGATTGCTTATGATTTTATTATAGGTAATACCTTCTTTAAAAAGAGAGACGAACATTTAATCACATTTAAAAGTGGTCCTAACAAATCACAAATTGACTACTTTCTAACCAGGAAAACGATAGAAAAATATGCAAAAATTGCAAAGTAATACGGAGAAAGCCTCACCACCCAACATAGACTACTAGTTTTGGATATCAAACTTATTAACATACACTTAAAGAGAAAGAAAATTAACATACCGAGAATTAAGTGGTGGAACTTAAAGAATATAGAAAAAAAGAGATAGTTTTGTCAAATCTCTAGTAGAAACCATTGATTGGAAAGTGGAAGACAAAGCCGATGAAACATGGAACTATGTAACTACTCAAATGAAAAAGATCGCAAAAGAAACATTAGGGGTGTCAAATGGTAATAAATGGAATAAAGAGTCATGGTGGTGGAATCAAGAAATCCAAGAAAAGGTAAAGGAAAAACGAACTAGTTACAAAGTATTGTATTCTGTAAAAACGAAGAAAACCTTAAAAGATATAAAGACGCCAAAAAAAAAAAGAAGTAAGAAGAGCAATATATGAAGCAAAAACCAAGGCATATGAAGATTTTTATAAGAAACTAGATACTAAAGAAGGAGAGAAGGATATATATAAAATAGCAAAATTTAGAGAAAAACAAACAAGAGATCTAACCCAAATTAAATGCATAAAAGATGAGAATGAAAACATTTTAGTGAAAGACGAGGACATAAAAGATCGATGGAGGAGGTATTTCAATAATCTTTTTAATGAACCGAAGAGGAATGAAGTCACATTAGGGAACTAGGCCAATCGAATCGAATAGAAACCGTACCTTTTATCGTAGAGTTCAACTTCACGAAAAAAAAAGCACTAAATAAAATGAAAATCGGCAAAGAGTTGGCCTAGATGATATACCAATTGAAGCGTGGAAATGTTTAGGTGGAGTTGGAATATCATGGCTTACTAAATTATTTAATGTTATTCTAAAAACTAAGAAAATGCGATGAATGGAGAAAAAGTATATTGATACCTATATATAAAAACAAAGGGGATATACAAAATTGTGCAAATTACGGGGAATTAAATTAATAAGTCATACAATGAAACTATGGGAAAAGAGTTATAGAAGCAAGAATAAGAAATGAAACTAGTATATTAGATAATCAATTTGGCTTCATGCCAGGAAGATCCACAATTGAAGCTATACACTTAATTAGACGATTATGTGAACAATATAATGAGAGAAAACAAGATTTACATATGGTTTTTATTGATCTTGAAAAGGCATACGATAGAGTCAACCGTGATATAATGTGGCGCGTATTGGAAAAAAGAGGAATAAAAATAGCCTACATAGATGCCATAAAAGATATGTATGATGGTATAACAACATGTATCAGGACACCAACAGGAATATCTAGTGAATTCCCCAACACTATAGGTTTGCATCAGGGATCTGCTCTAAGCCCGTACCTTTTTATCCTAATAATTGATGAAATCACTAAACACACAAAAATCCATCCCCGAATGTATGTTATTTGCGGACGATATAGTTTTAATTGATGAAACAAGGGAAGGAGTAAATGCAAAATTGGAAGTTTGGAGAGAAGCACTAGAATCAAAAGGTTTTACTATAAGTAGGGCTAAAAAGCAGAATACATGGAATGTCACTTTAGTAAAAACAACGGGAACAATGAGACGAATGTTAAAATTGATGGACATGAAGTGAGTATAACAAAGAGTTTTAAATACTTAGGATCTATAATTGAAGAGAACGGAGAAATCAATAAAGATGTCACACATAGGATCCGGGCGGGTTGGAATAAATGGAGAGTGCATCTTCATCCTTTGTGACCGTAAAATACCATTAAAATTGAAAGGAAAATTTTATAAAACGGCCATAAGGCCCATGATGCTTTATGGAGCAGAATGTTGGGCGACTAAATATGAACACGAACAAAAAATGAGGGTAGCGAGAGATGAGAATGCTAAGATGGATGTGCGGACACACTAGATTAGATAGAATAAGAAATGAACACATTAGAAACAAAGTGGGAGTAGCACCAATAGACGAGAAAATTAGAGAAACACGATTAAGATGGTTTGGACATGTTTATAGGAGACCTTTAGATTTTGTGCGGCGTTTAGAAGGTAGAGAATCACTCACACAAATCAAAAGAGGGAGAGGTAGGCCTAAAAAGACTTGGAAAAAAAGCTATTAAACATGACATGTTATACCAGAAATAAACGAAAATATGGCTTATGACCGTAAACGATGGCGCGATATGATCCGTATAAAATTCACCCGTAGTGGGATTAAAAACTTAGTTTGTTGTTGTTGTTGTTGTTGTTGTTTATGGAGATCTTTAAATCTCAATCGTCTCTGTCAAGTGTACACCCCTAAATGAAACTATGCATAAATACATATAAATACTTTTGTATATATGTTTCATACGAAGTTGTCAAAAAGGCTACCCATATCGAGGTGGGGACCCGCATTGTCTTAGAGGGTGTTTGGCTGAGCTTATAAGCTCTTCAAAACATCTTATAAGATATTTGAGAGCTTATAAGCTGTTTAAATTTGTTTAGTAATTTTTTTGGAAAAAGATCTTATTAGCTCTCAAAATAAGATGTCTGGAGCTTATAAGTTGTTTTTAAAAAAGTAGGGAAACCCCAACTTATTTTCAAAATAAGATCTTATTTCAACAACCTCCTTTAATTTTTACTATTTTAATTACAAAATTGGCATTACTAACATCTTAAAAGCTACACCATCTTATTTTATCCAAACACTTCAACAACTTATTCTTAAAATAAGAATTAACATTTTATAAGCTCTAAAAACAACTTATAAGATGAAGGAACTTATAAGATCATTTAAATAAGCTTAACCAATCACCCTCTTAGTTTATTAAGTTGTCTTATTCTTATAATTATTTAATACTTTAATATTTGCACCTTAAGCAAGCACCTTGCTCATTAAATCAAACGGAAAAGCCATATATTTTCTTATGCCCATAAATATTTTAATCCACCGAACTGCCGTGAACCCAGACTAAAAGCAGGAGTAAGAAGGAATATTAGTCAAATAAGTTATCAATAATATTGCATTTATGTATTAATGTTAAAATCTAGGGGCCTATTGACAGAGACCAAAGTACCTAGAGGCAATGTTTTTAAACTCTGACCGGACATCGAACTGGATTAATAATTGGGCCATTGAGTTACTAGCTCAACCGATTCAACCGTGCTTAAAAAATCGGTTGACCCATACATATGTATATATGTGTACACACTACACATGTACAATATAAATACAATAATAAATGTTAAAAGAATAACAAATACAATACAAATAAAAATAAAAGCTAAATTAAAAATTAAATATCCAAATATATCGGTAAATCGAATATATGGAGAAATTATATGCATATTTGCTAAACATATTTTTCTTCAACTCTTGAAACAAACAGAAAAAATATTTACTAAAAAACAAAAAAACAAAAAAAATTCTTTTGAACCGGATTAATTGGGTCATCAGCTTCTGAGTTTTTCACCGGGTTTGACCGGGTGGCAACGATTTTTTAACCACTCGATTTTACTATAAAACCTGACCGGACACATGACCAGTTCCCCGTTAAACCGATTGAACTGGCCTGTCCAGTCTAGTTTTCACAATATTGTCTAGGGGCCAAGAGGTCACTGGGGCCCTCTGAAAAAAACTAGGGTTATTTTGGTAATTTCATCTTATAATCTTAAAAAAAGAAGAAATTAAAGAATAATAGGAAAAAAATATTATTGAACACATTCAAGTACAAAAAAAAAAAGTCATTCTTTTTTCCCCTTCCCATTTGTGAATCTTGAAAAAACTGAATTTTTCATTTTGTTTTTTCTCTTTCCCAAAGTTTTGTACAATTGTTTTTGCTCCACTAACTTGAGCTTGAATCTTAGCATTAAGTTGTCCTTGTCTTACTAGTTGTCACTGTCATTGTGGAAAGAACTTTTTCTGCAATGAATATCATCAAAAGTTCACTACCCAACCTAATGCGAGATGTGATATTGAATGATTAATTGTTTGGTAACATACATTGAAAAATATATATTTTGAAATATTAGCAATGAAGTTATTATGAAGAATGAAAGAGAAATGTTATGATATATTAATTTAATCGTATTCTATTATTTTATTTTGATATTAAGAAGTAATCGAATTAATACACTGACTTTCCAAAAATTGGTACTTATTTATACTTTTATTTTCTTAGAGTTGATGTATTGTATTTATTTTTTATACTAATGACAGTTGGGCCCTCTTCATTAAATTTATGGCTTCTTCAACTTGTTGGGATAATTATTTATATTGTGTATATACGATTTCCATCTATTTTATTCATTTTGATTTTTGGGCATGTGGATGATCTGATGTGAGCTATTTGTTATCCGTATTTAAAAGTACAAAAAAAAAGGAGGTATAAAACAAAAATTGAATATGTCCTTCCTGGAATCTTGGTGAAGTATATTTTCTGGCGCGCGTTGGGAACTATTGGATGGTTTCTAGTTCACAATTTAATATATTTTTGTAGTTGGTTCTGTAAATGATCCAAGAATTCAATTGTGAATAAACATAACTCAAAAATCCACGAGTGATAACATGGTGGGAGTTAATATTGTGCACTAGTTCGAAATTAGATAAATAATTCACGAGTCAAATTAAAGCAGCTCGATCAACAAATTGTCTAAGGTCTTATATTAATTTAAAGCAATTAAAGGGATAATTACGAAAAAAAAATAGTTATCTTTCAAAATCACAAATACCTTCTTAACTAATCCCCTTTCTGAGGGTACAATTTGTTAAATAGAAACAAATGTTAATTGAATATTTGTAATTTTGAAAGATAGTTTTTCCCTTTTGTAATTAGGCTAAATTTTAGGGTCATTTTTGTAATTATCCTTATTTTAAATGAAAACTCGTTGTTCACTCTCAATACTTAATTGGCTACAACAATTGCCTAAATGTTGAAATATGTGTGCGTGCATCTGTTAATTACACAATTTTGGTTAAAATAAGAGTAAATATCCAAATTTTTATAAGATATTGGACTAAATTTAAAGGTGACTACTTAGAAACTAAATTTCAAAATAGTTCAAGTCATGTGACCAAAGAATTTATTTTCCCTAAATATAACATGTTGCTAATTCCATATGTATTTTTTATGTGTTCCATAAATATAAAGTTAAGGTCTTATTATAAAAAAAAAAGAAGATTTTGATCGAGTTTATTGAAAATAAACAATCTATTAAATTTGAGCAAGTCTCTTGTGAGACGGTCTCACGGATCTAAATACGTGAGACGGACCTCCTAAGGGCTCCGTCTTGAGAACATGAACCATGAAAATAAATTTAAAAATAATAATGAATCATGAAAAAACAAAAATAAACCCTAAAAAAACTAAAAATCTTAAAAACCCAAATCAATTAAAAATAAACCCAAGAAACAAAATAAGCCCTAAAAAAACAAATATAAACCCTAAGAAAAATAAAATCTGAAAAAAAAAATCTTTAAAACTTTGTGTAAGGGCTCCGTCTCACGGATCTACATCCGTGAGACAGTCTCACGCAAGTTTTTGCCATAAAATTTTAATTTGTTCTTGAGATTGAGAAATTTTTTTATCGAGTACATAAAAATATACTATTACAGAATTTTCAATAATGTTTACTGCTAGTTGATTGTCAGTTTTCAAATAATATCGTATTTATAAGACACCATAACTAGCTAAACGTGCTACTATATCCTTTCGCCCTCACATAACTTCATGAATACAGGTTTATTCAATCTGTTTTCATTTATTTTTATATTTTTTTTTCTGAAACTATTAAAATGAAAATTTTAATTAATATTCTGAGCTTTTATTTAAATAATTTTCCATCTTACTTAAAGTATTGATGCATCTTAATTTATCATCAACTTCAATTAGTATTTTAATTTAACATTTAAAATAACTATTATTAAACATTTAATATCAAATGAAATTTAGACAAATAATATTAAGACAGAGGGGTGTGCGTTATATATGCTTTTTGGTGGACAGTAAAACAAAATTGAAATTTGAAAAGTTAAGGTTGCTTGTATTAAATAAAGTCAGAAATTAATATTATTCAGTTCAGTTGCGTATTAGATGGCGGTCCCCTTTACATCACTAGAACATGCATTTTACAAATATATATATATATATATATATATATATATTATAGCATCACTGGAATATGTTTGTTGCCACTTTTTTCCCAACATATCATAATTTGTCAACTTATGATATGAGAGCAAGCTCATACATCATAATCACATAATAATATTTAATAAAAATAATAAAATCCCAATTGGATATATAATCAGCAACTATAAGCTGCCTTGTCGGTTTAAGTGTTGACTGTTGAGAGGATTATTATTCGGTACAACCAAATAGATCATATCATAGACCACACAATAATATAATCAACAACTTGCATATTTTCCTATTTCTTTTCTTCTTCTTTTTCTTCCTTTTTTTTTTTTTTTGATCGGTTCTTCTTTTTCTTCTTAATTAAGCTCATGATCTTTTCCTATTAATTTATAAGTCCATACTTCATCATATATTTAATTCTTTCTCTTGCTTCAAAATTAAAGCTTTATCTCTGTGTATATATATAGCGATATGCATTGATGAGATTATTACACAACTCCAATACCCTCTGAAATTAATGTCTTACTTTGATTTAAGATACGTTTGGATTCTGGTTATCAACATGTTCAAACCAGGCATTCCATTGGATTGGGATCCATTTGGTGTGATTAGTGATCCCACCTGGATCAAATTTAGCCTCCTTTTATTTCTTTTCCTTATATTCTCATTCATTTCCATGGAAATCCCATTCAACTGTCAATTATCCATCATTCATGTTCGAGCCAAGAATTTCTCTGCCCCCATCATAATTTCTTTCTTGGCTTCAGTAATTCTCCCACAAAATGTCTTTTGGTATGTTTATCCCCTGATTTTGTTGTGCTCTTTGTCTTGCAATTATATCTCCGCCTTATTCAGGAGGTTTGTGTTGTTGTTACAAGCCATGTTTGTTTTATGGTTCGGTATGGATATTTACATCTCTACTACAAACATCAATGATGAGGCTACTATCCACCCACTTGGTGGACCACCAGATCCTCTCAAGCACAAGTTTAGTTAGAGGCAACTTCGAGATCGGGGTCATACGGGGCCCTGGTCCGGACCGCCTCCGCCCCACTTGGTAGACCCCATGTTTTGAAGCACAAGTTTAGTTAGAGGAATTTGATATATATAGGGCATCTTGGGCCCCGCCTAGGCTCGTCCTCACCCCACTTGGTAGACCCCCATGTTTTGAAGCACAAACACAGTGTTAAGAAATTAAAAATATATATTTAGAGCTTATATGATTTCTTTTAGTTTTCCATCCGGCTCATTCTTTTTTTTTTTTTTTTTTTTTTTTTTTTGATGACGGGGAACCCACCGCTACTCTTCGAGTGCGACCTGGATAAACCCTCGGGTGGACGTACTAGCGCAAACTACGCCAACCGGGTAAACCACACTAGGCAAGTTCTGTGTGATGCGCTCAACCAAGAAAGTGTTGGTAGGGGAATCGAACTCGTGACCTTGATCCCGCGCTCACCTACTCCACCAACTTGGCTACCCTTGCGGGTCGGCTCATTCTTTTGGCGTGTGTTTTGCTTGCCTGTAAGTTGCTAGCAAGTTACTCAAGTACGTACCTACTTATAAATGGAGTCTTGTATATATATATATATGGTGTGTGTGTGTGTGTTTCTATATTAGGTAAATGGGTATTAAATTTGGTTGTATAATGTGATTGCTGATGTTGTACTCATGTACTCATTCAGATAAAGTATAAAAAGGCTACATAGTTGAAGGGGGAGATTCAATCACGTGCTCAGAGGGTCGACTGCTTATGTATTGTTTTTGTTGGCAATAAAGATTATGTTTTGACTTTATTTTCTTAGCTCAAATGACTTCATATATATTGGCGAGTCTAACTAATGTTATTGTTTTCAGAGATGTTATATGAGTATGAATGTAAAATTTAGGAGATTGATTTTGTTCGACAATATTAGAGGAGTAGTTCGAAAACTGTAAAGGATTTATAGACATCATCATCACGTTCCCATTCAAAATACCGACGGTAACACATGTGCATCATAATGGTGCATGTCTACTTCCCATCATACATGCATAACTCTTCATGCCCATTGAATAATACAAATGATGAATGTTGCATATACATAATTATGCATTATATTATATATATGTATATGAATATATATAAAATAGAATACACGAATTCAACGAGTTTCATAACTGCTCGCGGAGGTGTGGATCATACTAGAGCCTATTTGGTCTGGCCCGGTTGGCCCGATATTTTTAATATATTTTTATGAGTTGGGCTTCAGAAATAGCGGTCCGACCACTGTTTGGCCCCACGCCGCCCAACCCAGCTCGATTTTGGCCTTTGGCCCCGTGGACTGGCATCAGTCAGTCCGACCCACTTGACACCTCTAGATCACTCTAACCCTGACTCGCCCACTAAATATCCAAATTTTTAAAAGATATTAGACTAAAATTAAAATGTGATTACTTAGAGGACTAAATATCAAAATAGTCCAAGTTACATGAAAAAAAAAATTATTTTCTCTAAAAGTAACATGTTGATAATTCTATAACTATTTTTATATGTTCCAAAAACCAAAAAAATCTTAAGGTGCAATTATAAAAAAAGAATATAATGGAGTATATTGAAAAAACACTAGCTTGTAGCTTAAGTGGTATCACTAGCCCTTTATAAGGGTGTTGGCCAGGGTTCGAACCTTGTATCTTTCAGTTTCTTTGAAATTTATATCATCCCCTCCAACCAGTACTCCCAACTTAATTAAAAAAATAGAGTATACTGAAAATAAACAATCTATTAAATTTTAATTTGTTCTTGAGATTGAGAATTTTTTTTATGGAGTACATAAAAATATACTATTACAGAATTTTCAATAATGTTTACTGCTAGTTCATTGTCAATTTGTCAAAAGGATTCTCACCCAAAGATGCAAAAGAACTATAAAAATGAATCTTATATATTTTATTTTCGAAATAAAACACTCTTTGGTATATCAAATTTCTGAATCAACTACCAAGATCATATATAGGACATTGTGTGGTTACGGTATGTCAATAGAATAAACTTTAGAGATGATATATTAAAACGGACTCAAATCAGCAGCCGCAGGAGCGACAACATGGTCGTCGTCGTCGTCGTCATCATCACCGTATTTATAAGACACCATAACTATAGCTAAACATGCCACTATATTCTTACATGCATATAAAAATTTAAGAAACTCTCATCTTCTAAACTTGTGCTCCAATATTATTATTCGTACCAAAAGATGATAACAAAATTACGGGATAAACGTACCAAAAGACATGTTGTGGGAGGAATAATGAAGCCAAGAAAGATATTGTGATGGAAGCAGAGAAATTCTTGGCTCGAACATGAATGATGAAAAATTGAGAGTTGAATGGGATTTCTATGGAAATGAAGGAGAAGAAAAGGAAGAGAAATAAAAGAAGGGAAAGTTTTATCCAGGTGGGATTACTAATCACACCAAATGGATCCCAATCCAATGGCAAGCCTGGTTTGAATATGTTGATAACAAGGATGAAAACATATCTTAAATCGAAGTAGGACATTTTGGAGACTATTTAGAGAGGTGGGAATTATTTGTGTTGTTATTCATTGATTTTTTGTAGCTTTATTATGTACATATATATAAGCTTGTGGTAGCCGTAATTTAGAAGAAGAAAAAAATTAAGAAGATCGCTTTTGCAGAAAGAAATGGATGTAAGTAATAAAATAAAATTGAATTGAATGTTGCAACCAGGAAATAAACGGTCTAATATATAGTTAACTGATGTTGGCCACATGCCGACTTGTGTCTTATGCATGGAGGGTTAGTCCATTCACAATCGCTAATTAGAATAAAATTAATTTATTATAGGATTTCTGTGTGGAAAACATGCATGGGGTAATCGTGCAATTTCAGGTGAAAGTTTAATTGAAAATAATATTGAAAGACATACTACGTATGGTAATAAATATAAGTAGAGTGAAATATTACTAAATAACTGTTTGAGAATGAAGTGACAAAATAAATAATTTTTAGGTATTCTTAGAATGTTATGTCCAGTTCTCTATATCTATATATTTTCCTCTTTTGAATGAAGTTATCAATCATGCCATTGCGGAAGCGGCAATTAGTTAAGAATCAGAAATTGGTAGTATTTGCAAATAGAAGTTGAAAACGGATTACTTTTAAGAGAGAATATTCGGTAAATAAATTGTAAAAATATTTTATTTTTGTTTAGAAGTCAAAACCAAAAGTAAAATCAGAAATCTTAATCGCTCTTTCCCTACTTTTATATTTTAATTAAATAAAACAGAATAAGAAGCAAAAGTCCGACATTAGCAAACACTAAAGAGTGATTCTTTTCCATGAAAAAAAAGTAACTTTCTTGGTGTTTGCAAATACTCCCTACAATTCCAACCTTGATATAGTCAAAACAATTTTAATAACAATAGTCACGATATGAAAATAAATGTAGCCAAAACATGTAATGATTTAATACATCTGATCTATTGAACTATTAATAACACCACAGACTTGTGGCATAATTGATTGTTCCAAGATGATGAATGGATGATACCCGCCTACACATCAATCCAGAAACACATTCGAGATCAAGAAATAGAACATAGCAAAAAATCACTCTCTTTTCTTGGAACTTCCTTCGCCTCCGTCACAAGTTAAAAAATCTTGGTAAATGGGTGTTATGTGTATAAATAGAAGAAAAATGTCACAGAAGAAAATATTCGGTTGATTTCCATCTCACCGTGATATTTATCAAGCATGCCAGCTTAGCTAAACATATTAGGAAGCGGCCGTACCGCCATGAATGCATCGACCATCTGCAGGAATACGAAGGGAATGGTCAAATAAGTTAGGGATAAATACAAAAAGTACCCTTGAGGTTTAGACTAATTACAAAAAACTCCAGTTATCTTTCAAAATTACAAATATCCCTTAGGATGTTACAACTTACAAATACCCCCTCCTGAGAGTGCAATTTGTAGAATAACAAATGCCAGGGGGAGTATTTGTAATTTTGAAAGATAACTGGGTTTTTGTTTTTTGGTCGAGCCTCGGGGGTAGTTTTTGTAATCCAAGTGTCCACTAATACTACACCACAGCATGACAAAAGTTTTGGATATAGATCGATAAAATTTTCTAATTTCATCATTAACAGCGAAAATAAGGAGAATAAATTAATCTAAGGCGAATACATTATTAATCACGTTACCTCATCAGTTACAGCAGCTCGGGCCCTGCGGTGTCTTTCAACCAGCTCTGTTAAAACTTCAATAAGCCGTTTCTTCACTTCACCTGTTAGCATACGGCCTGCACCATATTCCTGTTCACTCATAAAATAAGCATTTCATTGTGGAAGGACATATATAAATGATAACAAATAATTTTGCGCGCCACCAAAAAACAACACATAGTAAACAACAGTGCTTACTGTTCTGATGTGTTCAAGTTCAGCGTCATCATCCAAGAAAAAGCCAAGATATTTAACTGGTATATCCACCTGAACAATTCCGATTAGGGGAGAGATAAGGGTTGTGATATCAGTGTAAATTCGTGAAAAGAGAGCAAACTAATCCAAATTATAGATAGATCCAATATTGTTATGATACTCTATTAATGGTATTGACTCTCATTACAAAATTGGTTAATAAACGTAACACTAAACCAAAATGTTGTTCTCAAATTAAATCAGTGTAAATTATTGTGGACTCGGAATGGTAGTAACAAAATTTCCATTTGTATCCGACCTCTAAAATTAATATCCAATCCATGGATCCAATACCATATTGCCACCTATACAATCATTCATGGTAAAACATAACAGACGAGACAGAGAACTCCATCACCGCTACAAGAGTAACTCTTGGCTAATTCATAGAAGTATAGAACTTGGAAATAAACCAATATTTCAGCACCTTCTGCTTCTAAATAAACCTAATGTACAACTAAATGGTCTTATCTCATTTTAAGGATGTCCAATAAATAAAATATATTGTTATAAAACATACATGGTATAACTGGAAGTATTACTATTTACTGGCCCATAAGGTTTTTGTGGGTATTGAAATTTGACATCAGATAACCACTTATCAACATGTAACATTGTCAAATCTATAACCAAAATATTCAGTACAGACAGTCTAGTTGCTGTTTGCAATGTAATATTACTATATTAGAAAGGTAGAAACATTGAATTTTAAATACCTCGAGGTTTGCTCCATACTTCCGGTGATTCTCTATTGAATCTTGCCCACCAGAGAATGCATATCTGTTTACCTGTGCCAAATAAAATATTTACCATCAGAACTGAACAAATAATGGATAAAATTATCGCATTCATAACATTGTCGTCTACAAGACCATTTAATTTGGGACTCCTGAAGGAGACAAATTCAAAAGAGTCACGTAAGAACTTTTTTAAGTAGAACCTTATTCTTTATGTCCTTAGCAGAATCAGTCACATATATAGCAGAATTTGGATCGCTGGCGGACATCTTCCCTGTCTCTCCCTGCAGACGCGATTTCACATATATAGTCAAGTAAACCGTGGCATGAAATTTCAATAGCACATTACTTCCAATGATTATATATATATAGTCGCAGTAGGTGAACTCCAAGCAACAATTAGTACAATCTCAAAAATTGAGATACGGTCCGCACTATCTTGATTTACTTTCATACTTAACAATATGACTGAAATGTTGCACAAAAATAAATGTGCAGGTGCTAGTACAGCACATTAACCAAACATTTGAACTTATCCGCATAAACCAATTTAAAGAGAGAACAGGCGCAGAAAATGGAGACCAACGCCAGTCAAAATAACCAAATTGTGTCACACAAAATGCAATGACAATTTTCAGCATTAATGTCATACGAACAAACAACTTCAAATTCTTGTTATCAGATTGCCGTCCACAAGAAAATAAAAAAGAAACCTGAAGAGCAGGAAAGAATGATGATTCAATCAAAGCAGGCTTGTGATAACCTAGTCGAGGAGCAACATCTCGTGTCATTCGGAAGTAAGGATCCTGAAACAAACGCATCAGAGTTAAACTAGAAGGAAAACGAAAAAGGAGAGAGAGAGAGAGAGAGAGAGAGAGAGAGAGATCAAATATTAAGCATAGGAGAATAAGAACTGTTGTTTCAAACGTGCTAGAAATTTGCACTCACTACAAGCCCAGAATTCATACTTTTGTGAGCAGAGGCAGAACAAGCATCTTAATACTGTGGCAAAAAGAAAACATTTAAGGCCCAAGGCCTGGAAAATTCATCCTAAAAACCATTTATTTATTTTTTTCTTAGAAATCAAACTCCATAACAAGTATATAGAGAACGAAGCACATTAATACCGCAGTTCAATGATGGCAGAACTTGTGCAACATCCTCCAATAGCCAGTGTCAGCTTTAGTGTGTAGTAAAAATATCATAATGGTCATCAAAAGAACTTAGCTGGAACTACTTCATCGATTCATATTGTTTGACATTGTCTACTTTGTCAAAATCTCTAATATTAATCTGGCAACTATTTCATATAAGAACTAGTAAATATATCATAAGAGGAATGAGAATAAACCTGGTCAATTGCGCAAGGAATCAAGCAACGGAGACTATCTTTACCAGAAAACAAATGTGGAAAAGAACTCGGAAAGGATGGAGCTGCCTAGCAACATGGAAAGTACTGAATGGTCAGTATACAAAATATATACATATATTTATATACAAATCCCAAGAAAAACCAAAAGAAAACTAGAACCTATTTTTCAGTTTATCCTGGTTTTCGTTAACTCTCGTAGGCTTTTAGTATAACTAATAAATGCAGGGGAACAGCAATTGCCAAAATCTCACCAAAAGCATGTCTACCTTGACATTGAAACAGATGTAACAGATTCAAAACAAGATAAACATAGAATAAAATCAACCCTACAGCCGGAGCAAAATGAGGATAGTGTTTCAGGAGAAATATAACATCCTTAATCGATCATGCAAAGTTTTGTATATGCTCAAGGTTTCAACATCAACAAGGTTCAAAATTGTGAAAATTTCTATAGTTCAACCATAATTATATAAATTATATATTATATATAACAATTACTATAATAATGATGATGATGATAATGATGCAAAACATGCTAATTGCATACTACAATAAACATTAGATATCAGATCCTAAAACATTATCACATAAGAGGTAAAAGGGTTGATACCTGAACAGGTGGAAAGCTGACTTTTCCAATGTGATCTTCTCCACTGAAACCGAAAATTCCAACTACCTGCAATACCACGAAAATATATATTTACGCTTCATATCTATGAATAGTTAGAATTGAAAATGCCAAAAAGAAAAGAAAAAAAAAAGAAACAAGCTTATCAATAATCAAATTATTCCTCATATTGGTATCACCTTATTGTATGTGACACACTTTGCAATCCTGACCATGTTCTTGTAGAAGGAACTGCACAATAATTTCCACAGTAAAAGCACTGCTAGCACAAGTGTGACAAGAAACAGGAGATATCTCAAACAAAAGAACCATACAAAACCAAAGACCAGCAGGATCCATATCACATTTGATGGTGGTATGCATCTTAAATATTTCTTGAAAGTAGATGGAGACATCAGAGAAGTAATCAAGATTACATGTTGATGCTTCTGTTCTGGTGCATGAAAATAATGGTGGAAACAACAATGGTGTGATCAAGATAATATGGTAATGCATTGAAAGTAAATCCCAAATACTCCCTCCTTTTGTCTCCCTTTTTCGTTAACATGGAGAGGGACTTTCAGCCAATAATTTATCTTCTAAGTTAACTCATTATGTCGGATTGTATTCTTCCACAAGCTTCCCAGTCCCAATAACTAGAAAGCTATTATATATCATGGCATACAAAACCATTTCATGGCAAGTCCTTCCATATGTGACACGAATGATCAAGAAGACTGTATTAAGAATGGACTCGTAACTTTCCCCAAAAATTCATGTCTAATGGACGATCATCTAAGGATTTTGTGCCACTCATTAAATTTTGGAAGCCACACTTTCTGCCAATTTTTTTATTCCAAGGGGACAGAAAGTCAAAAGACTACCACCAGCTTTCACAATTGAAAAATTATAGCTCTGCAACTTCAGTAAGCGGCTGACAATAATAAAGCATCCGATTAACAAGGTTCCATCTGGATTCTGGAAGGGGGCTGGAACTGCCAATGAGAAACAAACAGAAGGCTCCCAAGCAGAAAATTCTTGATTGATCAAAGATGCAAGAGATCACAGAAGATGGAAAGCAAGTTTTACATTACATCTTTATATTGTGTTACAACAAATAAATCATAATTGGCCATTATGCCAACAGTTTACCGCTGATAGTCATCTTGAACTATGCAAACATCATATGCAATCTTGAAGAGAACCTGGGTAGCACTAGCAATTAACCGCGCTTTTGATGTATAATAAAGTTACAACAAATTAGTGTTCCTCGGGAATAGTTGTAAGTACAATCAATCATTTAGGAACCAACATTCGGTTCCAGCAAAAGTAATCCATCTCGTTGGGTCAATGAGAGACCAAACAAGAACCAAAAACATAATCTTAAAAGGCCAGCAAATTAATGTCCTTATGTTAGCTCCAAATATTTAGTAGATCAGTCCGTTATTACATGCAGAGATAATTGAGTACAAGTTGAGGCACAAGGGATATCCACAATAGTAAATCAAGATTGAAACTATATAGCAACAAACTGATATATTGAAAAACGCGTGTATTTCCAAAAGTAATTTGTCATCCCTTGCAGATTATTATGCAATGTAGTGCTTCCAAACACTATACTAAACAGCAATTTTAACTAGATTGAGGAAGATCACAATGACAGGCCACATTAAGTGGCATGAGATCACAATATATACAGCATAAAAAATAAACAAACAAGAAAATATTAAATACAACGTTACAAATAAAAGGAGACTAGAAGGAGAACTCCTCACCCTCCAACATAATCAAAATCAGAGAAGATAAATGTCCTGGAAACGTCAAACCCACAAGCAATTATATCTTTAGCATTTTCACGCGCAAGCCTCTGACTTTCCTCCACTGTCAAATTCTTCCACATACACTTCTCATCATCTGTCAATTGTATCACAAGTGGCACCTTGAATGCATCTTGCAGGTACCTAAACCCAATTAACTTTTCACAATTATGTAAGATTATGATAAACAAAACAGAAAACATCAGTTTGAAATTCCCATTACTTGGTGAACATAAACGGCACCAGATGGCCCAAATGCAGGGCCTCGGAAGACGGGCCTCGGCCCGTGTACAGATAAAACTTTTCCCCTCTCTCGTACGCATCGAGGACGTCACTGAAATCTCGGTGAGCGAAGAAAACGCCGCGGCGGAGGAAGACGTGAGGCGGGCGACCCGTGAGACGGGCAACACGGTCGATGAGGGATTGGTCGAGGCGCTGGCAGCCAAATTTGTCGATGAGCTTATCGTAGTCGATTTTGCCGCCCTTTTCAGCTGCAACCTCCCATGGGGTCACGATTTGGTCCTCTTCTTGGGTTTTCTGCTCCATTACTGTAGAGTGGATGCTGAAAGAGAGATGGTGGAGAAGATGATTCGTTAGTTCAGTAGGGTTTTTTTGGTCGAGATTGAAATATAAGGATGTTTTGGGGTTTTCGACAGATTTTAGCAAAGAAAGAGAACAAAAAAAGGAAAAGATATCTTTTTAATTAATTCGAGTAGTGAAAACTATGACAAACAAAGATGATTAATTGGTGAAATTAATAAGGAATTTTTTGCACTAAAAAGAAAAGATTTTTTCAGGTTTTGGTAAAAACACTCAAATGTATATTCTTCCCTAATGTAAAAAGGTCATATTATCATCTAATTGAAAAATAAAAATAAAAATTGGGTGAGTTAATATAAAGCTTATGACCAATGACCATGACGAACTAGAAAATAAAAATTGGGTGAGTTAATTTTTCTTGGACATAGTAGACAAGGGGAATTTGTAATTTTTTAGGAGTTAATATTATATATATAATATATATTTATTTTAAAGAATTTGTGAAGTTGAGGGATGACAAGTTATAATTGTGGTGAAACACTGCTTGACCCATCACTGGAAGCCCCAGGCTTTATTTGATTTCATATCATTTTTATTTTTAAAGAAATTAATAAGTTTTACTTTAGTCAATCCCATCAAAAAAAGAAATCATTTTCCACTAAGATATTTCTTAATCCCAACCTTATAAGTTGTATCATTAAATTATTGAGACTCATCATCACATATTGTATATCAGTATATTACTAGGGTCTCTTCAAAAAGTATATTACTAGGGTAGCAAACATTTTATTTTTTTCCTGTTAAGAGAATAGGGATCTAAACGAGTCAAATCGAGCCGAATGTTACGAGAATAGGGGTCTAAACGATTCAAATCGAGCCGAACATAATATTGTTCAAACTTGTTCGATATTTAATCGAGCAAAATGAGACCGAACAAGCTTTAGCCGAACCGACCATGAATCGAATTCGAGTAGCTTAATATTTTTGCGTATATTTTATTCTTTTTTTCTAATTAAGTCGAGCTTGAGCCAAACTTAACATCTTATCAAACAGAAAAAACGTGTTCAAACTTGGTTCGTTATGTTAACAAACTGAACTCAAACGAGCTTTTATCGATCAATCTCAAATCGAGTATCAAGTAGTTTGGTTCGTTTTTCAACCCTATAACATAAACTCCGTCATCTTCATTCCATGGTATGCTTAATTACACACACAATCACAAAAATCGTGAGCACCATGATTTCATCTTGTGATAATGGAACCGCCCAGCCAAAGAGGAAAGAAAACAACAATGGGGACAGCAGACTCAAAACATCCCAGGATTTTAACCAAAAAAGTACATGTCAATAGAAAAAACTTTTAACAGGATGTAACAAATGAAGTCCAAGATAAACTAAAGTCGCACTCCACACTAAACCAGTAAATTCAAGTTTGAAATATAATACAATAACCCCATCATCATGTCATAAACCACACCAGCATCACTCCAATTGTTTCTCACTATAAAGAGGGGCCAGGAGGCTAATAACTAATCAGTCCCAAATCTTCAATCACTCTCTCACACAGCACACGTGCTTTCACTCGGCACGAAAGTTTAACCGTTACGTTGCTCCAGCAATCACAGGTTAAATTAAATCAGCCACATTCATTGGCATTTCATCGATCTGTGTACTGTAGTATTGCTCAATATCTCTTAGGATTTTGATGTCGTCACTTTTAACAAAGTTTATGGCCACACCCTGCACGCCATCATGAAACTCGCATTATTCAATGAACTAGAAGAGTAAGGACTACACTAAGAACATAGAATGTCTTGAAAGCCTGTCAGAATACCTTTCTCCCAAAACGGCCAGACCGTCCAATGCGATGAATGTAAAGCTCTCGGTTGTTCGGAAGATCATAATTAATCACCAAGGAAACCTAGTGAAACGCAATACAAAGAAACAAATCGGTAAATCATTCCGTTTTGGATAACACTACATATCAACTATGAATGGTAAGAGAGGGGGGGGAAGGGCATGCAGAGGAGAGAAAAGAACGCCTCCTGTAAACTATCAAGTTGTCAAAATACTGGAGCTTGTTTGATGGGAAAAAAGTATGTCAAACAAGAAAAAGGAGAAAAACTACAGGTACCTGTTGAACATCCAGCCCCCTAGCCCAAACATCTGTTGTGATAAGAACTCGGGTCTGGCCAGACCGAAATTCACCCATAATTGCATCTCGCTCCTTTTGTGGCATATCTCCATGCATGGATGAGACGGTAAAGTTATTCTCACGCATTTTTGCTGTTAGCCAATCGACCTGTCATTTCCAAAGGAAAGGCATAAAAATGCGGAGACAAAAATTCGTCAAACAATCAATATATTGGCACCGAAATCCCAGGTTCTAGTACATCTGAATATATATAATATTTGTTATTCCCACAGGTTGATTTCTTTTGAGTTTTGACCACTATAAGTATGTGTTGATTTTCCCTTTAACAGATGCTAGCATTATCGGGTCACGTTTCTCCAGTAAACAGGAACTTCTTTTATAGCCCATCAACAAAATTTTCCTGATGTTTTTCAATCCTCGTCAGTCCTTTTGTTTTCTCATCATTGAAAATTGCAACCTCCCACAAGATACTTCACAATTACTTTTCCATAGTATTTTTTAGGCACAAATGCAGGAATATCAAATCCACATATAATAGGCGTTGAGAAATAGTGAATCTCTAGATTGTGGAAATCTTGGGAAAATAAATTAGTAGCATTAGAACCATACGTAGACACCTGTACGTTAACCACAGATTGCGACAGAAATTACTGCTATGTAAAGTTCTCACTAAAAATGTAATAAAGGATTCAGAAATAATCAGTAATTACACACAAAACAGTTAAGTATAGAGAATATTAAATGCAAAGAGGACTACATATAATTAAATTCATAACACACACAAAAAAACTAAGTATGGACTACATATAATTAAATTCATAACACACACAAAAAAACTAAGTAATAGTAGCCTCAACATAGTGAAGACTGAGGACCTAAATTGAGGGGAGGAATATTACCTTCCGCTTAGTGTTACAGAAGATAACAGCCTGGGTAATGGTGAGGGTATCATATAAATCACATAGAGTATCAAATTTCCATTCTTCTCTTTCTACTGCAACGAAGAATTGCTTGATGCCCTGTCATAACAAAACATGGGACATTAGAAAACAAGCCAGGGCAGAAGTTCTGCTGAAAATTCTGAATGGAATGCTAAGGCATTTTCGCACATGGAAGGATCGGCTTGGAGATGGCCACGGGACAGGAGCGCATGATTTAAAGACACTCATGAGCAGAAAAATAATAATTTGGGATTTCATCAAGCCAAATCGCAACATATGAAGGCATAATACTAGCTACTTTTCTATTGCTTCTGCAATTGATGGATAAATGTTATTTAATATATATGTCATGGGATAGGGTGAGGAACTAGTGATTTTTTTTTCCGTTCCTCACAAGACGATTGAAGGAAATTTACTCACAGAAAAACACAAATAGAATAGAAAGAACCTTACCTCCAGTGTCAATTCATCACGCTTTACGAGGATCCGAACTGGATCAGTCATGAATTTACTTGTTATCTCCAATATTTCATTTGGAAGAGTAGCGGAGATTAAGACAACCTACAGTGACAGCATATATAGTAAATAATCTGCAGAAATCAACAAAATACCAAGTTCTAAAGTTTCACTCTTTTCAGGAAGTGTTATTAATAAACATGCATATTCTCTAGTGCATGTGCAGCTTCATGAGAAATTCTTTTGTCAATATTTTTTAAAAGACCTTTAGCCTGTCGATAGAAATTTTCATGCTCATCAACTTTTTTCCCATTTTTATTCTCTTGGCCTAATATGCTTATAAGCCTCGCATTTAAACAACTAATACAAAGTCATTTCTATAGTATATTGACCACAATTATACGCATTTCAAGCAAAATCCTTGAATCCAACTCCTTGATTTTTATTCTACATTGTTACAAATGCTATATAAGCAAACCCTTGTGTCCATGCATACAAAGGTATATCCTTTTCGTCAGCATCGATATTGATCGAGTAAAATACACAAGCGTGTAATGCAGATATCCTGGGCGTAAAGTACTGAGCACAACTTTTGTTACTTATGAATGATTGGCCAGGGAGGGTGTAGTTTCAAAATCAAGAATAGACTTAGAAAACAGATCAAAAATATTTGCAAGCACAGTCACCTTTGAATATATCTGAACACATATTTCAAGCATCTTTTATTCTTTTATTATACATACATATTTTACCATCAGAAGATTGGAATGTAAAAGACAGATTTCCAATCTACTTCGACATTTCCACGTCTATGAATCACAAATTAGAAGTTTCATGAACCTAAGGCCTAAACACATGCCTGCACTAGACACTCCTGCATGAGTTTCTACTTTATAGTAACACTGTATGTCCACACACACACACACACACACACACACACACACACACACACACACAGAGAGAACCTGCAGCTCAGGTGGAAGATATCTGTAAACATCGTAAATCTGATCCTTAAACCCTCTGCTCAACATTTCATCAGATTCATCCTAACAAAATTCCAGAAAGAGAAAACAAAATAAGAATCAGAAGAACCTAACTACGTGTGCTGAAAATATATAATAAGAAGTTGACAAATATATCAGAAAGTACCATGTATTATACTATTATCGCACACATTAGACCAAGTAAGCCAGATAAGAGGCTAAATAAAAACTCACCAGAATTAATAATTTGATTGATCTAGTTCTTAAAGTTCTCCTCTTAATCATGTCACAAACTCTACCGGGTGTGCCTGACACCACATGAACACCGTGCTCCAGTTTTCTAATATCCTCGCCCACACTTTTGCCTCCAATGCAAGCATGCGCTTGAACATTTATATAGTCACCAATTGCCAGTATTACTTTCTCTGTTTGGGCAGCCAACTCCCTTGTAGGTGACAAGATCAAGGCTTGGACCCTAATTTCAAGGAAGAAGTCAATGCACAGAAATTAGTTGAATAATATAAAAATTAAGGCACAAAGTTTAGGGAAAAGTTGTTGCATTGAACCATAAACCATGAATAAATCAACGCTAAAACCTCTAGTAGTAAAAACCCATTGAAAAGCATGAACCAATGTTAGCTTAACAAAGAACCGAAGTCCCCAGAAACGCCATATATGAAAGTAAAACACTAGCCCATACCCAAGTCAATGGACTCCACCGGAAAACATAAATTACAGCGCCACAACCCTAAATCTAACGCCCAATTCCTTTGGGGGGGAATACGCAATTCATACGTACTTCCACAGAAATCACCATAAAAACGACAGCATATTAGGAGAGCCAAATTACGGTTTATAACAGGGGGGAAAGAGGATAAAAATCATACTCGGACGACTTGGTGTCGACAATCTGGCAAACAGCGAGTGCAATCATGGAAGTCTTCCCCGTACCAGATTGCGCCTGAGCAATGACATCACGTCCAGAGATAATGGGGAGAACTGCACGCTGTTGAATAGCGGAAGGCTTCTCGAAGCCGTAGTTGTAGATTCCTCTAAGGAGATCGTCCTTTATGCCCATCTCGTCGAAGCTCATAATTGGCTCGACGCCTTTCGACGTCTCGAATACGAGCTTCGCGTCGTCCTCCTCCATCGCTCGCCGGCCCCCGCCTCCTCTCTGAATCGCCGCCGCCATACCGCTTATTCAGTGGCGTCGGAGAAAGTATCTGTAAATTACTTACAAGGAGAAAAGCTTTAATGCCCTAGGTCTTCTGATATTGGCCCCAAATTTGATTTCAGATGGGATATCCTCCAGCTTTATTTTAGCTTAAAGTCGTGTTGTCATGAGCGCGACACGGTGGATCATATATGAAATCGGAATCTTGTTTCCTTTCTCAATATTTATATTATATATCACATAAATAACATATAGGACGGTTGGTTCCCAACTTGGGATTTCTTATTTTGCATTTTAATAATAAAAAATAGCTAAAATAATTTTAAAGATATTACATAGTTTCCAAAGCCACAACTATAGTAGACATCTAATAATATTTTTTTAAAATTCGATTTTGTCATTGCAGAGACAGTAGACATCTAATAGGTCTTTCAAGACACTTAGTAAAAACTTTTACTCCCCCTCCAATGACAGCAGCAGAGGTTCCACTGGTTCAGCTAGAGCTGTAGGACATTATACAATAGTGATCAATGCAGCTAAAGTTGAGAATCAGAAAATAGGATGGGGAGGTTGGCTTTGTGATGATAAACATAAATTGGTTCGAGGATAAGCAACTTTTAGGGATAATATTCATAATCCAGTTGAAGCCACCTTGCTGGGGATCAGACAAGCAATTGGAATTGATGCAAAATCTAAAGCCATATCTTTATTTATACAGGTATATGATAAGGAAGTTATTAAAAAGCTAAAACATAAAGCTTCCTTTGGTATGCCACAAGATGAATTGGCTGAAGATATTCACTTGCTTTGTTTCCTCTTTGATGATGTTGTTTTTGTAAACCAGGACCATAAGAATTATACATCTTGTAATAGATTAGTTTCTTTGGTCTTGGAGAATGAGTGTGATTTGGATTGGGTTGACCAATTCCCAAGTTGGATTTAGGTTAACCAACTTGATTTTTAGCCAGTTGGCTTTTTTGTATCTGTAACTTTAGTTGAAGTTCATCAATAAAATTACTATCGTTTGAAAAAAAAAAATAGTAAGATGCGCACAAATTTATACTTCTTTGGAGAATTGAAAACTTTGGTATTGAATTTTCATTTCTTTATAAATTCTCAATATAAGAAAATAATATATGTGATAAGGATGGTGGCTGGTGGAATTTCGGTCGATAGGCCCTTCCAAACATACATGTAAATAGTGTTGCTAAGTTGGATTGGGATGAAAAATGGTGGTCTAATAGAATTTTAGCTCAACTCGATCCAACTCAATTTATGTCGGGTTTGTTCAACCCATTATCAGCTCTAATTTAAAAGATAACGGTTTTTGGAATCATGCACCAAGGTGGAATAGTTTTTGGGCCTATTCGAGTGTGATTAATACCCGATATTATAGGCCATGGGGGACCTGGACTAGCCCATTCAGTTTAAAGTGACTGAGAACCGGGTTGGGTCAAGAGTCAAGACGGATATTTTTGTTTGTTTTAATGATAAATGTGACTAGTCCAGTCAAAATCAGGTGCGCCCAATTCAATTCCAGCCCAATTTTTAGGATCCAATTTGGTGGGGACTTCAACTGTATTTGAAATCACGAAAGCAGATTACTTGGCCCATACCATCTGGACACATGCATGCCTGTTGTACAATGAAACATATGAAATATTAGCCCATTTAGTCAATTTTGATTCAATAATAAAGATTCTAAAAGACCATTTAAACTCGATTTGTTAAAATTTAGTAAACTAATTTTAATAAATTTTGATTGTCACCCCGTTGGATTTCAATAAATTTTTACCCGCTCATAAGCATGGACTAAAGCATGTTTACACTTACAATAATGAAAGATTCGTAAATTTACATATTTATTCATGATATGGTATTTTACTTTTTGACTAAATGTATGACAGTTATATTGTAAAAAAAAATGAAAAATAGAAGAAAAATAAAAATTTCAATTAATTTATTTTTCTTTTTCAAATTTTGTTACTGACTTCTCGATGTGTAATAAAGTGTTTACTTTGAATTAATTCCTATACTTTTTAGAAGCCTAATTTTATCTAAATAAATAAGTTAATATATATTATATACTAATTTTGGAACACAAAAAACAACATTAATGCAATTAATCAAAGACTGCCTCAACAATAAAGCAAAAGCTACAAAGAAAACATATATGCCAACTAACAGAAATGTTGTATAATTGCTGATCTCCATTATTACAACATAGGTTGCTTATCTATGTTGTCAGGATAACAGTACCTGGCCTTACCTTTTCTTGTAAAGCCACCCTTTATAAATTGAAGAAACATTCACAAATTAATAATACTAAAAAAGTTGATGAGTAGAACCAAAAGCTTCCCCACCATAAGTATGATCTCATTCTGCACCCAACATGCATGAGTATGTGAAAATAATTGTTGAATATATTAATGCAACATATTCAAATTATTCATAATAAACCAAATTCATTTTAAAATGTACATAATATTATTCAATCAAGGGATGATTACAAAAGAAATTATGAGTTTGGGGGTAATAAAAAGAAAAGAGAGAGAGATGTTTCAAAATTATAGAGTCCCATTAAAGTTTGATTTCGTCTTATATTTTTACTTTAACCGTTTCTTGAATTGATCGAATTTGTTGATGTCGTCAAATATTTTACAATTGCATCTCTCAACTTTTCTAAGTATCACAAATAGTCAGACAAAGAGTTGGGGTATATGAAATATTTAGAAAAGTTGAGGAATGTAATTATAAAATATTCGATTGCGTCAGCAAATGCCGTCATATCAACTAACAGTTAAGGCAAAATGCAATGACGAATCACATCAAGTGGGCTTATGTAATTCTGAAAATTCTATGTGTTTTTTTAACCCCAAATCTCACTTTTTATTATTATTACTATTAACCCTTTAATCAATAAAAAAAAATGAAAACTTTGGTTTTGTAGGCACTAGGCAGGCAAGATTATTTATTATGGGTTTGCCTTTTTGGAGTCACTTTATGGGAATGGCACATGGTGTGTGTATGTTATCCACTATCTTAACAATAATTTCATAAAGTTAGTGGGTGTCCCTTCTTCAATTCTGACTTGCATTCAAATTTTTCAAGTGCTGTATAAAGGGTAGCTATTTAGGCCATCTGGGCTTTTTTGCTTTGTGTTTGTGTGTGTTCTTTCTTGTATAATATTTATCCCCACAGATTTTAGTGATCAAAGTGGCTGGCAAAGTTTATGTAGGCCATAGCCTATAAGGTCTTAAGTTTATAAAAACAAGAAGTTCAAATAATTTATACATCGAACTATTTAATATTTACTCATTTCCAATTTATAGATATAAATACTTTTATTCTCCACCATTTAGAACCATCCAAGTAATATAAAATATTCTCTTCATCTCAAATTGTATGATGACATGTGCAAGTCAGAATGTATCAAATTCAGGAAACTTGTATTATCCACGCTTAAGGCGTACATCTTATAAGTTAGGCTATCTCCCTCGAATTAATCGATGTAAGACAATTTACAAATAACATATTTCATAAATGACTTCCTTGATATTATTAATTGTTTATTTGCATGCATTAAGTCGATTCTCGATAATCTAGATAGATTCAAGGTGTGTCTACTAACACACTGACCATGTTACTATCATCATAATTTGTGTCCTAAAAAAATCCGCATATGGTTTTGGATTTTTAAGCCATAGGGACCAAAAACAATTAAATATTTGTATATGCCACACCATATTTTTAAGAGTTTGTCCACGTTGGACTCGATAAAACTATTTAATGTTTGAATTTGTTCATAATGTGTCCTTATCAAAGTTCGTGTCATTACGTGTTCGTAAACAATCGATGATTTTTTTCGCGAACAATAAACAAACAAACAAAATTAACTTTGTATGTGAATGATAAAATCAGTATTTTATTTTTAAATTAAGTATTTTAAATTACATAATATTATTTTATTATTAACTGAACCATAATTGAGTTGTTAATCGAGTCCTTAACGATCTTGTTCGTGAACAATTTTTAAGAAATACTATACGACCTTGTTCACGAGCTATTAATGAATGAGTATACAACTTTTCAAAATTTGTTCATTTATTAAAATGATCTCTAAAATTTGTTCATTTATACTTTTTTTTTACTAAATGTACAAACATAAATGAACGCTATCCGGATTCATTTAGAGCATCTCCAACCAGTGGCGGATGCAGGATTCGGGATTGGGGGGGCGAAACCTATTTTTAAGACCTATAAAATGAATTTTTCTTCAAAATTTTGGGGGGGCAAATGTAATTTTTCATTAGTATAGGTTTAATTTTAAAATAAATAACAAGTATAAAAAATAAATTTTGAAAATTTTGGGGGGCAGTGGCCCCCACTTTCCCCCCCTTAGTTCCGCCACCGTCTCTAACTCAACTTCAAATACCACACTATAACACAAAATATGCAAAAAAGCATCTCCAACTCAACTCTAAATATTACACAAAATTTGGTGTAGTGAATAATATTAAGTATTACACCAAATTTGGTGTAACACTATTCATTTACACCAAATTTGGTGTACTACAATATCCCTCGCTTGCCCTCCAATTTTCTTCTATTTCAAATTTAAATTCCAATTGTATCTTCATTTTATATATAATTAATTTATATAATATGGTTTTAATAATTAATTAATATTTTCTATAAATAATAATAATTAACAAACAATTATAATTTAAACCTAAAAATATGCTAATATTAATTGTAATATTTTATTTTTTAATATAATTAATTAATTTAATATTAATTAAATATATATTTTTAGTTAATTACATTAATAGTAATAAACTATAAGTAAATGAAATAATTGTATAAATACATAAATTTGCTTACTATAAAATGAAAAAGAAAGAATAAAATATTTATTTGATGTGAGATTTGGTGTAATAGATTGAAGATGGTATTGATAAAATTATACTAAAATAATAAATTTGGTGTTATGGGTTGAGATAGTTTAAGAGTTGTTTGGTCATTAACAAATCCAAAAAATTACTATGAATCTTAAGCCTTTTTTAGGGTAAGTGGTGGGAAATGGTCAAATCAAAGTGAGTGCACGATAACTTTAGGTAAAATAAAGGGGACAGGTTGCAGAAAAGGTACATCATTGGGAAGACACGTGAATCGTGATAGCCATTGGCCAACGGCGGACAGAATCACCAATCCCAGAAACAGACAAAAATTGCTTTTTTCACTTTTTTTTTATCCTACACTGCGGACCCCACTCATTCAAGTTTGTTAGGTCTTGACATAGCCATTATTTATATTGAAAATGCTATCAAAAGTCTTATTGTATATCTGGAATTGGTCTACGGGATTGTTAAAATATTATGTTGTAATTCATGCTTTATTTTGTGTCAGTATAAAGTGATTTGTGTTAGTATAAGTGATGTAATTCTCACATTTCTCTACGATGTAAATTGTGTTGGAATTGGTTTTATTAAATTGGGTTTTGACCCGATTTTGACCAATTATTTAAGTGGGGTCATTTATTCAAAGTATGAAATAAATGAGATAAACATCATCTACGCCGCGGGTAGATGAGTTTAGCATTTTTAATTTCTCAAAACCAATATCGGGTGAATGAGAAATAAATGCATAAAGTTGGCCACTTAAAATACTTTTATATATGGAATATAAAAGGGTGGGAATATGGAAAACCATATCCCACATAGAAAAACATATTAAATGTTTGACTAGTTAATAAAGAGTTTCACCACTAATAAGGAGTAATCATGTGGAACTCCACAGACACCTTAGTGGACCAAGTCAATTTTGACTAGCCTTTGGCTAGCTCAAAAGCGGCGAGACGGTGCGGAGCACCGTCGAAGCGGCCGAACTGCGCTCGCGACGCCGCAGACCGTCGCGTTAGGCGCTTTCGGCGACCGTGATCGTCGCGAGAAGCTTTGAGGAGCCTTAAAGTTTTGGAAAATCGAACCAGGGTTCAATCCGGTGGCTCGGTGGACGTGGCGGGCGGCTCGGGTGGCGGTGACTTGGCAGGATCGATCGAATGGCGACACGTGGCGCCGATTGGAAAGCGTCTATTCGCCGACGCGATTGGATCGCTGTCGGTGTGAAAGGATGCATGCTAATAGGTATGTTCTTCAGCGAGATAGATCAGACCATCGACGCGAATCGTTAACCACTGGCGCGATCCGACGGTCAAGACGATCCGGACAGGGGTTGCACCGGTCACCGAGGAGGCACAGGGAGCTCTATATAAACCAAATTTACCCTCAAGATTCATTTCATCACATCAATTTGAAATTTCTCGCTTTCAATTTTTCGCATAACTTTGTCAAGAGAGTTCAAAAACATCTTAGTGTTCGCTGCATTTGCGATTTGTAGTGCAACTATCGCAAGTTGTCCGTCGTTAATATCTTGGGAGACGATTGCCGATTCGTAAAAGCACCGTGAGCGGGGCAATCTCGTCTTAAAGAGAAAGAGTCCAACTCTTACCTCGACGTCTCGATTTTTACCGTTACTCGCTTCAATCATTGTTTTCGGTAGCCATTCGATATACACCAATTGTTTTTCCCAACAAATTGTCATTAAAATATTATGTTGTAATTCATGCTTTATTTTGTGTCAGTATAAATTGATTTGTGTTAGTATAAGTGATGTAATTCTCACATTTCTCTACGATGTAAATTGTCATATTTTTTAATGTATATGACTTACTTTTAGGAATAAGTTTTTAACATTATGATATTTAATATTATCACTACTTACCAAAAAAAATAAAGAATTTGATTTTATTAAAATACATTTATACATATGAAAATATATAAAAACAATAAATTTCGCGAAATTGAAATTATAATTAAGATAAAGTATAAACTTTAGAGTTAACAAATATAAAAGAATAGTTACAAAATTTGTTAAACCAAAAATGAAAATAAAAAATTTGTTGAAACTACAATGCTTAATATAAAATCACATAAAATTGAGACCAAGTTTGTCTTTGAGTACGTAGTATAAGTTTGTGCATTTAGAGCATTGACTCCGATAACACATAAATGTGTCAATCTCTAAAACGGTACTAAAAATGATGTTCTGTTGGGATAGCCTAATGCTTGGTGTGGTTAAAAGGACGTGATTAAAAGGGATTAAAAGGGATTTAGGTTATTTTCTTAACAATCTGAAAGTATTTTATTAAATATTAAATATTTAAAAGATGTTATAAATTGTATGACAAATAATTCAGAAAGTCAACCTATATATAAAATCCTAAAATAAAATGTTATAGTCTCATAAAATATTTTTAAAATATTGAGTGCTCCATTCATTTTGAGATTTTATTTTATACATAACATATACAACTCGCTTTTAAACTGAAATTTCATAAAATATATAAATTTATAAAATCGTTTAAATAAGTTTAACCAAATACTTTTCACATGGTACAACAAAATATGTATTTTTTTCAATATGCAAACAGTTAATATGGATAATCACTGTTTTTTTTTTTGACAGCAATGAATAATTACTTTTGTTACAGAAATAAATTGTTATAGTAAGAATGTAAGATCATTCATTAAACATTTTTGTAAAACGTAATAATGCTAATTTTAGTAGGTCTTCTCATCTTTGCCAGTAAAAACACTTTTCTAAACGTGACATTCTAATTTCTGACAACTACTGAACATTAAATAGCACGCGGTCACGCGCTTTTACTTGTCTTATGTAACAGTCACATTCCCTCTTTTTTTTTTTAAATAACAAATGTTGATCAACCACTTTACGTTTTGATCATGCTTTGCTTTTGAAGTTTCTAAAGGCATTTAGAGTTCCTTTCAAAAAAGAAAACCAATTTATATATTTTTCTTTAAAGGGATTTGTAAACCACGTCGCTAAATTTCATTTCGCCACCACAAGAATTGATTGTGGGATGGAGGTTAGGGGTCAAATCCTCGCTCCATCAAATTGTTTGTGGGGTGGAGGTCGTGGGTTCATATCTCTTCTCCATCAAATCGCTCCCATAGGGACATATGCGTTTGGTGAAGATTTGGTGGGAACTCATCTTGAATAGCATCCGTGTGGGTTCGATTCGACGAGAGATCGTTATTAGTAGATTGGGGGTCGAACATAATTGTTCTCTTTACCGCAGGAGGATCGGTTGTACGTCGCACGGACCGTCGAACTTGGCCGGCATGCGTGCACATCCCGCGGTTTACCAAGCGGCGGCAATGAGAGCGGAGTCGTTGTCCTCGGCATAGTCGGGACGTAAGCCTGGAAGCTGAGTTATCAAAAAAAAAATTAAAGGGATTTGTAGAAATTTTTATCTCTATTTAATTAAAGAAAGGTTTAAGTAATTGCTTGTGGTTCAATACAATGTTGGGAAGAGTGGATAGGCCCCGATTAAAAATAATAACCGCACACACAAATAATTATCTCAAATAAAATAAAGACCAAGAAAATAAAATGATAAACCAAGACACCAAAGTTTAACGTGGAAAAACCCAAAAGAATAAGGGAAAAAACCACGGGGCAAATACCCATAAAGAATCCACTAACAAATAGTGATTACAAAATAGCACAAGCTTTTTGCCCAAGGCTTGTGTTAATTACAACAATGGGAAAAATATTCTCTTTTGGTGTATCTCACAACACTATAAAATACCCCAAAGAAAACCCACAAATTTCCTCAAAGCTCACACAGTGTTGAGAAACTCAACCCCACTATTTTCTGACACACAGTCAAATATTTATATTGATCTCTATATCACTACTTTTGGAGCAAATACTCCCCCTCAATTGGAGATAACTCTCCCACTCGAGAAACTCGCAGCCAAACTCTCTCTTGGCTTCTCTCAACTCTTTCTCTCTTTCTCGGTGTGTTTTCATATGCCCGGTTGAAGCCTATTTATAGGCAAAAACCATGTAACATCTCTCTTTTTCAATTTCAAAGTTGATGTCTAACTTATGGTAGTATTTTTCTTCTGTTTACTATTCCTATTTCGGTGCCTAAATTAGTAGTCAAATTGACAACTTAATCTTCAATTTGTCAAGAATGTTGGATGCCTTTTGCCAAAACATTCACATGGGGTGGACCCCAACAATCTCCCCCTCCACCACATATGGAGATAACACATTCTACTTGCTGGTAGAATAAATCCAATATGCACACAACATACTCACCTCCGGGAAAAATTTCTCTGCAAACACATCGCACTGGTCTGCTACAAGTCTTTGAAGCCATGATTAACTATTGTCGAGGAGCTACTCTCGCCATTAGCAAACCAGGTATTACTGCATAGCCTCCAAATACTACTGGACATTCTCAAATATCTCTTGCTCCCCCTTAACGAAAAATGTGATGTTCCTTGATCGATCAACCAAACTCTGGCGCCATTTGGTGAAGGGTACATCACCCCTTCGGCTCAACACCCCATGTGAGTGGCATGCCACTGGTGTTGCAAGCATCCAGAACATCATCCAAACCATCTTCTTTGAATGGACACACCTCTAACAAAGAAGAACATAGAGTAAGATCTAACACTAAGTCATGGTTGTGCAGTCTTTAATATCCCGGCATCTCTGTATCTTCTAATACACTACATCTCCCATAACCTTTACATTACTCACACAAAATACATGAAACGACATCTCAATCAAATTCTTCTCGCTACTCCTATGTGCAAACACATTGCACCTAACACTCCTTTTTTTTAATAATAAGCGAAAAAGAAACTCTTCCACTACCTACCTATCAGAACAACAATTACAAAAAATCAATGGCATACATTTGGCAAAAGAAATGAGGGTTTTCCTTGCCAAAATTTCTCTTCCTCACTAACAGTTCTCACTTGCCACGAATTTGATGAAAACTCGTCTTTAGCTGTAGTTAGTCCAGCAGAACACACTTTGACACGAGTCTTGTACAAATTACCTGATATAGCTCCTCTCGCAACCACCATTGATATTTTTGTAAGCTTCCACCTTTCATTACCGAAACAACTGACATAACCTTGACGGTCCAACTCCACTCCAGAAATCAGATTCAGACGTAGATCTGGCACATGACGAACATCCTTCAAAGTCAATGTGTAACCAGTATTTGTCTGGATACACACATCACCAACACCAACAATACTCGCTTTATTATTATTCCCGAACTTGACAGTACCAAAACCTCCCATTTTGTAGGTACTAAAAAATTCCTTATTAGGTGTTGCATGAAAACAATTTCTTGAATCAATGACCCAATCAAGATCCGAACTAGCCATATGCAGACAATTATGTTTCTCGGAAGAGAGCACAACAACATCACCATCCGAAAAACGTTGGCGGACGCGTCTTCCTCGCCATTGTCACTATCCACTTTTTTCTCGGTTTTTGTTTTTCGATCTCCTTCATCCGGCTTTCTCTTATAGCAATCTTTTATCACGTGTCCAGGTTTGTTGCAATAATAACACTTCCTGGATCACGGATTTTGACCGTCTTTTTCTTTTATCTCGATCATCGCTTTATGTCTCCCCGACTCAACAAATGGAGAGCACAGGAACTTTCTGCGCCTTGTCCCATTCGCCTTGTTTCTTCATTGAACAAACTATTTTTGACCATATCCATAGTCAAAATACCATCAGGAGCAGAATTACTGAGCGAGACAACTAATGTCTCAAAACTGTCTGGCAAAGATCCCAATAAAAATAACCCCTGCATCTCGTCATCAAACTTTAAGCCCACGGCTGTTAGTTGATTTAAGATGCTTTGGAAAGTACTCAAATGTTCGGCAACAAAACTTCCCTCATTATACTTCAAGTTGTCTGATCAAGTAAGTTTTGTTTTGAGCATGCTTCCTCTCGTACATGGCTTCCAATTTCGTCCACAGGCTATGGGCATCCGTCTCTTGAGTAAAGTGGTGAAACACGCTTTGATCGATGAAATGTCGAATCATACCAACAGTTTTCCTGTTTAACTTGTTTCATTCTTTCTCAACTTCATCATCTGGCTTAACTCCACCATTCTCTATGGATCATAAAGATCCCCGCAATAGAGAATATCCTCCATTCTTGGCTTCCACAGTGTAATTATTTAAATCAATTTAATCATGGTCGTTGTTCTCTCTCAAATCCATCACGAATCGCACTGAGATACTCCGAGTTTTACCAGGCTCGATACCACTTGTTGGGAAGCGTGGATGGGCCCCGATTAAAATAATAACGCACACACAAATAATTATCTCAAATAAAATGAAGACAAGAAAATAAAATAATAAACCAAGACACCAAAGTTTAACGTGGAAAACCCCAAAAGAATAATGGAAAACCACGGGCAAATACCCACAAATAATCCACTAACAAATAGTGATTACAAAATAGCACAAGTTTTTGCCCAAGGCTTGTGTTAATTACAACAATGGGAAAAATACTCTCTTTTGGTGTATCTCACAACACTATAAAATACCCCAAAGAAAACCCACAAATTTCCTCAAAGCTCACGGTGTTGAGAAACTCAACCCCACTATTTTTCGACACACGTGATCAAATATTTATAGTGATCTCTATATCACTACTTTTGGAGCAAATACTCCCCTCAATTGGAGATAACTCTCCCACTCGAGAAACTCATGACCAAACTCTCTCTTGGCTTCTCTCAACTCTTTCTCTCTTTCTCGGTGTGTTTTCATATGCCCGGTTGAAGCTATTTATAGGCAAAAAACCATGTAACATCTCTCTTTTTCAATTTTAAAGTTCTTTGCCTAACTTATGGTAGTATTTTTCTTCTTTTTACTATTCCTATTTCGGTGCCTAAATTAGTAGTCAAATTGACAACTTAATCTTCAATTTGTCAAGAATGTTGGATGCCTTTTGCCAAAACATTCACATGGGGCATTTAGAGTTCCTTTCAAAAAAGAAAACCCATTTATATATTTTTCTTTAAAGGGATTTGTAGAAATTTTTATCTCTATTTAATTAAAGAAAGGTTTAAGTAATTGCTTGTGGTTCAATACAATTGTGATACGAGTCTTACATTATTTCATGTAGGTCCAAAATGACCTAAGTAAATCTATAATATTATTTCTTGGGTGGGAAATTGACACACATTCACGATTTATTGTTAGTAAAAAATTCAATGTTTAAGTTGATAAATAAGGTCATAAAAATTAATTTGAACAAATATAAATAGAAATTATAAATTGTCAATTACTTTTTTTTGATTGTGCTTCGTATGTATATTCATATTAAGTTACATCAGGTGAAAAATATGAATATATATCACACTCAAAATACTATGATTAATCTCGCTAGAAGATTATAAGTCACAATTCAGCGGATGAGGTTAAACTCTTGAAAGATGCCAATTTTGTTTTGTTTGAAATTTACTTTTTATGTGTTAGGGACATTTTGTAAGCATGGTAAATCCAATATCAATTGTCCACTTTCAATGTCAGTCGCCTAAAAACAAATTACCACCAGTAAATCATTATAATGTAGGTTTGTATTTGCAGTCATAAAATTTCATTACTATTTTCTGTATAAATTTCTATAAAATAAATCAAGATGCTAAGATACGTGATTAGGGAAAATTGCAACATTAGTCCTATAACTATTAACAATTTGCAATTTTGGTCCAGTAAGTACTGAGTTTGCAAAATTGATCCTATATATTTGAATTTTTTTGCATAATTGGTCCTATAAGTTTCATTCTCAAGTAATTTCAGTTTCATAAGTTTCTAGTTGTTGCAATAATGGTCCCCATGGGTTATTTCTTATTTCCATAATACTCCTTGCTTAAACAAATGGCTTAATTAATTGACAAAGTATTTTTGCTTTAAAATAGTATCAGAGTCTAGATTTATTAAAAATTTTAAGTTAAATTTATTATATTTATGTAATTAGTCTTTGGTGAGGAGAATTTTCTCTGAAAAATGGATCTAGACGAATGACACGGACAAAATAGATGACATAAAATGAGGGTTCTCATAGTCTATGAAATTCGGGTTTATTTTGATTAATTAGCTATGTTGTGTTGGATTATAATTAATTCTTGAAAGCTATAGGAGTATAATTGCTAACATATGAAAGATATAGGACCAAAAATGCTATTTAATCACAAGGACAAAATTGTTCAGGACCAAAATTAGAACTTTAATAGTTATAGGACTAAAATTGCAAATATCCAAAAGATATAGGACTAAAATTGCAATTAACCCTATTTGATTAATTTAATTAAGATGTTGGGTGATGGCTCAAAAGCTACTCTAGAAAACCATAGGCAAGTGCACCTATCGTTTTGTAGTATAGATTATTGAGTACCGAGTGTCATTCCCACGAGGATTGTGTTTGATAAATGGTTTTATCATGATTTTGATGATTTTGTTTTATACCAAAACAATGGTTTTAAAGGTTGTCCAAATACTCCTAAATGATTTAAAATAGTTTTAATATTTTAGGAGTATTTGCTCAAGTCTTTTTCGATTAATATTGGACAACACTTTCAAAGATTTTATGTCAATGGGTTTTCACATTGAAACTATATTTCTAATGTTGTCTAAATACTCTCGATCGGTTTAAAATGTTTTTACTAAATTTTCGGAGTATTTCTTAAGTTTTATTTTCGACTAAAATTGGACAACATTTCGTCTCGTGGTCGACCGTCGCCCTATAGGGCAACCCGACTACGTGAAGATGTTTTTGAAAGCAGAAAATGAGACGGAAGAAATTTCAAGCGGTCGACCGGCCATCTCGGGCGTCGGCCGTCCCGGTCGGTCGGCCGCCTGTGGGTCGGCCAGTACACTGCAAGTGTGCAAAATCTCCTGTTCTATTTTTGGAGAGGTCGACCAGGCTAGGGGGTGATGTCGACCGGCCGAGCAGCCCCTCGACCCAGGCCGCCCGTGTAATTTTTCAAGATCTTATTTCAAACGTCCTTTTTGTGCGGCCGACGGCCGCTCTTTAGTTTGACAAACTAAAATATAACCGTTGTGCAGTGAGACCATTCTTCCTTAAAATGTGGGATTGTTCTATAATCTGATTTTTGTATCCTTATGAGACAACCATATTTATTTTAATCTCTTTGTCTTATTTGTAGACAAAAGAAAACATGGAGGAGCCCATGAAGGAGCCTATGTTGGAGGAGCCTTTGGAGGAGCCTTTGGAGGAGCCTATGTTGGAATTCAAATTTGAAGGCTCTCCTATAAATAGATGAAAGCTTGAGGGATCAAATACAAGACTTGATACAAACAACAAGTGGTATCAGAGCCAAACTCTTTGGCAAGCTCGTTTCACATCGCGAGTGAAGAGAAACGATCGACGGCTACAAACGAAGCTCAAATTTCCGGCACCTCCACCACCAAGCCACCTCGGTTTGATTCCAAAAATTTTATATTTTGGAAAGAAAGAATGGAATGCTACTTACAAGGTTGCGGGTTCGACATTTGGAACACGTCATTAATGGAGAATCCATTAGATGAAAGATACACCACACACCTCAAAAGGCTTCAAAGAGCTCAATGATGATGAAGAGAAGAGAATCATCTCCTTAAATGGTAAAGCTCTTAATATTTTACATTGTTCACTTACCACTTTGGAATTTGATTATGTTCAAGGTATTCGATCGGCACATGAAGTATGGCAAAAACTAGAAGCCATCTATGAAGTATATGCTAATAAAAGGAGCAACTCAAAAGCATCTACTTCTCAAATGGATACAACATCAAATCCAACAATATGGGATGAGCCTCTTACAAATTCCGATGATGAAGTCGAAAAATGTCTTATGGGCATCGAAGAAGAGAACGAGGTAAGTTCTAAACCTTCTACTTCTTATGACAATGAATTGCAAAATGAATATAGTGATTTGCAAAATGATTATGATGAACTTCAAAATGAATTCCAAAGCCTACTTGTTAAATACAAAAATTTGAAAAAGGAATTCAATATTTTGAAAAATGATAAGGATAGTTTATTTACTTCTTATGAATCACTATCATGTGCTCACACCACCACACTTGACAAGGTTAGAAACCTTGAAAAAGAAAATAGTACTCTTGTTGAGAATATTGATTGCATGAAAAAGGATTTATTAAAATCCAACTTGAGTACCAATAAAATGTCCAATATTGTTGATATTCATAATTGTGATAAAGGACTTGATCATAAGCCTAATGTTGTTAATCATATGAAAAAGGATCAAGTCAATATGCATATTGGTCATTATGCTCCTAGAATTATTACTTGTTTTTATTGTGATAAAAAGGGTCATACGGTAAATACTTGTCGGGCTAGAAATAGCTCTAATTATTGTTGGAGACCTAAAAGTCTCAAGACTAATCCCAAAGGACCCAAACATATGAGGGTACCACAAAACAATGTCATATTAGGTACACGGCGAAATAATGATCGAAGAAAATTCATACCGCGAAGGCATCAAATGACCGTTTCATTTGATCAAAGAAGGAGAAACTATTCTCAACAAAGCCAATTTCAAGAAGAGGGTACAATCAAAAATGGGAAGAACACAATCCTTGGAAATGGCAAAGACATCATCAACAAGATGATTTTCAAAGAAGAAGAGACTTTCAACAACGGGAAAGCAACAAACCTTGGAAATGGAGCAATCAAAGTAATCATCAACAAAGTGACTTCTCAAAGGGAAGATATCATCAACAATGGGAACGACACAACCCATGGAAATGGCGTAATTGGTAACCCGTATCTCCCTATTTAAATATGCATTTTATTTTGTTATTATGCATGCTTTTATTTGTGTCTTTATTGCAAAATGAGTTTTCAAATTTTTTTTAATTAAGGTCTTCAATATATATTTGTGCTTTTAAATTTTTTAAAAAAAAAAGACCTTATATGATGTTTTTAAAACTCTTGTGCATTTTTGAAAACTATAGTATGTTATCATCTCTTATGGTTTTTTTTTTTTGGCATGAGCTTACTTGTGATATCTCTTAGCCTACACTTTTATCATTATGATTTGTGCTAGATTTGTTTTAAGATTGTGTAGGATTTACATATTTTCACAAATGGCCATTTTCGTCATTTTTATCAAGAAAAGGCATAAATTATCGAGGCAGTACGTTTACTTGTGTTATTCTTACTCTTATAGACTCGATATATGTATTATCATATGCCTATGTGCTTGTTTTTCATAGTATTTCATACAAATGCCATTAAGAGGATTTTTAGATTTTTTGAAAGGCACTATTCGATATTTGATTGCACATATTTGCTTTGTCAACTTTTGTTCAAATACTTCTTTTAAATAAGGTCTCAATTATATGCTATCGGATTCTCAATTTCAAAAGAGACCTTTTGTAGCTTTCTTAAGCTTATTTGAACTTGCATGATTTATTAGTCTCTTGATGATATTCTAAATGCATAGTATGTGTTTTTGCTTCATGATCTATATATATATATATATGTGTCTCTTACTACTATGCTCTTTTGCAAGATATTTTGTGGTTGACAATTGAGGCATGTTATTTCACTTGGGCTATTTTTCTTGCTTATATAAGAAATGCCTTTAATGAGTTTGTTGAGTTGTGTAGAAAAGAAAATACTCCAAATATTTGGATGTAAATGTTCTATTATGAACACCTTAGATCATTTGGATGCCCAATAGTGATGAAGAAGACAAATTCCTAAATTGATGCTTCAAGATGAAGATTGGTTTTTAAAGCGCAAGGAGCTAAAAAGGAAATGATACTTGGAAGTTGATGCCATGTCTTTCATCACAAACGATTATAAATGCAAAATGGGCACTCCGAAACAAACTCGATGACCAAGGCAACATTGGTCGAACTAAAGGCAAGGTTAGTAGCTCGAAGGTATCTTGAAGAAGGTAATGATTTTGATGTAATATTTGCACTCATAGCTCTTTTAGAAGTTATTTGCTTTTTACTTGCCCATTCTTGTTTTAAGAAAATTTCAAGCTTTACTAAATGGATGCTAATTTTCTAAATGGTTTTATTCATATGGAAGTCTATCGGAGTTTAAAATTCTAGGCCAATTTTTTTAAAAAGGCTTTGCACGGTTGATAGACTTAGCTATTTTTGCTAAATGATTCTACAAGAGGTAAAGTTGATACTACTCTCTTTGTTTTTGAAAAAGGGCAAGATTGTTTACTTGTGCATATTTATGAGAATATTTTTGGTACTACTAATGAATATTTGTGCAAGATATTTTTTCCAAGTTGATGCAATGTGTACTTGAAATGAGCATGATGGGGGAGCTCAATTTCTTGCTTGGACTTCAAATTATTCAATGCCAAGAAGATGGTTATATTGAACTCTTGAAGGAGTTAGGCATTGAAGAAAGAAGAAATATCTCAACCACTATGACTAAAGATTGACAAAGGTTGAGAAAGGCATGTCGGTCGACAAACAAATTCGAGGTATGTTTTCTTGTATTATTTCTATAGACTCGAAATTCCATATGCATTATGTCTATATGCTCGATTTCAAAAACTATCCCAACGAATCTCAATAAAGTCGTTAAAAGAAATTTTCAAATATTTGAAAGGCACTTCTTATGACTTGTTGTATCCAAAGCTTTAAAATGTTCTTATTTTTCGGGATAACAAGTTTGGTATCTATTATACGGTTATTCGTATTCAAAATTTGGTTCGTCATAATCGAACTAAACATATTGAGATTCGATATATTTTTAAGGGATTGTGATTTTTAACAAAAACTTGAGATGTGTTTAATCCGTCTCAAGGATAACTCGCCCGGACTTTTTGATCGTTAATCGCCGAGTATTTTACCTCATTTCGAGCTTGATTATGACATAATGTATATTGAATGAGGTCTACGTTTGCATTTTGCACGTTTTAAAACTTAGGGGGCGAAAAATCGGATTTTGGATCAAATTTCGGATTTTCAAAACAAAAAAAGAACCATTTGGTGGTGGGGCAAGGCCGGCCGGTCGCCTAAGCCGTCGACCGGTCGCCCATGCCCTGGACCGGCCGCTGGATGATTTTTGGCTAAAAATAGTTACATTTCCGGACTTCGCCATTTTGGCTTATTTTGTCCATTTTTCGTCCCTTCGCTGAATTGCACACAAATTTCACTCAAAATTTGTTTTATTGCATACATTTTATATTTTGGGGATTATCTAGCTCGGTTATCATCATCATTGCTCGACTTTACCAATTGAATGGTAAGAATTTCACTATCGTTAGCTCAATTGGGTTGAACCTCGAGTTTGTGGCTTATATGTATTTTTCTTGATGCAATTCATATATATTTGTGATGAGCTTATTGATTGTTGATATGTTATATTGCATTTGGTGATGAAAACTTGGCTTGATTTCATTTACAAGGGCTATATATATCTCTTTCAATTTTACGCCCGCCAAGTGTTCGATAAAACGTTTCAATGAAAAATTCATCACCTACACGACTCTCTCGATTTCAAAAGTCTCATATATTTATAGAGATCATGTTTTTACGCAAATCAAATGATTTTTCATAAGCTTACAAGTCGTATGATTCGACTCTTCTATTTGGTTTAAAAGCTTCAATGTTCAAATGGCTCGATACATCGGTTTACTTGCGCACTTTGATAAGAATATATGATGTATTTATCGTGCTAACATTCTTTTTGATGATTCCAAAGGGGAGAAAAGGTTATAAGCTCTTTAGCTCAAAGAAGCTAAGATAAGCTTAACGAAAAAGAAGCTAAGCTATGGCTTCATAAAGCCGTAAGTTGTGGATCATATTTAGTCCACTTGGTGTATTATGGTTATGTATGAATCATGGTCCATTGGTTGTAGTATGGACTTATATACGGTTCTAATGATGTATCTTTGACAGGGGAGCTTTTAAGTTATTGATACTTAAGCTCAATATCGAAAAGCTAATATTTTAGCTTATGTTTAAGTTCTTCTATATAACTCTTGTTGTGCATGTTGATAGGGGAGCATTTGCTATATGTGTTTGAATATCTCTACTCCCATCCATGTGTTTTTATTGCATGGAATGTTGTCGCTCACAACGGATAGTTCTCTTTTTTAGGTAAAATTGTTTTGTTTTCAAAATCGACCTCATTAAAATTGTTTTGGTTTGTAATCATCAAAAAGGGGAGATTGTTTGATAAATGGTTTTATCATGATTTTGATGATTTTGTTTTATACCAAAACAATGGTTTTAAAGGTTGTCCAAATACTCCTAAATGATTTAAAATAGTTTTAATATTTTAGGAGTATTTGCTCAAAAGTCTTTTTCGATTAATATTGGACAACACTTTCAAAGATTTTATGTCAATGGGTTTTCACATTGAAACTATATTTCTAATGTTGTCTAAATACTCTCGATCGGTTTAAAATGTTTTTACTAAATTTTCGGAGTATTTCTTAAGTTTTATTTTCGACTAAAATTGGACAACATTTCGTCTTCGTGGTCGGCCGGTCTATATAGGGCAACCCGTGACCTGAAGATGTTTTTGAAACAGAAAATGAGACGGAAGAAATTTCAAGCAGGTCGGCCGGCCGCCAGGCGTCGGCCGTCGGTCGGCGACCGGCCGCCAGTGGGTCGACCTGCACTGCAAGTGTGCAAAATCTCCTGTTCTATTTTTGGAGAGGTCGACCAGGCTAGGGGTGATGTCGGCCGGTCGAGCACCCTCGACCGGCCGCCGCCCGTGTAATTTTTGAAGACTATTTCAAACGTCCTTTTGTGCGCGCCAAGTGATGCCGCCTTTAGTTTGATGACTAAAAATATAACCGTTGTGCGGCAGACCATTCTTCCTTAAAATGTGGGATTGTTCTATAATCTGATTTTTGTATCCTTATGAGACAACCATATTTATTTTAATCTCTTTGTCTTATTTGTAGACAAAAGAAAACATGGAGGAGCCCATGAAGGAGCCTATGTTGGAGGAGCCTTTGGAGGAGCCTTTGGAGGAGCCTATGTTGGAATTCAAATTTGAAGGCTCTCCTATAAATAGATGAAAGCTTGAGGGATCAAATACAAGACTTGATACAAACAACAAGAGATATCACAAGCACATAATCTTTGTTATTCATTTCAACATTCTTGTTGTAATAGCCAGAAATCTTATCACTTTCACATCTTGAGGTCTAGGCTTTCATTCTTGATTACACTTGCACTTTTGAGTTGTAATATTTTTCAAAGTGTAATCTTGATTGTAATTCATCAACCAAACACAAGATATCCTTGTGAGTATTCTTGTGGTAAGAATACACTTGGGTGATCTAGGTGATAGGTGTTTCAAGAGTGTGGTGCTCTTGAGGTGTTGAAGAATTTGGTATTCTTCAAGATTGAAGATTGTGGTGATCTTCAAAGGTGCCGTTGAAGGAAGATTGTGGTAATCTTCAAAGGGAGATTGTGGTAATCTCCAAAGGTGGTGTTGGAGAGTTCGGTGCTCTTCAAGTCGGAAGATTGTGGTAATCTTCAAAGGGAGATTGTGGTAATCTCCAAGGTGGTGTTGGAGAGTTCGGTGCTCTTCAAGTCGGAAGATTGTGGTGATCTTCAAAGGGAGATTGTGGTAATCTCCAAAGGTGGTGTTGAAGAAGAGTGTGGTGCTCTTCAAGGTGTTGTAAGTTGAATTTGTATTAATTTTGGTAATTAATAAAATTTTTTTCTTTTCGAAATCCATCCCGGATATCTTTGGGGTGGTAGAGGATTAGGCCCTGGTGGGTTGAACCTCTTTAAATCGGCGTGTGTTGTTTACATTCCGCACCTTATTATTGTGTTTGAGCTTTCGATTGTTAAAAGAGGGCGAAATAGAAAAGATGGAGATAATCTATTCACCCCCCCCTCTAGATTATCGTAGCCGCTTGGACTTACAGATTGTAAGTACTAATAATTACCGTCTTTTTGTTATTTAATCTAGCAATTTTCAGAGTTTTGTTTGTTTAATGAAAATGAAAAATAGAGAATTTTAAAATAATTGCAACTTACAAAAGATCAAATAAAAATAGATTGTAGAATTAAGAAATCAAGAGCTAGAAATGTGTTTGAATGTAAATCCCTCTAGAATGTTTTTGTGATTTAACAAGATAAAAATACAACCATAATCCCTTAAGCAAAAACCAACCTCTTTTAGTAAAATCTCATGTTTCATCGATCGTAGAAATTCCCGATTTAAGTTAAACCTCTATCGAGCGCGAATAACTTCTAATCTCAAGTTGATTAATCGAAATCTCTTTCTAGTTAAAACCCCCAAGACAAAGATTATAACGATTTGTGAATTCCCATATTAGGTTTGACCCTAATCCGGAAGATTTATGTCGCCCCATATCTAGGATTGCATGCAACTCTTTTCACTTATATAGTTCTATTTCACCATGAATCTCTCGATTTCCGGATGAAAAAATAAACTTCAAATCAATATTGCGCATATACCAATTTGAATGAATAAAGCATAATATAAGTGAATCACACAAAACATGAAGATTTTATTAAAAACATACAAACCTTAATCACAAATTCATTCTAGAGTTCATTACATTCAAACACTAGAAATTTAGCTACACATGGCTTTGTCAAAAGAGTATACTACACAAGAAGATATGAATAAAATGAACATGGTGTACTTAGCTCTTATTCAAGACCAATATAAGACTTCCTCCTTGGTTGATTGCAATGATGATGTTGAGCTCCAAGCCTTCTCCTCTATTGCTCTTCAACTTCCAACTCTACCTCTCTTTTATCCTCTCAATGTATTTTGTTTTGAAACTTAGAATATACAATGAATATACAATGAATCTCTCTATCAATGAATACTACATGAATTATATCTTTCCCAACTCAAACTCTTGGCTTTTATAGGCACCATCTTTGTGAAAGAACACATCAATAATGCTAACAAATGCTCCACTTCCATGGTTGTTGGTTGAATCATTGTGTGCACATTCACGGTTGAGTTGAGTTGGTTGTATCATTCGCGTGTGCACATTCATGGTTGAGTTGGTTGAATCATTGTGTTCACATGACAATTGAGGGAATAATAGAGTTTGGTGCATCAAAATGAGGTGTAAAAGTTGCTCAAAGGTTGTCAAAAAGTAAGAAGGAAAGTCTCCATAATTTCCGCCAAAGAAAAACCGGTCCCGGACGAAAAGACGCCCGTCTTTCAAAGCACGGCCAGGCCGTGTTCGCGGATTTTCCCGAACACGGCCCGTCTTCAAAAGCACGGCCTGGCCGTGTTTGGTACGTTTTGCGAAAATTTGCTCGGTTTTGGCTCTCTCAAAAGCACGGTCGTGCTTAAAAAACACACCCCGCCCGTGTTTGGTGAAAAGGCCGAAATGACGCGTTTAGCTTGGGATTTTGAGTGTTTTTGCATCCAAAACCCCGGGTATGTTTTGACATGAAACCATGGCCCAAAATTCACCAAAAACAGCTCCAAATCATCAATCTACATCAATAAAAGACTCGGAGTAATGTGGTATGTATAATCAAAAATTTATGAAACTAACAATAAAATAACTCAAATCATACTCAAATACACACATAAAACATGCATAAAAACACCCTTATCATTGGGCATAATCCATGCACAAACCCATGAAAAATGAATTTAGTTCAGTGAATTTGAGCAATATTAGTTCTCAACTTACTTTCACTCTAATCCCAAAATTTGCTTTAAATCCGATTCAATGAATATATTATTTGGCACGTTACGAAGAGAACAATAATTTTAATTAGCTACCATTGACTGTTCGTTGTTCAAATTCAATGTTCCAAGTGATCAAGTAGACATTTTTGATACTCTCAAATAAATAAATAAAAATTAGACATTTTGATATGGCCGCAATAAATCAAGAAAAAATAATGTAAATTATTACACCCAATTCGTGGAGTCTCTTGAACCTCTACTTCTTTGGAAAGTCACGAGTTTTATATTATTACAACCGTCTGTTATATATGGATTTTTTTAATATGCCAAAAAAGGTTGGTTTTGGAACTTGGAAGCAAACAACCCATATGACTATTTGTTACAAATTACTAATAAATTATTTATTCTCTGGACACGACAATCCTTTGTCAAATAACAAAAATCCGATTGAGAATATCTTCTCATTAATTATAGATAAGATCCACATGTTGAGTTGTGAAAATTTTCATTCTGTATATTATAATTGATGGGTTTATTTTTTTTTTTTTGAGTCAAAATAAAATTTATTCGTTCATAAAACTGAAAAAAAACTCACAACTGATTACAACATCAAATGTAAAAACAATTACAAGCCCACAGATCATAAACCTATACAGATCTAAAACAAAATTTTAAATCTAAACAGATCCAATAAATCCATGAATTCAGAAGCAACGTAGGCGCTGGACAAAACATGTACCAACAAACTTGATCTCGCTTTTGTTCATATTAAGGCACATCTAAATCTTCTGAACAAAAGCCACAAATGGGACACAAAATAAACTAAGAAGAAGAAAAAGTCACTTATTGGGACAAAAAGCCACCTGATGGGGACAAGAAAAAACAACTACGAAAAAATAAAAACTAGAAGACATGAAATTTTGCCTCTCCCTCCTTCGTATCCACACCATAGTCTATCTCCACCAAAACCACCTCCATCACCGCCGCCACCACTCTCATGAACTCCTAAACTCGCGAGCCAAGCTCTGAAGAACCATACCCACAAGAAGAGGAGCATCCACCTGAAAGGGAGGGGCAAGTGACCGGGGACCATTGAGCTTTTGGTCTCCGGCCATGGTGAAGAGGAGGGGCAAGGCTAAGGTGACTAGGTGGGAGAGGGATGGAGGGGGGCGGCTGGTTTGTTTTAGGGTTTTGAGGAGGAGGAGAGAAGTAGAGAGAGAATATTTTTGGGCGGCTTGTATATCTTTAAAGCTGATTATACAGATAGATTATATTAATAATAATATAATGTTACCCAAAATTGTTGATTTACATTAAATAATATATCAGTTTTAATTTTCAAAAGTTATAAGCAGTTGTCATTTATTATGGACGGTTCTAACTTCTAAGCTTCATAGCCATTAATACTGAACTGTAAAACGGCAGCCTTCTTCTTGTGAACTTTTTACTTTTATGCACATTTCCTTTACTTATTCTCATTCTCATTTTCTCGCCCATTTGAAAATTATTCTTTTTCTTTTTTTTAATCGAGTACATATCTTGAATGGAGAGGGAGTAATGCAAATCGAACCCTTAACCTTTAATTTAGTATGACTTATGAGAGTTTTAACCATTGAGTTGGTATCCGATTTCCACTACTCCTATATGGAACATACTTTTGGTAATTATTGGCAAAGTTTTTAGAAAATCGGAGTAGATCATTTTGTTTAATCAACTAAACTATAAATCGATGGCTTGTCCAGTCCATTTGAGGAACAACAAATTGAATAATCAAAATTCAACATCATTCAAAAATGGAATAAATCGATCAGACTAAAAAGTGGTCAATTATTTTAGTTTCTGTATTATTTGATATGTAATTATGTACGTCGTAATTTGAGTTTCAGATATGTTAGATATATTTTTTGTAGATTTAAATATTTAGTACCGTACATTAGTATTTTATATAACAAATTCATATATCAGTTTCACAGTGGTTAAGGCTAAATGCCAGGAATCCAGGAGGTTCGATTCCCACCAGTCTCCCCCTTACAGAATATGTATTAAAAAATATTTGCTTTATAATTGAAATAAATTCAACTAAATCGAGTATAACTTAGAATCTTCAATGCATAACATCATGAAAATATGTATACATGATAATGGAATGTGAATAAATATATCTAAAAAAAAACAATAACGAGGTATAAACAAAAAAGAGGCTAATATGCATGTGAGTGAACTTTTGGGTTTTGCAAGTTGTGGTGTGTGGCCAAAAGGACACTTTTCTATGAACCACTAGAATTAAATTATCTTTATCTTTCTTCTCCCCACAGCTTTTCATATTTATTCTTCTTTCATCTTTAGACTGCCCCAGCTTTTCATGCCCTCTTTTGTCCCTTTCATTGTCCATATTGATTGTTGAAATCCATTTGAAACTTTGAACGAACACAATCTTGGTAGTTGATGATGATATCGTGAAATGTGAGAAATTAATCCACGTCATCGATCCGACACATATTCGAATAGATTTTCGGCCGGGTGGCGTCAAACGATGATGCACGACAACACGTCACGAATTAGGCTCGCCCGCTCACGAGGAGCCAACGGCTACCGAGCCCAACGACTACCGAGCCCAACCGCAACACGGCTACCGAGCCCCGAGCCCAAGTTTCGAAATGAAACGCACGCGCGACAGCTTCGTAAAAATAAACACATGCCCATGCTTGACACTTTATTGGTATCGTGAATCGCCACATGTCGAGAATTATGAAGATAAGTCAATAAGTCAAGTGGCAAGTTTTGGGCTAGCGACATCTTGCACAACTATAGAGGGACATGTGTCGTTTTTTAGCTATTTTATTAATTAATGAATAGTTAGTGCAAAGGTGACTATTGTAAACCCACTTACTCAAAAGGGGTATAAAAAGGCTAAAAAGGAAAAGAGAAAAAAAGATGGTAAAAAATTACAAAAAAGACCGACCCCAATATTCCGGCTCGGCCAAAATACAAAAAAGGCATAATTAGCCAGAAATAAATGTACGTTACGCACGTTTTCATTTCCACGTGTTAAATCTTTTACATATTTCTACTTGTTGACCAAAACGCACGTCAACAAATTGGCGCTAGAAGGAGGGCCGTATTGGTCGATCGAGTTCGATAAAAAAGCAAGTGAAACAAAAACCAGGTAAAATTTGACACGGAACCTTTTGATAAGGGAAGAAAATGAGTCAATGTCAAGAAATGCCCGTTTGATCAAGAGCAACATTTGAACAACCAACCTGGCCAAACTACGAATGGCCACAATATGCTCCAAAGCAGGCGGTAGTACTACTTTATTCCCCTTTCGCTCGCTTAATCGCCAACCCAACCTTTGTACAACAAATGAACCAACTTATATCACAAACTCTTGCCACCACGAACTCTCAAGCACCTCCTCCACTCCTTGCAAATACTAACCCACTCAACCCACAACTAAATGTTAACATTAATCCTCAAATTCCGGATTCCTCGCCACGAAGCTCAAGAAGCCGATTCGGGTAATGAACAACATGTCCGTCATGACGAAGGCGGCAAAGAGAAAATGAGGAGGAGCAAAGTCGTATAGCGAGTCATTTCGAGCAAACACGACATCGTCGTGCCCACTCGGTGTTTTGCGGACGACCGGGAGTTGATCCCTTTCGCCCACTCGATCGATAAGTTCGACTCGGATTTCGGATGAGCGGGAACAACTCAGGGTCAGCAGGCCCAAGGCCTAGCTTATGGCGAGGAACAGGATGTAGAAATACACCGCTTACGTCGTCGTCAACGAACGAATTGGAAGGCGGTCCGGATGGCGAACAGTCTCAAAGACCCCAAGTGCGGAGCCGGCCCAATTGTTCCGCCGCCATTTTCTCCTGGAATCTGGCGATCCCGTTACCACCAAAGTTGAAAATCCCCGGGTCGGCCCCTCTATAATGGGAAACCGACCCGACCACTCATGTTCACAAGTACTTAGCATGGATGGAACTATACTGATCAAGCGATGCCATCCTCTGCGCAGGGCCCTCGACTTTGGGCGACCGAGCCCACCGTTGGTTTAGGACTCGCGCAGGATCCATTCAAGCATGGGGGGATCTAGCCTCCGCCTTTACGACACATTTCTTAACGTCCAAAGTCCGAGCGCACGAAAGACTCCTCGTAAACATCAAACAAGGGAAAGATGAGCCCCTCAAGAGTTATATTTCTCGGTTTAATAAACAAGTTCGAGAGATGGGACCGGTGTCCGATGACGCCATTCGATCGCAATGACCATGGCTGGACTAGCCCCGAGACTTGGTTCAATTACTCTATCCACGAGTCGGGGGCGACCTCGTATCAAGAGTTTTTAATCCAGCGGAACGCCATATTTGTCGGAAGAAGCCATGGCAAGTAACCGCCCGAGCACCGGCAAGGAACGTAAGAAAGGACGGAAGGAAAGAACAGTAGTCGGGTAGGGTCGGGTTTCCGGCCATTCTCGGAAAACCCGACCACCGGATTTAGATCTCGCCAAGAGGCGAGCCGAAGTCGCCGCGTTGAGGAGTCTTTGACCCACACTCCGTCGGCCATATGGAGTGAAATCAGTGGTCCGAATTTGTTGCCTCGGCTCGGCCTCTCGAAAATTGAGCCATCAAAATTAGATTCACGCCGATTCTGCGCGCCTATCACAAATCGACAGGTCACGATCATCGACGAGTGCCGAGATCTAATTAGGGAAATCATGCGGGTTGTTCGACAGGCGGCCTTAAAAGATACGTTCATGAGCTACCACCCCCACCGACATCGCTCAGCGCGCCAACCCGGCCGCGTAGTCAACCCAGCTCTCTTTGCCGCCCTAGCCGAAAACCAGGGAAAGAAATCCTCATGATGTCAAGTGTCGGTCGGATCAATACCAACACAATGGAGGATAGACGCTCCAACAGGGGAAAAGAAAAGCCGATGTTAGGACAGCAACTAATGCCGATAGACAAGTTCGGGTGGCGAAATCAAGGAAGGCCAACCCACCGCCACTTGTGTTCTCGGATGCGGATGCCGACCAGGTGGTCCATCCTCATTCTCGACCTCCGGTCATCACGGCACCGATTCTCGGGTATTAGGTTCACGTAATTTTAATTGACTCGGAAGCTATTCATCGGTCATTTATGTCCGAGCATTTCAAGACTAAACGTGGATGATAGTTATATCCGCTCATGTAACGATAAAGATTCTCGGGGTTTGGAGGAGGAAGGATAGTCCCGCTCGGAGAAGTTGATTTGCCCATCCAAATGGGACAAGGTTTGCATAAAGGATTTTGTCATGACAACATTTAAAATAATCAATGCCGATTCGGAGTACAATGCCATCATTGGGAGGCCATTGCTTTATCATATCAAAGCGGCCGTTTCAATATATCATTTTTGTATAAAATTCCCAACGCGTCGATGGCGAAGCTATACATAAAGGGAATCAAAGCGGAGTCACGAGAGTGCTCTCTTAAACTCCGACCGGTGGAGATTAATGTGATGGAACAAGGACAAACCGGTGGAACCACACAGGATAATCCCTTGCCGGGAGAGTCCAGAAAGTGGCGGTGGTCGTTCGGGAGGATAATCCAGGACGCGGCCGGGAAGCGAGCCAATGATGGAAGAAAGCGAGCCCGCAATCGAAAAAACGAGCGGCGGCTGAAGACAATTACCCCCGCAAATCAAGGAGGGCAAAGTAAGAAAAGAAAACAGCGGAACCGAGAAACAGGTTGATACAATCAAAGTCGGTAGGCAAGCGGGGCGCCAACTACGTATTGGTCATGATCTTCCGAACCATATCGAAGTGAGTTGATCGAATTTTTGGGGAATAACCTCGACGCCCAACCTCGCGTCTTCGCATGGACTCACGCAGACATGCCAGGAATTGACCCCAAGCATGCGTGCCACCGCCCCAATATTGATCTAACGCTCCGCGGTCATCCGGAAAAGGCGCAAACTCGTACGATAGGCAGCAAAGACTTGAAATCGAGGTTAACAAGCTACTAGACAATCAATTCATCCAGGAAGCCCTCTATCCCGATGGGTCGCCAATCTGTTTTGGTAAAGAAAAGCAATGGCCGGTGGCGCTATGCGTGGATTTTACCGACCTCAACAAAGCATGCCCCAAAGACGATTTATCCATTCCGAATATCGATTACATGGTAGATGCCACGGCGGAGACACGAGCCGATGAGCTTCATGGACGCATACTCGGGTTACAACCAAATACGGATGCACCCAGGAAGATGAAGAAAATACCTCATTTTTTCTCGCCGAGGAATTCACATTACAAAATGATGCCTTTCGGATTGAAAAATCTTTGGTGCGACCTATCAAAGGTTAGTAAATAAGATGTTTAAGAAAATGATAGGTCACACTATGGAAGTCTACATGTAGATGACATGCTAGTAAAATCATCTTGTACATGTCCGATCATCTAAACGATCTTAATAAAATGTTTTTGTTTTGAGAGAGTACAAGATGATGTTAAACCCGAAAAAATGCACATTTGGGGTCGGCTCGGGTAAATTTTTGGGGTATATGGTCACCAAAGGGGAATTGAAGCTAACCTGCAGGACAAAATCAAGGCCATCACCGACCTAGAATCCCCAAACTCGTAAAAAAGGTACAAAGCCTAACAGCCGATTGGCCGCCCTTAACCGATTTGTTTCTCGGTCCCCAGACAAGTGCAAACCTTTCTTTGAAATTATAAAGAAAAGCAAAAATTTCGAGTGGACCGAGCGGCCTGAGATGGCCTTTGAATCCCTCAAACAACACATATCTTCAATCCCTATATTACAAAAACCGACCCGAGGGGAGGACTTATATTTGTACTTGGCGGTATCCGAATACGCCATCACTCGGTGTTAATCGGGCTAGATGGCTCTATTCAACATCCAAGATATTACACGTCAAGCGTTACATGATCCGAGCTCCGGTGACCCACCAATGGAAAAAGCTGGCTTATTCATTAATTCGCGGCGCGGAAACTCCGTCCATATTTCTTAGAACACAAGATTATAGTATTGACGAACTATCCGTTGAAACAAGTGTTACACCGACCCGATACTTTCCGGGTCGGATGATTAAGTGGGCCGTCGAACTTAGCGATTTGACATTATATACGAGCCATCTTTCGCAATAAAAGGACAGAGGCTTTAGCCGATTTTGTGGCGAATTCACGTCTTCCATACAATTAGAAGTAAAGGAAGACCAAGAATGGAAATTATTCGATTTGACGGCTCTTCCACCGCAGCGGTAGCAGCGCGGCGGAATCGTGATAATTGATCCAAATGAAAAATGCACGCTCGGCCGCACGATTTGATTCCCGCAACGAACAACGAAGCGAATATGAGGCGATCATAGCAGCTTAGATATGGCGCCTCTATGGGCCTAAAACAACTATTGGTGCCGGTGACTCTCGATTAGTCGCTCATCAAATCAACGGCGAAGTCTGAAGCAAAAGAGCAAAAAATTGCACAATATTTGGATTTGGTCAAGAAAAGGTTATCACACTTTAAGACAAAAGTCTTACATGTGCCCCGAGCCGAGAACATGCAAGCGGATGCCCTAGCTCGGCTCGGCTCTAGTCAGGGACGGATGCCATCACGGATGTCACGGTCACACTACTATCTGCCCCGTCACTCGGTGCAAAGAAAAATATATACAACCGAAACCGCCGAGCGACTTGGATGACCCCAATCATCCAATACCTAGAGAAAGGAGTTCAACCCGAAAACAAAGCTAAGGCCGTAACACTACGAACTCAAGCGGCTCGGTTTACACTAGTAGACGGCATCCTATACAAACGAGGATACTCCATCCCACTCCTACGCCGCTTTCCGAGACGGTCTGATTATGCACTTCGAGAGGTTCATGAGGAATATGCGGCAACCACGCTGGGGCCAAACGTTGGCCTATAAATTAATACGGCAAGGATACTCATGGCCATCCCCGAAAGGACGCAACCGACCTCGTCAAAAGATGTGAGAGATGCGAGAGGTTTGCACCACAGTCGATATCATCCTAACTTCTTACGTATTTAGCCCATGGCCGTTTGCCAAATGGGGAATGGACCTCATCGGACCACTACCCATTGGCAAAGGGGGCGTCAAGTATGCCATTGTGGCGGTGGATTATTTCACAAAATGGGCGGGCGGACCTCCGGCAAAAATAGATGAAGAAAAGGTTGTGAGCTTTGTATGGAAATCTATCATCGTAGATTTGGGATACCACATTCGATTGTTAGCATAATGGGAAACAGTTCGACAACCGAAGATTCGAAATTTTTGTGAAGGTTTCCACATAAAAAACCATTTCTCAACTCCATACCCCGATCGAACGGACAAGTTGAGGCCGTTAATAAAATACTCAAGTATACCCCTGAAGGCGAGATTGGAGAGTCAAAGGCAATTGGCGGAGGAACTACGGGCGTACTATGGTCATACTGCAACGACACATCGAAAGCGCCCACATGGAGAAACACCTTTTTCTTTAGCTTATGGAGCCGAGGCGGTGATTCTGCCGAGATTGGAGCCCCTACCTTCGTAATTGCAAATTTTGAAGAAGGTCAGAATGAGGCGCGCTCCGAGCCGAACTAGACTGCTTTCGAAGAAAAAGGTGCGAGTCTTAGAGATGAAAATGCAGGTGTATAAACAAAGGAGTGAAAGGTACTACAATTCGAGAGTAAAGGAAAGGAGATTTCGTGTCGGCGATCTTGTATTGAAAAAGATAACGGGCATTCAACCGAGCCCATTGAAGCCAACCAGGAGGCCGTTTGAATTCGTCACCACGTCTTATCCGGTGGGGCATACCAGTTAGAATATTTGAGTGGAGAAAAATTTATGCATCCATGGAATGTAGCATACTTGAAGCGGTATTATCAATAAAGATCTCGATCTACAATCCAGATAGGATTCCAAAGAATTATCCCTTCATCTGGTATTTCGTGAGCTCTTTAAAGGAAAACGAAGTTTTTACTCACCACAAAATCAAGACTTGGTTACGCACCGAGCACCAAAATAAAGACTTAGTTACGCACCGAGCACTAAAATAAAGACTTGGTTACGCACCGAGCACCAAAATCAAGACTCGGCTACGCACCGAGCACCAAAATAAAGACTTGGTTACGCACCGAGCACAAAATCAAGACTTGGTTACGCACCGAGCACCAAAATAAAGACTTGGTTACGCACCGAGCACTAAAATAAAGACTTGGTTACGCACCGAGCACTAAAATAAAGACTTGGTTACGCACCGAGCACCAAAATCAAGACTTGGTTACGCACCGAAAGCACCAAAATAAAGACTTGGTTACGCATCGAAAGCACTAAAATAAAGACTTGGTTACGCACCGAAAGCACTAAAATAAAGACTTGGTTACGCACCGAGGAGCACCAAAGTCAAGACTTGATTACGCACCGAGCACCAAAATAAAGACTTGGTTATGCACCAAGCATAAAGTGAAGACTTGGCCACGTGCAGTACAAAATAAGGACTCGATTATGCGCCGAGCGCATAAGGACTCGGTTCATGAACAAGAATTTCGAAACAAAATAAAGGATGGTTTATATCCCGAGTGCAAGAATCGATTAAGGCGAAGCAGACCCCTCACTCGGAAGATCGAAAATCGAGCCCCCTTACTTGGGAAAATTAGAGGAGAAAAGAAGGCAGGCAACAATCTTACAAAAGGAAAAAGAGCCGAGCACCCACAAAAAGCTTGAAATACATACACGGGAAAGGAAAATAACAATTCATTTCTACTTCAAAAATAATTACATAGGGAGGCGGAGCCTGTTACATCTCGAGGCACGAAACCAAATTACCTACCTAGGGTACATATAAAAGCATCGTGAACGAAAGCAGGGGCGGAATTTCGCGGCACACGGAACCAACTTCTTCCACGTCCGGAGGAGGAGAGCCTGCGCATTAGAAGCCTCGGCAAATTTCGGGCCGAAGGGTATCGAGATCACCTCCGTGGAAGGGCGGTCTTTCCAGCCGAGCAACAAAGATCGCCCACCCTTAAGTAAATCAAGAATTTCTTGGAGGCTGGTCGCATGGCCACGAGTTAACATGAATGCATACTCCTCGGAGTTTTTGTAAGCTTTAATGGCCTCTCTACGAACTTCCTTAGTTTGCCGTGGCGGGCGCTTCTTCACCTCCCTGCGACATCGGATAGACGCTCTCCATTTCTCGGCCGGCAAGGCGGTGGCAAAGACGTTCGGCTCGGCGACCTTAACCCCGAGCTCTTCTTCAGCCTTGCGGGCCCGATCTCGCTCCGCCTCGGCCCTCGCAGCAGCCTCTCTCTCTCGGGATTGGCCCGAGTGGCCTCATCCGCTGAGTCTTTAAAGATTCTTGTACCCCTTGAAGAAGGGTAACATAGGCTTCCCGCAGATCCCCCGTGCCGTCTTTCCAGTCGGCATATTTTTTTCTCTAGCTCGCGAGTCCCCCAACCGCATGCCATAAGAGCCCAATCATCCGCCGGACATGGCCATGGCATCAATCTGATTCTTGGCTTGATCTCGGCGAATTGCTCGATGCCTTTTGTCCGGCACGAGGGGGACGATCATTGCGGCGACCCGACCCGCCTCCGGTAAGACCCTTGATTGCTCCGTCGGCGTGGCACATTCAACGAATTCCACGAACCACCGAGGGCGTAGTCCAACCATTCCTCGCAATATTCATCTCTTGCTTGGTTGGGAGGGATGAAGTGACCTTTCCTGCCGAGGTCATCCAGAAAAAGTTCGCCGACCTCCCTCTTCCGGAACATTCGGGATGTTCGGCACCGCTCGACCAACCCCTCGATCGATCGAGGCTCCTCCATCACGATTCCTCTTCTCCTTTGAAGAGGAGGTCGCACCGCTCCGCACACCCCGTCGCCAGGACGTTTTCCGGCCCGGATATCTTCTCTCCGAGCCGCCTCCACATCCGCAGTCAATCATTTTTGCTCGAGGGTTCGTCGCAGCCGTGTTTCTCGCGCAAGACGTGCACGCAAGTCAAGCCACGCCCGCACAAAGCAAGTCGTCGGAAGATCAAAAGAAAAGAAAGATGTTTCAAAATGAAATATGAGAAACATAAAGTGTTTACCTCGGACGCCGCCGAACTCGGCGGCTCCGGAGTCTGTGTTGGCCTACAGGCGCAGATGATCTCGCCTCTGGCTGGCCGTCGCGCAGGGACGGCGTGGGCTCTGTCCTCACGGGCCGCTCCCTGGAGAATGGGGCCGTATTTCTTCATTACCGGGAGGGTTCGGTTGAGGCTCTCTCTACCTCTACCTCCCGCTCGCCCACCTCGTCCCGAGCCGCCCCTCGTCCCTCGGATTCGGGCGGGCAAGGCGGACCTCAAACCACCGGCTAAGTTGGCCTCGGTAGCCAACCTCTCAATCCGCCTATCCATTATGCCCCGAGCCTGGATGTTTTCAGCCTTCGAACAAAGCGGCCGAGAGAGGCCCTTGACGCCTTGGTTCTCTATAAAAGTGAAAAGAAAAGACAATTACAAAAAGGAAACAATAAACAAAGAAAAGAGAGGAACGAAAAGGTAAGACTTACTATAACCAAAAACAAAATTTGATGGAGGATGAAGAAATCCGACCTCCCTCTCTCCATCTCCCACGCGAGCTTGCCCACGCCGCTCACCCAAAACCATTTATCCTTCCACTCCGAGAGAAGAAGGAGACCTTCTACTAAACCATCCGGATACCCCGGTCGGTCGTACATAATACCACCCGGACGGTGGCCCCGAGACGAAGGAGTTGCTCGCCAAACAAAGAGCTCGTTCATCTCTTTAAATTTGGGGCGAGGATACTTTTCCGGTGAAACATCACCGGGAGGCCGATGATCCCGCCCCAAGAAATCGGGTGCACTTGGGGCGGATGCATTCCCACTTACAAAACCACCGCGTAAGGAAAGCCGAAGCGGTGGAAACCTCAAACCATATAAAAGGTCCGGGGCGAATACGGCTATGCAACCATTTGGTGGATCTTGGGAACTTCCGTGCCGTCCAGGCACCCAAAAATCGATACCACTTGGAATACGATACCTCCGATTCATCCACCTCCGAATCATTAACATGCTCGGGACATCGTTTATGTCACTCGGCGTCCACCGAGGCTCAACACGGAGACGAGGACCTCCTCCATGCCGGCCCGTCGCCATTACGGTGGCCTACGGGCCCTAGCGGCCTCTCCCGCCCCGAATCGTAGGATGGTTCATCTACCCGCTCTACATTATCACGCTCCGGCTCAATGGGTCCATATTTTCTTCTTCCGATCGGGTAATCTTGTCTAAAATCAATACTCGGTGATTCTTCACGAGAACTCTCTTGTTCGGTCGGGTTGGTACACCGTTCGCCTCAAAATCACATCTTTGGCGTCGGATCGAAGATAGTATCGTCCGCTCTAAAGACGTTCCACCTCGATAAGAGTCGGAGAAGATATCCGAATGACACTCGGACTATGAGGCGGTGATTGCCGTCTTTGGTAAGAAAAAAGCGAGAAGGTTCGGAGGGGGGATCTTCGATTTCAACCTCTACACTATAACTACGACTCTACTATCCTCAAAAGAAGACATTTATAGGTAAAGGAAGAGTATTTGGAAAAAAATACCTAAGTTTGAAGTCTACGAACTTGGAAAGCCGATTCAAAAGTCCCGCTTCGGTTCTACTTGCTTTAGCTCAAAGGTTAATGGTTGCGAAAGTGAATGATGAAGGGAAACGAAGGTATTTATAGATAGGGTTCCTCGAAGCGCGACGATTTTTCGAAAAAGACACGCTTTTAAAAATTTAAAAGCCGTCAAACATATCAAAAAACGTCGCGTCCCCACGCCCGCCGACAGAATCGCGTATTTTTTAGGTTCTGCGCAAAATTGGTCTAACCACAAGACGCCACGTGTCGTCATTATGGCAACCCAATTAATCGCGCCGTTTCAAGCATTAATTGCTACGCGACAGTATCGAGAAAAAGAACAAAACCTTTGAGAAATCCGTTTCCTATTAATTGTTCATCATTAGCATTAAAGTTTAACTCGACTTGAAGTTCTCTGGAATCAAACTTGGGGGCCTTTGATGATACCCGAGCCGAGTTGTGAGAAATTAATCCACGTCATCGATCGACACATATTGAATAGGTACGCTTCGGGTGGCGTCAAACGATGATGTACGACAACACGTCATTTAATTAGGCTCGCCCGCTATCGAAAAGCCCAACGACTCACCGAGCCCAACCGCAACACGCCTACAGGAGCCCCGAGCCCAAGTTTGAAATGAAACGACGCGCGACAACTTCGTAAAAATAAACACATGCCCATGCTTGACACTTTATTGGTATCGGTGAAGCGCCACATGTCGAGAATTATGAAGAGAAGTCGACAAGTGGCAAGTTTTGGTGACATGCACAACTATAGAGGGACATGTGTCAATTTTTAGCTATTTTATTAATTAATGAATAGTTAGTGCAAAGGTGACTATTGTAAACCCACTTACTCAAAAGGGGTATAAAAAGGCTAAAAAGGAAAAGAGAAAAAAAGATGGTAAAAAATTACAAAAAAGACCGACCCAATATTCCGGCTCGGCCAAAATACAAAAAAGGCATAATTAGCCAGAAATAAATGTACGTTACGCACGTTTTCATTTCCACGTGTTAAATCTTTTACATATTTCTACTTGTTGACCAAAACGCACGTCAACAGTTGAAATTACGAGGTTGCCCCCAGTCTTGCTTTTCTGATCCTCATGAAACCCACTCACCAATCCACACATTATGAAAAATAAAAATGATGTGATTAAGATGTAAGTAATCAAGGCTATGTGATACAGGTCCACATTTCTTGTTTCATTTTCCCGTTCCAATTAGCTGAACGAATAATCATATCATTAAGATAAATATGGACTGTTGATGAATAAAATATTACATATTCATTCACAAATCCACAAATTAATCATTTCCATACTCTAATTATTTATTATTCCTTTTTTAGTACAATTATTTCTTATTCTAATACTTTTACATATTTGTCATATAGGCATAGATATAAAATATATCAAACTTTTCCTACCCATATTTATCCTTTTTATTTTTAGAAAGACCATATTTATCTAACTATGCTGCTAAGTTCGTTTTCCTATTTGCACTACTTTTAGTTTTTTTTTTTTTTTGAGGGAATGCACTACTTTTAGTTTTAAATGGATGGGAAATAGGGGAACAAGAATATGTACTAACTTTTGCTTGGCCTATTAACCTAGTAAATACTATTTTATTATAACTTTGCTTTTGATAATTAAATGTTCACTTTGCTTTCTTTCCTAATTACCACAACTCTATCGTAGGGGACCTAACTCACTATATCTAGGTGCATAATAATAATTACTTACCTGTTACTCAAACATATCCAGCTCATCACTTTGCATTTCTTTTATTTTCAAAGTTCAAATTCTTATTTTTCCATCAATTTTTTTTTTTATAAATGACCAAAATTATATATAATTTTTATTTGGTTATAGCTAGTGGCAAATTTATAAATGACCAAAAAAAAAGGGGTAAATTGGTAATCCACATAAGAGGCTGCCCTGCTAGACTAGTATCCAACTTTTGCCTTTTTATTCCTGTTCCAAAGAAAACCTTCACGCTACTCATTCACTACGCGTCCAATCACTATCCCAATAACTAATTTACGTATTAAATGACTATATATTTATATTTGATTATATTAAAATAATATATTTAAAAAAAAATATACAAGCCCCACTTCACCTCTATTAAAAGTACTCCACCCCCTCACTGCCAAAATCCCTCTTTTTCCCAATTTCCCACTAAATGAGCAATCCCATATCCACCACACCTCTTGAACCTGCAAACCCCACCACCAGATCCACCGCCAAAAAACTGAAGCACCACCAGGAGACGGCGGAGCACCACCACCACGAGTCTCTACTCCCTGGACTCCCAGACCACATAGCTCAACTCTGCCTTTCTCTCGTCCCCCCTTCAATTCTCTATTCCGTTTGCCATTCATGGCGCCGCCTCATTTACTCTCCATCTTTCCCCCCTTTTCTCTCTCTCTACGCTCTAATCGTACCCACCGAAACTCAAATTCACAACTCAAACTCTGTAGAACTCTGCTCCTTCGACCCGATCTCGCGTATATGGCACCTCCTCCCTCCGCCGCCGTCCGATCCGCCGCTTCGATTTCTCTTCCGCCACCCTTCCTTCATATCTCGTAAGCTCCCGATCCAATCCGTCGCCGTTTCGGGAAACCTCGTCGTCCTCGCCGCGACGGACGATAGCTTCCTGCCGGCGCTATCCGAACCGCTAATTTTTAATCCGCTGTCGAAAAATTGGGAATACGGTCCGCCGCTCTCGGCGCCGCGCCGCTGGTGCGCCGCCGGCGCCTCGCGTGGATCTGTCTACGTCGCGAGTGGGATGGGGTCGCACTACAACACCGACGTCGCGCGGTCGATCGAGAAGTTGGATCTGGAATGTTCTGAGAAATCCGGCGACGAGCGGCGGCGGCGGCGGGTGTGGCGGGAGATGGGGAAGCTCAAGGACGGGAAATTTAGCCGCGATGCGATCGAGGCCGTCGGATGGAGGGGGAAATTGTGTATGGTGAACGTGAAAGGGGACGCGGCGAAGGAAGGGATAATCTACGACGTGGAGACGGATTGTTGGGAGGAGATGCCGGAGGGGATGCTGGCGGGGTGGAGAGGTCCGGCGGCGGCGATGGACGAGGAGACTATCTACGTTGTGGATGAATCGAAAGGTTTGTTGAAAAAGTACGATCACGTGAACGACGCGTGGGTGGATGTCGCGGAGAATTATAGGCTTAAAGGTGCGCAACAGGTGGCGGCGGCCGGCGGGAAGGTATGTGTTTTGTGTGCCGATGGTGTTAGCATCACGGTGGTGGATGTGGCGGCCCCGCCGCCAGTTAGACTGTGGGTGGTGGATGTTCCGGCTGGGATTCAAATTGTTGGGGTTCATATCTTACCTAGAATGATCCACTCGTAATTTCATGTAAAAAAAGGGTTAGCTCGGTGAACACGAGTATTACATACATTATTCAGTAAATGTATTTGGGTTCGAGTTTATGCATTGATATGGCCTAATTTGAAAAAAATTATTCCAGGTAAATAAAAATAATTTTGTTATTCAATTTGATATGAAAATACAAATTTATTACTTGATCAATACAATATATGGATGAATTTCGCTTTTTTTAAGTATTTTCATTGTAGTTAAAGAAGAACATTAATTAGAAATTACTGGTTTAAGAAATTGTATAAATTTTCGGATTAAATGATTCAATCAAACAATTGATTGCATTTAAAAAAGCAGGATATGGCCCTTTTTAGCCCATAAAGAATCACGCAAGATTTTATTATATTTTCAATTTTGCATTTCGGGTAGAAAATAGAAATAAAGTATTTTGTTGACAAAAAAGAAAAATAATTTTATTAAATAATTCAAACTAGCAATATATCGATAGTAGAAAAAAACAAATATGTTAAAAACCGTGGAAGATTAACTATGAAAAGACTCATAACATCTAGGTTAATAACAAAAACTGACTTAAAGCCTGCAATTTTGAAAATTCTATAATGTCTAGAATATCTATGATTCCAGATCTGCAACCTGTTGAAGACTTTGTCTGAATAGTCCACACAAGAAAAACACCGCACCAAGACGGTGATAAACCAAGTGTCGCACCAGACGGCAAAATAAAAAACAACAAAACAAACAAACAATTCAGATCTATGTAAGAAACCACTTATTTAGTAAATAAATTGATAATATGATGTAGATGGAGTGATTCCGGTAAGAAATGGCAAAAAATCACCCATTAACAATGAAGAACAAAAAGAGAAACAAAAGAGAGAGGGTTAGAGAGAAAAGTAGACTAGAGTTTTAGAGAGAGAGGGCAAATAGAAATAAAGTATAAGAAATTATTGCTGGAGTTTCTGTTTAATTAAATGTATTATTTTATGTCTTCTTAATAAGATTTAATTACTTAATATGAAATTGTAATTCGATAACTATTTTTATCTTCTTTTTTTCACAATTTGTACATTGCTTCTGTAATGTTTATTTTTTTTGGATGCTGTTCCTTTATTTCGGGAAAATATCTCTTATATTTTGTGGCGAAGAAAAAACTAAAATTAGAATTGTTCGTTAATTTGAAGAATCGAGTGTGTTCTTTTGCATGTGGGACAGCGGGGCATAAACGGACTAGTCGACGGATTTAGCTAAAAGACAAAATACCACTTTTCTATGTTTATTTTAAAAAATTATCTTCTCCGGCCATGATTCTAAGTTCTAACTCTATTATATTATACTGATTATTATTAAAGAAATGAGGGCCCACGTCGTCCGTTTTAAATTTTCGTGGATGAGGTGAATCATATGCTATGTTTGTACGATCCAAAGTCTTGAGTTGTTTTAGACTAAGTCACAACACGAAAACATCTTCCAATCTGTAATCAGACGGATTTGAACCTCCATAATGTGAGGTCCAGCGAAACAGACATCACATTACTCAGATCCTTTGTACCAATTGAACTATGCGCGTAAGACTCGTACTAATTATTATAGCATTTATATTTAGATTTTTCTATTCAATATGGAAACCAATGTCATGTAAAAATACAACAAAATTTATAATAAAAAAACTTCTCTATGGCGTAGAGAATTTGTTCTTTTATTTTCACCTTGTGTTTGTGTATATCAAAATTGTATTTTTTTTATATTTTTTTAATCAAAATGAATATTAGTCATTTATCATAAGAAATTAAACTTACAACTGATTACAATATCAAATGAAAACAGTTGCAAGTTCTAAAGATTATAGACCTATACGGATCAAAAATAAATTTTTTAAATCTAAAGAAATCTAACTTCGCAACGAATGTGTTAGACAAAACATGTATTGAATCTTCGTTGCGAATTTAGATATATTTAGATTTAAAATTTCTTACAACTTACGCCCTAAAATATGTAAAATCGATTTTTTATGGAGTAGCTACATCAGGTTGGCCAATTGATAAGAATCTGCCATATGGTGACAGTATAGACCCAAAGGTCATATATTGATAGATCAGAAAATTGTCACAATCTTGCTAACAAATTTAAGACTAATTAAATTGTTAAATCAGAAATATGTCAACATTCTTTGCTATCCTATTCAATTAAAATTAAATTAAATACAAATACTACAACCTAGGTAGGCGTAGCTGGGCTGGTGGAGGACAAAAGGACGAAAAACCCTTAGCAGCTATTTGTATTTGTGAGGAACAATCTGGATTCGGATAGTGATCGATTGATTAAAACTCTCAAATCCAGATTAGAGGTATGTGGCTCGACTTCCATCACCTATTTCTTCCCGGAGTATATCCTAAAAAACAATACTATTGAGGCACAACCTAGAGGGTGTTTGACTGTGCTTATAAGCTCTTCAAAATATCTTATAAGATATTTGAAAGCTTATAAACTGTTTAAATTTGTTTGGTAATTTTTTTAGAAAAAGATCTTATAAACTGCCAAAATAAAATGTCAGGAGCTTATAAGGTGTTTTTAAAAAAGTAGAGGAACCCCAATTTTTTTTTCAAAATAAGATCAACCTCCTGTAATTTTGACTATTTTAATTACAAAATTGACATTACTAACATCTTAAAAGCTACATCATCTTATTTTATAAGAAAATAAGATTTTTAGTCCTATATTGGACCTTTTTGAGAATTAGTCTTTTGAATTGTCACCTTCATATTTTAGTTCTTTAATTTTTAAATTTCTAGATATTCAGTCATTTAACTTAGCAATTTTATTTTTGGTTCTATAATTTAACATATTTTAGAAATTTAGTCCTATAATTAGCAATAGTTAAGTTTAACTAATTTATTAAAAGGTTATTTCTTAATGAAGGTGATAATGCATGAAATATCATTGGTAACTAACTTCACATAAGTTTGACTAACGAAAGATTCATAGTTGTTACTTAACTAGTCAACTATAGTCATGAACACCATGATTTTCCAATGTACTTCACAAGTTGGAAAATTCAACAATTTAAATTGATATGAAGCACGGATACAAATACGGGACACGGGTATGATACGACGCGGTATGAAAACACGTCATGTTTTGAAATTTTAAGAACACGGGTATCGTATATATACATATAAAATTATATATTTTTGTTTTATTGAAAATATAGATGCACTAAATACAATTGAAAAAACAACATTTCAAGCACACAAAAAATAATCATAAATACTTAAATATCTAATGTGATAACTCACATAGGCACACAAAAACATGTTGAAATCATTATCAATAGAACAAATTATATATAAGTAGTATCCATGGAGTATTGGACAAAGTATCGTATTCGATACGTATCCAGTATGGGTACGTCATCCTCACAGAAGTGTATGTGTTTCCTAGTTACCAACCAATAAGGAAAAAAAAGGATTAGTTAATTTTCCCTTAAATCGAGTGTTGATTTGATATGGACAATGAGATTCTGCCGGCCTAGATTTATTTACAATTGACTAACCATAACACGCAATAATCTTGCTTTTATCGACTCAATTGCAAGGCTACAACACATGTCCAAGGGTCACAGTCCTTCTTAATAAATAGAATAACAAAATTATGTAAGTCTTATTCAAGGAAAATGTCAAAGTGAGTAGATTATTTGACTTATATAATATAATTATATAATAATATTAATATAGTAGTAATAATAATGTTGCACTAGGGCATGCCTCACGATCGCAATCTTTTAATATTTACTATAGTAACATAATGGCAACATTTCTATTGATTGTATTATGACAGATTGTGGTTTGTTTTGATTTTTGAGGAAGTATGTTAAAATTAAATTTATATATTTTATTTTTTGAAAAAAAAATGAAATAAGATTTTTGTTAGTCAGAGTGCACATGTTTTAAATTGTTTTAGTCAAAACTAAATTAATTGGGAAGCCATTTTTAAAACATTGCATTTTGAAAACAAAACTCTTTTATCGGGTCGAGTCGAACTAAATTTATACAAGCCCATATCATATATCACACATGTCTCAGTTGAAATAAAAGAGATTAAAATGGGCTGACACAAGACATGGTGGCCCAATAAATTGGGGTTTTGATTTGGATATTGCTCAGTTCAGTAAAGAGAAAGTGTGGAAAAGGGTAGCCCAACAATTGAGCTCCAAATTAAAACACAAGGAAAGGCGATTCATTTTTTTTTTCCTCTCACATTTTCTATTTAAATTACTCATCAGAAAGTTTATCAAATAGAGTTAGATAATATGAAGCAAAAGGAGGAAATTTGGAAAATCAATTTTTCACTTTTCCGAAAGAAAAGGAAAAATGATTGTAGGCTATTTCTAAAAACCGATGATGTTGAGACCTTTTAATGGGTGCATTTATATATGATTTAATTATATATGACTTGAATCGATTTAATTTGATTTTTTACACAATTAAAGCAAATCACAAGATTGTCATATATTGATAATTATTAATTTTGAGTGATTCTAAACTCTTGTTTATTTTGTTTCGTTCTTAATTTACTCGTTAAGTTTGTTCTACAACATTCTCAAATGAGGAATTTTAGGTTCATATTTAAATTAAATAGATGAAAATATAATTTACAAATCTAGAATATTTTTTCTTACAAAAAGTAGAAAGATATCTGCTCATTTCTTAATTATGGAACTGAATAATTAGAGATCTCTAATTTAAAATTCGATTATAAATTAATTGACTATTGAATTAATGATAAATGAAGAAACACATGTAATTGAGAGGTTTAACGGATATTATTTGTTTTCAAATACGAATTATCTATAAATGAACCATTCACTATATACAATGACTATATCAATGGACGATTAAATTTGTAGAGTAAGATCTTTATAAGTTATAAGAGTGTCATTTCGAATTTATGATATATATTTTCCTGGAATTCGTTTTAGTTGTACGCGTTTTGTGAGCTATTATGGTAGACAGAGGAATAAATGTGTGCAAATTGTAGATTGGAGCGACAGAATCAGAGCCATGCTACTTAGCAATATGCAGGGGAAAATTGGCAAAAAGAACATATTTAGTTGAAGAATATCATAGACACGTTATTGACATGACTTAGGAAACTAATTATTTGAGCATGAACCGAAGTAGATATTCTATTGAACAATGATTGCCCATTAAGTAGTTTTTTTTTTCCCTCTTTGAGTACATTAAGTAGTTTCTATGCTTTTTTAACATATTATTATCTTTTTTTTTTCCTAGATGAAAATCGTCTTCTACAAGGCTAAGCTATTAGAAATAATGGACTCTTCATAAGGGAAAATGAGCTCTTTATTGTCGTCGCAACTAAGTACATAAATAACACAAACACTTGTAGCGACCACAATATTGTAGTATATACTAACTTATTAACAACATACTTTTTCACTTTTTCAGTATGTCGTAATATATTTTTGCAACCGTTTTTTTTTTTTAATGTAATGACGTATGTTTAGTATTGAATTGTCGGCGCTTTTAGGTTGTTAATAGCGATGACATTTGTCGTCGGTAATACTTTGGTCACGTTTGACCTTTTTATTGTAGTGGAAGCTCAATTTTCTTGTGGATAGGGTTTGTTGGCCGACCTTTTCTAAATTTGAGTTTGAGATCAGGGGCGGAGCTAGATCAGAAATATTGGGGGATTGAAAATTTTTCGGGGGCCTAAATCAATAAAAAGTAAATATTTAGTATTAAAAATTAATATTTTAAGATAAAATATATAAATAAATATGGAGATTTCAAAATTTTTGGGGGGCTAAAGCCCCCCCCCCCATCCATACCTTAGGATACGCCCTTGTTTGAGATAATCCTTCAATAATAAATACAGATGTTTCTTTATACTAGAGTAGTTTTAAAATTTTAGTCTGATAGTCGATAAGCTTTTTTATTTTAAATTTTTTTATTTTGTTGTGTTTTGCTTCCTCATGAAAGACCATTGAACGTGTATTTTAAATAATTCAGTTGAGAACTGATGACTACCTTAATTTTTTTGAACAACAGGTGTCTTGTGAGATCACACTAACCGTGAGATTTTTAGTGTAAAAAATGATAATTTATCTAAAATACACTAATTTAAGTGTATTTAAATAAAATATGACTTTTTACACTAAATGAGTAGAGGTATTACCGTCTTACGGTCTCACACCGTCTCACACAAATTTTTGCGAAAAAATATTCAAGGTAAATTATTTGAAAGATTAATGATCCAGGCGACACCATAAATTCGTACTTACAAATTTTCAACAATTATTTTTAATTTTATTGTTAAACATCTACTTAAACTTTGAGTAGTATGAACATTCTCATTTACATCATCGTAATTAGGGGTGGAAATAGGCCAAGCCAAGCAGAGCTTTGAATTAGAAGGCTTGTGCCTACTTTGTTGCCCAAATCTGGCATATTATCTGTAATAGTCTTTTTCCATAGGCTTGACTTGATCTTTTTAAGTAAAAAAAAAAACCAAGCTTGGCCTATTTAACGCCTATCAAAGTCAATTTCAAAAAAAAAAAAATAATAACTACAAAAAACAAACCACTATCTTGCGATAGTCGATGCAAGATTCATAATGAAAACAACAAAATGCCCATGACAATAAAATTCATTACGTTCTACCTCCAAAGGATATAAATATGATGATACAATATCCAATAACTTCATGACGATAACAAATCCAAATACAAAATAAGTCTCACTAGTGTTCTAATATTATATTTATATATAAGATATATGTAATATTTTTATATAATCTATATCTTCAATATATATATAAAATATAATACATACATGTATTCTACATAATATTATTTATTTCTTTATTATATATGTAAATACATATTTTATATGTACTCCTTAAATAGGTTAAATAATGAACTCCGTCTTTTTAATTTTGATAAGTTATTATTTTAAAATAGTCGCACATTAAACACGCGTATACTAAAACTCCCATGTTTTTTTTCCTCACAAAAAAAAAAAAAAATCCCATGCGTATAATTTATTTTTATATCTTATTTTTTGTATAGGCCCGTTAGAATGTACAAAAGTTTAAATTATTTTCGGTAATATATACTTCGTAGATCACGTGGGTGGAATACTAGTCATTCATCCTTATAACATTATAAAAGAATAAGATTACAAATGAATTTAAGTGAGAAGCAATAAAATAAAATTCAAACATGGGGCAAGAAAAAAAGCAGTTCATAATCACCGACTTTATCCAGATTTCTTTATTTTTATTTATGTCAAGTATAATTATTTTCTGTCTTTATGGTGCCTAGAATAAGATTGCTGTAATTTTATGAGTTTTCTTCTTAACAAAGGCAACACTTATTGTTTTTTCATCCATATAAAAAAGGAAAATTTATAAAATTGTCCCTCCATCTGGGATATTTTTGAAAAATACCCCCAAAATATTAAAATTTGATTTATGCCCCTGAATTTCTACTGCCCACCTCATTGTCCACCTATATTGCCCACCTCACTGTCCATCTAATTCTGTTCGAACAAAAAATCGAATTCCCAATTTTTTCCCCCATATTTCAAGAACAATTACAACTACATGCTCATTCTCTATACTATATCAAACAACATCAATTTATGCTCGTTCTAAAAACCCTAATTTTTTTTTTTGCCAATTTACCGTTTTCAAAGAAAATGTAAACTCACATTCAATTAAATATAATGAATACCATCAAAACTAACATGACTAAGATTTTAAAACCAATATAATTTGACATTGTTATTTATTGTATAAATAATAAGTATATAATTATAATTGTTCTTTAAATTTGCCAAAAAAAATGCGAATTTGATGTTTTTTTCCAAATAGAATTTGGTGGGCAGTGATATGAGCAATTAGGCGGGCAGCATAGGTGCGGGGCATAAATTGAATTTTAATACTATAGGGGCATTTTTCAAAATACCCACATATGCAGGGGCAGTTTCACAAATTTCCCTATAAATAATAAAAACCCTGTTCAGTCAAACCCCCACAATCATTCTTTCCTCTTGTCAAAAAGCAATAAAGAAAAAATGGCATAAATTAGTCTTCTTCAACCTGAAATTGACCCCAAACCCCCAAATTACAGACATGGAATAGTAGAATTTTAAAGTGTTGCTAAACCATAAAACCTCAAAAAACCTCAAAACACCCAAAAAAATATGATGTACAGCAATACCGGAAATGTCAGCAGCCACCACCTCCCCAGCCCCACCACCACCGCCGCCACCGCCGCCGTTACCCCAAGAAACGCCGCCATTCCGCACCATATGCTCCACCACCACCACCACCGCCAGGTTTACCACCCCATCATGATCCCCCTCCCTCCTTCTCCATCTATGCTGCCTTTCTCAGCCTCCGGCTCCGCCTCCGGCGGCGGCGGAGGTGGCGCTGATGATGATGATTTTCCGATGAGAGATGAGAGGTTCCCTCAATGGAGCAACCAGGAAACAAGGGATTTTATTGAAATTAGGGCTCAGCTTGAATTTGATTTTACTACAGCAAAAAGGAACAAGAGTTTGTGGGAAATGGTGGCTAATAGAATGAGGGAGAAGGGTTATAGGAGGACCCCTGATCAGTGCAAATGCAAGTGGAAAAATCTTGTCAACAGATACAAGGTATATGCATAAATGTGATTTTTTATGGTTTCTTGATTTCTACTTTTTAGTTATTATTATTGTTGTTATTATTATTTTTTTACTTCTTTCTGATTTGTTTGATATGTTGGTCTTTGGCTGATAAAGTTGATTTCTTGGTTGATATAATCAGATGTCTGAGATTATTGATTAAGTGGTATATGTCATTTTGAATGCCGGTGTATGTGATTTGATGAATTGGGAATTTGCTTAACAAAATTGGTACATGATATTGTGATTGATTGCAAAATCTGTCTGTATAAATTTATTGCATATGCATGTTATTATTTCGATTTTCTCAAGGTTAAATTTTCGTCTTTCTGAGAGGTTGAAGTCCAATGGTGAAATGTGGATAATGATGAAATAAGTTTGATCAGATTTTCAATGGATGGGATGTATGTATCTGTCTGTTTGCATGCATGGCAGATGGATCTTCTTTTCGCGATAAATTTGTCGGGAATTAATTTATTTGATAGTTCCTTACGATCATTGATCTTTTTCGGCGAAGAGTTGAGGAGGGATGTCCTAGAATGTGATTAATTTGGAAGTACTTTGACTTTTCCTTTTTACCGTCTTTGACTTCTTTGAGATGATTTAGTGTTGACCTTCTGTTTTTGGAGAGAGTATAAAATGTCGTGTCTTGTCCAAAAGTGCGAACTTTCTTGTTTTGGTGAAACTTGCCAAATTAGTTATATCCTGTCTGAGAGTAAACCGCGTGAGGAATAAAATGGGGAGTTAGTTTGGATTCTCTTCTTTGTCTGGGACAATTCAACGCGCCGTGAGATATTTATATCAGTCACGATCCTAGTTACACTTGTCTGTCGGTTCGAAAATTAGTCGTCTGAATTAATGATATTTTGTTGCATTTTGTGATTTTATTGACACGTGGTTCTGTGGTCCTTACTATTTGAAAAGTTACGCAGACTGTTTCATTGAAGAAGAGTGGTTTTCCCGCATATCGAATTCACATTCTCTCTTGTTTTTCTTCGTGCCTAACATTTCCCCGTTGATTCAATGTCGTGATTCTTATTTCTTGGCTATAATTTCAAATGAGACTGACATTTAAACATTAAAATCAGAAGTTATTTGAAAGCTAGTTCGTGTTTTGTTGAGCAAATGTTGTGGAATATTTTTTAAAGGAATGAATTAAGAGTATCGTGTTAGGTCTGTAGTAAGGTTATTATATACAGAAACTTCACTTAGCTATCGGATCGTAGAGAAATTGGACCTTAGGGCCTCGTTTGGATCTTCTTTTATATGGTATATTATTCGCCTCGATATAAAAATTTAAATAGAGAACGCATCAAGCAGGAGAGTATTCGAGTAATTTAGTTGCTTGCATGACGAGGACAAGGGTCACAAAGAAATTTATCTGTTCTCTTTTTCTATTGTTAAGGATAGTGGATTGGGTTAGTGCGCGTATCGTTCTTGTGATAACATTTTGATCATGAGCAAGTTGAGTCAAACTGAGTAACAGGTTACACAAAATTTTACATTAAACGGTTTAATGTGACTAAAAAGGAGATATATCTTGGTTCAATTTCTTTGTAACTTATTATTATCTCATGGAACCAAGCTCCGGCTGATCTTTATGGATTTGGAGATTACTATAAATGATAATGTATGCAATATTGGTTTGTGAGTTAAAAAAAAGGTACGCTTTAAGGAAGTTTTAGCAATACATGGGGACCAGAGCTTCTCGTGGCTTTGTTAGCATATTGATTGCAGATAACATAATTTGTGGCGTTGAGTATTATTGATGGACAAAATAAATGTAGCTCAACCGCAATAGCCGATTCATAAAACCCTGAACCGTGGATTCAACTTCTCTTCCAAATGTGTCTCTACCATTGCTTGCCTAAGTCTTAGTTTGTTGAATGTCTTAAAAAATGAAAACAGATAATGTTGGTTACTTGTTCTTATTGTCTCTTATCACAATTTGGATCTCGAAAGTGTGAATTCATAGATGTCGACACATACTTGAGTAAAATAAAGTAAAAAATAGAAAATGGATTTTTTTAGTCCTGTGCCTAATTATGAATCTGTGCTTAAATTTGGTGTTTTTTACATACCACAGGGGCAAGAAGCATCTGATGTGGATAACGGTCGACGATGTCCATTTTTTGACGAGCTGCACGCAGTGTTCACAGCAAGGGACTATCGAACGCAGCCACCTCAGCTTAATGTCGAGACCGTTGTTCCAAAAGCAAGGAAGACGCTCACAAATGCTTCCGAAGATCAATCCCATGAAGAATTCTCACAAGAGCAGGAGAACGATGAAGAGATTGAAGTCAATCAAGCTGGAAAAGCACGAGTCGTTCCGAAAAGAAAAGTCGGCCGAGAAAAAAGACAAAAAATAGCCGAAACGGAAAATTATACAACGAATGTAAACAAGAACGATAGCGTTATCAACGCTCTTCAGGAGATGATGAGGAATTTCATTCAGCAGCAACAGAGGATCGATATGCATTGGAGGGAATCGATGGAGAAGCATGCCGAAGAAAGGGAGATGTTTGAGGACGAGTGGCGGAAAAAGATGGAGAAGCTCGAACGGGAGAGGCTGGTGATGGAAAATGCCTGGAGAGAGAGAGAAGAACAACGGAGATTGAGAGAAGAGAGCCGAGCGCAGAAAAGGGACGCCCTGTTGACAACGCTTCTGAACAAACTGGTTCGTGATGAGAATAATCCTTAAAGATTCGCCTGGAAAAAATTCCTTAGGCATCAGAAAAATATATATTTACATAGAATTAGCAATTTAAAGAATTTTATTTTTAATTTTCATTTTCGACTGGCGACTTTACAGACGTTTTAAGGTAAAGAAAACCGGTGGCTGCTGTATTTAGAACTACATTTCTTGGAAAAACTAGTTATGCCTTTTATGAGAACCACATCTATTATTTGCAAGTATCATAATGTTGGGGTTTTGGTTACTAATAGCATTTGCATCTTTGTTTTTATAAATGTTTCTGCAGATGCTTTTACTTGCAGTTTTGACTAGGGCTGCATATTTTTTTCACAATATGCTATTTATGTGACTTTGTTCTTGAGTCTGTATGCATTCAACCTGTGACTTGACCTTATGAGCATTGTGTTGGATTGGAACCTTATGTTGCATTTGGATGGAAGTATATTGATTTGGAGGATATGGGGAAATAGTTTTGTCTGACTGATCGAATTTGAAATCTACCGCAATGACTCAAAATAGCTCAAAGTATGAGCTCAATGATTTAAAATTAGAGTTGGCAAAATGTTGAGTTGGGCTGGCCCGAGTTTTTGGCTCGAGCCGTGGAAATGCTAATCCCAATCTGTGTGTATATTTTACACAAAATCTGTCAGGCTGGACTAAAAGTCGGGGCATGGTCATCGGGCCAATCTGGCTGGAAATAGGCTCAAAATTTTTCGGGCCTAGAAAAACATAGCCCAACCCAAACATCGGGTCGGGCTATATGTTGTCAGTTCTATTTAAAATCCATTGTATTATAAGATAATCCAAACAAATACCGAATCTTTTCATCTCCAAATGCAACCTTAGTTTTTTAACTACCAAGGCTGAGTTTGAGAATTCAAAATGCAACCTTAGTTTTTTAACTACCAATGCTGAGTTTGAGAATTCAAGTCCTTCCTATTGGTAAGGTTGAGTTTTAGGGTTCAATCCATTCTGCCCTAGGCTTTGTTGTTTAGTGATAACATCCTAAATTTCATGTCATAAGCCCATGTAACTTTGTATAATGATAATGAGCGAAATACAACTGCTAAAGAAAGGTTTTTACATCACTTACGAAACTTTTCAGAAAATACACTATTCACTTACATTTTTTCTCCCACTCGTCACTTCTGCTCATTCTTAAAAAAAAATATTAAATCACCAATCATTATCACATATTTTCTCACATCTTCTACTATTTACTCATTCACATATTTTTGACTACCAATCATTATTTTACTATTTCTATATCAAATCAGGTTTCAACACTACATGTTCATCTCATATACAATCACAATATCAAAGATTCTTCTTCTTAAAAAAAATCATCACTATTCTCTAGCATAAAAAAAATCCAAAATGAAAGGATATACAATCACACCATAAGTCAGTGAAAGATCAAGGACCATTGAAGGACCAAGGTCAAATGCTATCTGCAATTCTCACAAACATACAGAGAAAACTTAACAATCATCCACAGTACAACTAAAAAAGATCAACTCACTTGATCTTGGATATCCTTTAGGATTCATTGTGGTAAGTGTTACTATGTAAAATTAGAGCCTCCACACTGAAATTATGTTACCAGAATTCAGAAAAATTACCGAAGGTATAAAAAGAGAATGTTCTGAAACCAGTGCTGTACCATACATCAAATCATAATCCCATGTCAACTGGCATTATTATATACACTAAACATTGATCTAAACCAACAAAAGACAAAGGGGGTAAAATTTTATTAATATGTTTCATAAAGTTACATTCTTACAAACACAGAGCATGGTAACTCTTCCAATTGATTCATATCTTTCAGTGAAATTACATTTCTTAAGGCACAAGAACATTGAAGACCAGATATTTTAGAGTCGAAGCTGCCCGCTATGCGCTGCTTGGAGGCTTTTCTTTAGGATGCTTGGAGCCATAATGATCAACAAGCTGATTGTGATTAGCTAGCTGAGCCTGAAAATTCAAACCATAATCAAGTTATCTGTGCCCATTGCCTCAATGTTTTGACCCAAGTGTTGAGAAAAACTATCAAGCCATCTGAAAACATTCCTTAAAAAATAAAGTACATAAAATCGGAAAATTACATGAATCATGCCTGCTGTGATTGTTTGTGTACCTTATTTTCTATGTTAGAAGGAATAATTTCCTGAAAAAATACATAGGCCCTCTTGTTATCATAACTGTAGGCAAGAAAAAAGCCATTTCAGACCTATAAAACGACTAACATCTACATTGCCAATGGTAGGGATGTAGGACATCCTACAACATAAAAGATGGTTTACGTGAAGGCCACTAATTAATCTGGAAACAAGATGGTAACACCAATGATGATGTATCTGCTTCTATAAGAACTTTCCAATATCCAAAATGCTTTCAGCATGCTGAATGTTCACTTTTACTTCGATTGATGGATTTGAAGCTAAGAATTTTGAATCCATTGAGCTTGTTTGGATACAATGGATTTCAAGCCCGTACGCTCCCATTTTGATCCTTTTTTTAGTCATTGCGGTGGATTTGAAATTCATCTTATACGGAGTCATTTGAAATTCATCCCCCAAATCCTCCCCTCATAACCATGTAACCTCAATAATTTCAAATGACTCTAAATAATATGAATTTGAGATCCTCCAAAAATAGTTTCCAAGGATTTATAATTCATTATCGAATGAATTCATCCACACAAACTCAATGGATTTATTATTTATGGATTTGAAATGATTAGCTTCAAATTCTTCCATCCAGATGAATAGAACACCCAAATAAAATATAAGCAGGTGGCAATTTGCCTAAGAAACATCTTTATGAAGTGTAATCCTCAGTATCACAAATTCAAATTAATTCACTTTTATCAACCATGGGATTGGGGGTGAAAAATCTGATTCAACCTGCGCAAATGATTACTCATATAACTTTTTCTTCATATATAATTCAAAAACTATTACCATAAAAAAGAAAAAAAAAACGCAGAGAAACCAAATATACTTTTAGCCGAATAACTAGGTGAATCTTCACATGATTTGAACATACAAATATAAAATAGAAGCATATGTACATGAACAAGTGCGTATCTGCGTGAAAAATAAAATTGAATTACTTTACAAACGGGGCAGACGACTTTGAGGCCAACTGCACGGGCTTCGAGCTGCGACCCTTTGCCCTTCTGGTTCTTCTCCGCGTTCTTCTTCTGAGCCTCGAGCTTCTGTTTTCCCCTTGTCATCTCTTTTTCCCCACACTTTTTCCTCTGTTTTATCAAAACAGAAAATTGCAGCACACAGTAGTGTGTGTGACGAGGGATCTAAAAAAGAGATTATATTTTAGTGCGATATACTAAAATCATGAAATTAAAATAAAAATAAAATAAATTTTTTAGCTCAAATGTAATGTTGTCCTATTTTTGCCTTTTGGCGCAAAATTGTACACATCTTTAAATAGCAGAGAATTTGGCACAACTAGAGCAAATTATTGTTTCGAATATAGATAAGACACTCTTTTAAAGTTGTTCTAATATCCTCTGTACTAAAAAGAAAATATATTATAATGTCATTTTAACCATTATTTTTGTAGATAGATGAGTGGAGTTGAGTAAAACCCAAGTGAGTAGCATTGAGTTAACCTTATGTGTGATTACGGTGCAGATTTGCGGATTTTCTTAACAATTTTAAATCGAATTGCCATATGTGGTTTTGGGAGTTGGCAAACAGTTTGGCGGTTTTGTTAATGAAATATTATTGATCTCTTTTAGGATAATTAGAGAATACCAAAAAAATATAAAAAGTTGAAAAATGGTTTTGTTTTGAGATATGAATTTTGCAACTTGAATCCATTTTGTATCTTATTTAATTCAATTACATCTAAAACACAATACATTAGTTAATATTTTATTTTGATTGCACAACCCAATTAATCTTTACAATATTAAAGAAAGAATGTAACATGCATTATTTACTAACGGCAAAATGGAAATCCAAATTTGTTATTTTTTTTTTGGCAAAATAACACCCCGGGGGTGGGGGATTGAGGCGTGATCCCCTACCTGTATATCAAATAATCAAAATGTCATACAATGTCATGCCCGTCAAGGCGGGGGAAAATCAAAGAACAAATAATCTATCACTACGATATCTAGAAAGACTATCATAGAGAGAAATCTAAAGATTAATAGGAGAACCAATGATCTATGAAAATCTGAAGCTCGGATATCCCAGCTGGTCCATCCGAATGAGCGCAAGAAGGTGGTGAGAAGTTGTGCCCTCATCAACAATGATGCGATTTGCCCAAGGGTAGCAGCGACCCAACTCGCTAGGTGATCTGCTGGTCGATTCTCCTCTCTGTGTATGCGGAAATCGAATCGAAGGTCCTTCAAAGATGTTCCGAATGCGAATCGGGGTGTCTTGAACTGCCAAGAGCCAAGGCCACGAAGTAATCGTGGTGACCACCGCCGTTGCATCAACTCGATCCAAATGCGGAGAGAGAACGACGGGCATCGCTTGATCCCATCTCAGCGCTAGTAGCTCAAAGCATGAAAGCTGGGATTGCCTGGAGAGAACAATGAAAAGCCAACATAAGTCTGCCCGAATGATCTCGAATCAATCCCCCTCCGCCAGCAATCAAGATGTCACGATCAAACGAACCATCCGTGTTCAACTTGATCTGGGGAGACTGAGGGGCTCGCCAAATCACCAACCTAGGCATGCGTGAAACCTGTGGTGGAGCATTCCCTTGCAAAAAAATCACAGTAGGGAGGCATCCAGACCAATCCGAAGGGCTCAAACGCCGACCTGAAACAAGAATCCAGAGATACCGCTCCACCTGCCAAATAATGTGAGAAGCCAAGAAAGGAATGTGTCGATGCTTGATATTATTCCTTTCCGTCCGGACAAACCATAAAATCAAGCGGGGGGAACCAAGAAAGTGCCTCGTGTGTGATCCGTGTGTGCGGTTCCTCCAAAATGAAAGGAACAATATCATATCAGTGGTGTGTGGAAGTGTAGTGTCAAACCAAGGAAGAAAGTGATTCCACACGGACTGGACAATATCATTCATCAAAAAGAGGTGAGGGATAGATTCGACCTGAGGAGATGAATGTGGATTATTCAAGCAACACCAAAGAACGTGAGGCAAGGGAAGTGCCACGTGCGAAGCTCGATATCCACGGGAAGATGATTACGAATGAGATGCCAAAGGAAAATAGAGATAGTAGGAATAAGAGCATCGTTCCAAATGGCACCGCATGAAGGTTCCGAGCATTTCTACCCGGGAGAGAATCCCAAGCGAGAAGACATAGAGAACCCACCATGAGAGGTAAACATCCACCGCATGATATCCTCGACCCTAGAAGAATCGGAACCCCGGATATATCCTCAATGAGACTCTCGGGAAGCCCACATCCGGAGACCAAGACCGATACAATCTATCTCTATCCCATATACCATCGCGAATGAACAATCAACCGTCATATTGACCCGGCCGATCCAAACAATGATCGCAAGCGGCTATGCCCAAACCAAATATCATCCTTAAACCCACACGGCTACCACCGCCAATAGACCAAAAAATCCGCTCCCGGGCTCGAATGCCGATCCGCCTCAGCGCTCCACCGATGACTATGATTATGTGTTACGAGGCTCACGGAGACCGATCCAAATTTGTTATTTACCGAATTATTCTTAAAATATCTTTGCCTAATTATTTAACTAAAGACGAAATACATATTTTTTTATTTTACTACTTAAATTGTACGAATGCAATGCGATTTTGGGCCTTTTTTAGTTTCAAAAGCGTCCGCACCAACAAAATAAAGTTGTATGATTAATCTTCAATATTTTAAACCGCGATAATCAAAAATCGTGATCAAGAGAGCGGTGTGGTGCGCTTCGTGTTGTTTTTAAATCATCCCAAATTAACCCAGTATATGTACATATACTCATGGTGTAACATCTACAAGACCATTCAAATGATGATTACATAACTAAATGATATAAAAAAAAAGTGAAAATAATTGTAAATTTTCATTTTCCAATATTTGGAATGGACGTGTTTGGAGATGGAACCAAACATATCCCTCCAAAGTCCCATCCTCAACAGCGCATCACAGGAGTCGGTCACGCGTGCGGGGTATCGATGTCGCACGTGCCACTCCACTCCCCTCTCATTGGCTTCTTCACTCATTGCCCTTTCAATTCTCAGCATCTTTCAATTCTCAGCATCTCTCTCCTCTCTCTCTCTCTCTCTCTCTCTCTCTCTCTCTCTCTCTCTGTAAACCTCTTTCACTCAAATCCAACACTCTCCACTCCTTCACTGCGCTCATATATACATACACCGATACACGGATATATACATATACAGACGGATAGTGGACTAATTTTTGTTGTCATTACATAACTTTACAGCTCCGCTCTCGATTACATTCTCTCTCTTAGCGGGGCTGAAATTGCACAAATCGAATCTGCTACTTCATTGCCTGTTCCAGGTATTTTTATTCGTTTATTTTTGGTGTGTTTTAGTGAGAATTGGATTCGTATTACGTGTTTTTGGTCATGGATTGTATTGTATGAAATTTAGTTTACTGACCGGAGAACATCTCGTAATTCTAGATTAGGCCGTGCGTTTGGGAGAAAATAAAATCTAGTTGTTGCTAGTTGAAGCGATTACGAATCTGTAAGCTGCTTGTACTTTGTGCGTCTGAAGGTTGTACGTTGATTTAGCTTTTGACTGTGCGTTTTGGTTTCAATTGAGGGAGATGTTGACGAAATAAGTGTGATTGATTGGATAAGCTGAGTGATTAGTGGCTGAATTATGAATGTCGTTTGTTCAACTATTAGAAGTGGGCTTTCTGATCCCATGTTTTATGAGCAAGCAACTAAATGAATTTAATATTGAGTTTGTGCATTTTGCAGCATGACTATAGTCTGTTGTTACCTGGATGGGCATGACATACTTTGTTTCATTCATGTACAGCATAGTCATATGTTTTTCACATCATCAATGTGTAGTATCAATGAAGATTAGTTAATATTGAGCATTTGAAGGAGAAGGAGTGGAACACATTGTATATGGTGAAGGGTTATGCTTTTAATGCCCATGGAAATTAATGATGAACACAAGATTGGTAGTTGTGAGATTGGTTACAAAAGAGAGTCCAAAGAAATGGATATTGATATGGGACTTACCCTTTTAACTACTTAAAAGAAAAGACTCAAACAAGTGAAGTTTCTGTCCCCTGAAATCTGCAATATTTTAATTACCAAGGGCATTGCTATTTCATGCATTTACTGGATTTCTAAATTAATTTTTTGATGGTGAAGCTTGTATGTTATTCAAATATTAATATCAGGCCACTGTGTAGACACAGTGGCATGCTCTGGTCTGATGGGATTAGCTGACATTTAATGAGAAAAAAAAGGAAAGATGGTGGGAGAAAAAGCTAGTTGAAGGGCTGGAGTGCCAACAGCTGCTGTAATTTTAACTGCCTACACACTTGTGTTCTTGTGGTATCTCATGGAATTGAGCGAGTCACATGATTTAACTTGTTGCTTCAGCTATAGACTTGTTGCTCAACGTTACTGTTGATTTTATTCAACTATGTTAGGCTATGTTTGGTGTCATTTTCATAAAGCGCTTATATCTCTTGTGAATAAAACCATGTTTAGCAAGTGCATTGTGGAAAAATGGTAGTTTTATTCTCCCCAAATTTCCCCAAATTAAAATTTCATATTGGAAAACCCTTCTCTCATCTTTATATCTCTTCCACTCCTTACATCAATTCAAATGTAATATATGTATATATAATATTTATATTTATGTCTTCGATCATTATCTAAATATAAAAATATATTCTTCAGTTATTACCTTAATACAGTATAATTACAACATAAAACACATAAAATTTGACGTGACACTATCACATAAAATCGTGACTCATTTTCATTTCAGTCTAAAAATGATTCATTCAAACACGTTTCTACAAAATACATGAAATCATTATCTCCTAGCAACTAAGTAACACATTTTTATTCCTCACACATACCCCACTCCCACTGCCACTCCCAATCCCAAAATGAATTTCCCCATAATATTTCGCTCAAGGCATCCAAAATAACATCGAACAAGTTTTAAGTTTTCTAATGATTTGGTTATTTGGTATATTTCTCCTTTATTCTTTAGTTTGAATTCTATCATTTTATGTACCTTACAGTTTTTTATAATTGTTCTTTATGGGGACTACAGTGTTGATATGGTGTTTGTGGACAATATAGAAAAGGGACTATGTTTATTAGATGTCATAATGAGAAAACATACCAAACAGGGCATTTCTTGTGGGTTTCAGTTGCCATTCGTCTGATCTAACCGTGATTTAACTGCTACTTAGAATTATTTAAGGATTTGAGATCTAGGTTACAACAGGTTGGTTTCCCTTCCCCCTTCCTAAATCTTGCATTATAGGCTAATATATTTTAAAGATTGAAACTGATAAAATAGATTACATATAATTCAATAAAAATGCTCCCATTTCTCTAGTTATTTTAATATCCATAGAAATGAGATTATATTTTATTTTTTGTACTCTTAGTTTTTCAGTAATTACAATCATAATTTTAATGAATTAATTAAAGTAGAGTTAATTTTTTGTAACATTTTGAAATATTAAAAAAATTGTGATGTCATGAAAGAAGTTGTGAACCAAATTTTGTTCTAATGCAAATAGCAATACTACGAGATTAAGAATTTTGTAGTACGAAAATATGAATATTGCATGTATAATTTATTCTGGAAACTTAAGTAAAGGTGTTACTTTGTTTTAGTGTATGTTTTTTCACAGAGCATGCTTTTGCTAAATAAAAAATGCACTTTCTTATGTTCGTATAATTTTATAATAATTTTTACTGAATTCATCTGCCTATCCTTAAAACCTACATCCAACACTCATTACAACTTGCTCCACAAAAGGTAGTTTATGATACTGCTGCAAGGAGTAGCGGTTGAAGAGGGAGGTCACTTGTGGAAAGCTAAATTTTGTTCTAATGCAAATAGCAATACTACGAGATTAAGAATTTTGTAGTACGAAAATATGAATATTGCATGTATAATTTATTCTGGAAACTTAAGTAAAGGTGTTACTTTGTTTTAGTGTATGTTTTTTTCACAGAGCATGCTTTTGCTAAATAAAAAAATGCACTTTCTTATGTTCGTATAATTTTATAATAATTTTTACTGAATTCATCTGCCTATCCTTAAAACCTACATCCAACACTCATTACAACTTGCTCCACAAAAGGTAGTTTATGATACTGCTGCAAGGAGTAGCGGTTGAAGAGGGAGGTCACTTGTGGAAAGCTGTCAAAACATTCTGATGCTTGCTTCATTATAACTGAAATTCCTCTTCTGTTCTGACAAGCAAAACGAAATATGCATGAACTTCATTTTTCTCGTTATTTTTAATTGACGATATTAACTTTGCTTGTCAGGAGGCACTTTCTATCTCTTACTGTGGCTGCTTTGGGCATTATCAACTTAATTACTGGATGTCCTGTGGAATGACTCAGCTTCACGAATCTGATGATTTTTATTTGTCTTATTATGCCTGACGAGCATCACAATGGCCAGTTTCCCTGTGACTTTCCCGCAGTTGCTTCTATGCATCCTGTTGCTTTACATTCTGGCAAAAGAAACTGAAGCTCTCAGTCTCGATGGTATGCTGATTAATGTAGTTGAGTGAGGATAGATCTGCTAAGAGTAGACAAACTATATTTTATAGTCATAAAAAAAAATGATGAACATAACAATGCGTTCCCGTTTTATAAAAGTTTCCTTTTCAATTAGCTGACCTACATGACCTGGTCAGAACTTTTCATTTGTAATCACTTTTGTTGAACTGTGTTTTAATTGAGGCGTTGAAAGATCATAGCATTTTCTCATGCTATTGGCACCTGTGCAAAATAACAAAAGAAATGGCAATGCTCGAGTTCTGATGGATGCACTATCCTGGAAGCATTGCTTTGAAGGAGGAATGGTGACACTTTGCCTTTTGATTTTGCAGGTCAAGCTCTTGTCAACTTTAGGACAGCCATAATTAGTTCAGACGGTATTCTGCAGCAATGGCGACCAGAGGATGAGGACCCATGCAGGTGGAAAGGAGTAAAATGCGACTTGAAGTCGAAGAGAGTTACAGCTTTGTAAGTTCCTTGATACTTCAGGATGTCTTAAATTCTGGTTAAAATTCATCTATCAGTCTTTTACTGCACGATGTTGAACTGGGAGAAATACAATATATATTCCTTATCTCTGTGTTGGTCGTCCTGACATCCTTATCTCTATGTTGGTCGTCCGGACATCCTTATCTCTATGTTGGTCGTCCTTATCTCTCCACCAGAATGTTTTAGATTGTTTTTGGGACATCAAATTTATATTACATCCCAAGAGCAGATATTTCTTTTAGTCTTTCATCTTTTTTCTTTTTGTGAAGATCACTCACATGTTAATCTGCTTACATAATTTTCATGATTTCAAAGTTGAAAATAGCAACACGTAGCCGCATGGATCACTTTACACTACATCTGGTGATCCAATCAGATAACCAGGCTAGATGCTCCACTTATGTAACTACACATCATATGTCCTGAATAACTCTAATTGTTTTTCATTCAATGTCTTCGTCTTATACTACTATTATACCTTCGTGTAAGATTTATCTTTGTAGCGCATCAGATCTTATAAAATGCAATATATTCATTCTTTCCCTATATATTGCTAATATTTTCTTATGAATATGCATTCTTGTATTGCCTACCAATTTAAATGGTACAGTTGGAAACTTAAGTTTCAATATCACATTACTTGACATGGTTGCCAAGTACAAAGAACATATAATTTTAATTAAGCAATTTTAACTAGAAACACACTCTTATCAATTTCTAAAAATTATTTTCTTCTAGAACTGGAAATTTATGTCTTCACTTTTCTCTTGAATTTTGTATGAGCAATTGCTCAATTTCTCTTTGTTTTTTTCCCTCACCATTAAGTTGTCTTTTGTCATTTATCATAATTTTTGTTGTTCTTACTAATATTTTTTTGAAGTAAATATGTTTTCTTCACTTTATAAATTTAAAAGTGCTATTAAATTTATTGAAAGTTGAGTGCATAAATTTACTCCTAAATGTTTAATGATATTGTTAATGGTGCAGGAGCCTCCCTAACCACAAGTTGAGTGGACCGATATCATCAGATCTTGGGAAACTAGAAAGCCTGCAATTCCTGTATGCATCTTTTGCTCTTCTTTCATATCTTAAGTCTTAACTACACCTTCTGTTGATGATGACGTGAACTACTTGCTTGTAGAGCTCTTCATGACAACAATTTGTATGGGGCAATCCCTCCAGAACTGGGGAACTGTACGCAGTTGCAATCAATGTGAGTTTTCTTTTCTGAAGTTTTACACCATTCTCAGTATTGCTAAAATCTTAAAATTCTAAATTCAAATTCTGCTGACATAATTTAGAAATATTATTTTTGACTTCAAGGTATAAAGCAAAGAGTTGTTGTACCTTACTTATGTCTACTGAGGCATTTTCTGCAAAGCATTTGCTTAGATAGGTTGCTGACCATGTTGCAGAGGAACGTTCCTTATGTACTTGGTATGCGTGAGCGAGAGCTTCAATATGCTCAAATATGACACATATGTGTTGTACCCTGCATAACACTCTTGTGAATGCTAGTCTTGACTGTTCCATTGTTCAATTTGTACAGTGAAAGTAACGTAAGTTGATCAAAGTTTTCATAGGTATTAGCAAATGGGAGAGTTGTTGCTACAGCAGTCTCTTCTACAATTTTCTTGAACATAGATATTCTTTTAAGTTGTTGGAAACTTCTGAGTTCTGAGAGACTCGTCTGTATTGGTTTATCAGCTATTGACTTACTTTCTCTACAAATCATTGAGTGATAGCTGATGAGAAAAGATCAAGAGTTCACCGCTAATTTTTTCTAGTCACATCATTGTCTTCTTTCTGTTTCAGTCTGTTTATCTTTTGTTTTGCTTGAATCAAGTGCGGCATTCTTGATTTCTTATTTGGCTATTTGTACAGATTTTTACAGGGTAATTACTTAAGTGGGTTGATTCCAAGTGAACTGGGAAACCTGTCCCAGCTTGAGAGCTTGTAAGTAATTCACTGAGATTGCTGAACTGTCAATATTTCGTATGCTTAAATCTTTAGCTTTCTCACCTCCCGTATTGGGGTTGTGAGACAAAAGGGCTGTTTTCTGCAAAGATGGCAGGAAGCTTTTGCAAGAAATTTTCTCAGTGTAATTCAATTTTTTCACAATTATTCAAAGAGTTAAATGCATGATTATGATATAGACTCTAATATTGTGTCCTTTCAATGATAAAGACAAATTTATAAACTCGCGATATACCAAACGAACTTGAAAGGTCATTATCTCAATGCTCTATAAAAAGATCTCTTGTCAATTTATGTGAGCAGGATGTGATCATCTTGAACAAATATCTGCTAGGGTTTTGTGACACAGCTAAAGTAATGCATAGTCTGGTTGCAGGACTTCTCTGAAAGTTAACATTTTGTTCATGTTCTGCTTTTTGCAGGGATGTCTCAAGCAACTCTCTGAGTGGAAGCATTCCTGCTTCACTTGGGAAATTAAGCAAGCTTTTGAAATTGTGAGTGCTTATTAATATCTCAAGTTATGTTAGTCTTAACTCTTATATTGTTTTCACAAGCCTAATTCATTGTCTGTTATGATTTTTGAAGCAATGTCTCAACAAACTTTCTGGTGGGACCTATACCTTCTGATGGTGTTCTAAAAAACTTCCAGAAGGATTCGTAAGTGAGATAATTTGTTTATGTGTGCTACGTGGGCTTCATACGTATTTTTTCCCTGCTCCTAGTTTGACATGCTTGGTTTTTCTTTCCTCACCCTTCTATTGCTTGTTCTATTTTCTAGTCAACTGAATGGTTGCTTTTATATTTGACCAACTGAAAGTTGCTTTTGTGTTTGACCGAGTGAACATTTACTATATTACAGTGTGAATAATACGACTACAACAGAAAATATGGAATCAGAGAAAACAAAAGGGGAATGATTATTTTAATTCAAAAGCCACTTCTCTAACTATTAGTGTTACCCAAATGAGAGGAAGAAACCCGTTCTTCTGTGACATTCCACTTGATTTTATTTCTTGATTAGGTTCTTTTTCTCTTCCTCCCATAGCAAACCAATCATTAAACTTTTAAAAATGCATTAAACCTGACAAGTTGAAATGAAAGCTGACATCAGTTAAAAAGTGCATATATATATATATATATAATTTTCAATAGCATGAAGAGTAAAGCATGTTGGTTTTTAATAGGTTAGAGTTGTCAGAAGGACTGACCACATACAATAACTGATTTTGGCATCTTATGACAAATTAGTTTGTATCATTTGGCATAGCAACTTTTTTTGTTTTTCAATGTGGTCCCTATTGAGTTTTTTTATGATAATCCTCTTTGTTTATTTTTTTCTTTGTGTACTTTGATTGCTACTTTACATTTGTGTTTTGATGCTTCTGTCAGCAGCTTTGTTGGAAACCGTGGGTTATGTGGCACACAAATCCAAATATGCAAGAACGATGGTGGTGGTTCTTCACGGCCTACGGATTCAGGTAAATTGTTTTGCATGGGGGGTGTTGTTTTACTTTTATTCTAGTTATTCAGTAGCTGATTTAATTAAATCAACATTATCTCTGGTGAGTTAAAGTTAGCCCTTCGAGTGGGCAAAGAAGGGCTGAGTCAGCTTTCCTCATTTTTTTTAGCTGGCAGAGAGCCTTCTTTCTGTGTATATATAATTGGATGCAATATTAGACTGATAAAGACTTGATAGATAATTCCTACTGCTTAATATATGTGTATGGAAACGAATACTAGGATCTCTGATGGGTGGGACTGCCGTTGAAAACATCCAAGCTTCGATGCTATTATACTCGTTTTGGAATTTGATTTCCATCTCCCCAGTAGGATTTTGCATGGGTTTTCTTTATCTTTTGAACATCAATTACTTGTTTTACTCTCTCTCTCTCTCTCTCTCTCTGTCTGTCATTCCATTTTCTGTTCCTTATTTTCCTTTCCTCTTCTTTTCTGCTGTACTGGAGTAGAGATAATACAAATCAAAAAAAGAAAAATAGAGACGAATTAGCCTGAATGTAAGCTGATGTGATGCATGTTCTATTTCTTGCTAATTGGCTAAGCTTGTTTTTTGATCAAAACCGATTTTGAAATGTTAACTAAGAAGCTGTAGTTGACTAAGCTTGTTTTTTGCCAAGGGTTTGGCAAAAATGCTGAATAGCTGTTTGAATTTTTTAAGTTTGCTGAATATTGATACTTCTCTTTGTGGGATTATATGAGATTAAATAAATTTTGATCTTCATAATACCCTTATGTCAATGTTCGAAAACCTTCAAGCCTCTCCTCGTTGGGGGTATTAATTTGCCTGCATGCTTATATGGATCTGCTAGGTTCATAGAATTTTTAGTGCTAGTCTGGAGTTATTCTAATATTGTAGTTTTTGTGGAGGCTTAGAACCAGTATTAAGTCATTTAGCGCTAAGCCACGAGGTTGTTATCTTAGAGGTGTAGGAAAAGGTGAAAATAATTGATTGGATTATTTAGGTGTCACACCTTAGAAGTTTGCAGATGATGAAGACAGCTATAACCTTCAAAACGGTATTGAAAATCTGATTTCTTTCTGGATAATCTTTCCTTACCAACCGTGATGTAGAATATTTGTTGAGTTACTTGTATGAGATTATTAGATCTTTTTGATTGATGTCAAATTTGTGTCTTGGCTATATTTATTGTACCTTTTCTACTTTACCCGTTTCGAAGTAGCACATGACCGTGGCCCTTTGTTGTGCTTTTTAGCCCAATTCCAAGCCAAGAAGAATTCAGGGAGGCTTCTTATTAGTGCACTGGCCACTGTGGGTGCGTTGCTTCTGGTGGCCCTTATGTGTTTCTGGGGCTGTTTCCTGTACAAGAGGCTTGGTAAAAATGATGGCAAAGGCCTTGCTATGGATGTCAGTGGAGGTACAGATCTAATACCCTTGCACGAAAAATCATATTTGCAATTTTCATTTTAACTAACCCGATTTTTCATTGCTTCAGGCGCCTCAATTGTAGTGTTTCATGGAGACCTGCCGTACACTTCAAAGGACATCATAAAAAAGTTAGAAAATTTAAATGAAGAGCATGTAATTGGTGCGGGTGGCTTTGGAACTGTTTACAAGCTTGCGATGGATGATGGCAATCTATTTGCCTTAAAAAGGATTGTGAAGGTCAATGAGGGCTTTGATCGCTTTTTTTTTTTTTTTTTTGAGAGAGAGCTTGAAATTCTTGGAAGCATCAAACACAGATACCTGGTGAATCTTCGAGGATACTGCAATTCCCCAACATCAAAATTGTTGATATATGATTTTCTATCGGGAGGCAGCCTTGATGAAGCTCTTCATGGTTAGGACTCCTGTAATTATTTTTATATATTAAAGTTCCTCACTCTGGGTATTCTCTAAACTGGTTATACTTGAAAACATGCATGCATCAATTTTGGGAGATTATCATTAATTTTGTTACATTAAAAAGCATAGTCTAGCAGTACCAATTATTTAGAGGAATTTGGACCACTCTCGACATTTTGGAGTTTCGCTGTTTGAAATGATCAATATTCAATGCATGCGACACAGTTAGTAACCTTTTCAAAAGTATCGAGTTAGTTCCTGTCTAATCTAGGTTTACTTTGACGTCCTGCTGATTTGTAGTCCTTTATGAGGAGAATATGAAGGTAAGAGTACTATAAATTATTTTCTGACTCTTAACTATTCAATGAAACATTTTCTCCTGGAGTTTGTTTCTGCTAGGACACACTTTGGTGCATCAATTCTAACTAGGTTCTCTAACTTAATTTTTTCTTTTGGTACGTTACTGGTTAGGCAGTCTAAAATATCATCATCTACATAAAAAATTACTGAGGATAAGTCTTCTTCAGTGTTGAAACTTCCACAATTTTGTTTTTGTACTTAACAGGGATCAACTATTCGGATCACCACCTGTCCTATTTAAACATTGTCCACTATCCACATATCAGCAGATAATTCTCATTAAAATCTTCATCTCTGTAAAAGTGTTTGTTAGATTGTTTAAATCCTAAGAAGCAACACATAAAACAACAATGGAAATGTTCTGTTTATAAGACTAACTCTACATTCTTGTTCACTTTCATCTTAGGACCAATGTGCTATTAGTGCCATCTGTACCTGTAAGTGTAATTAACTCATTTTCTGTGATTCAATAAAACTATCTGTCTTTGATGCAGAGAGAGCTGAGCAACTAGATTGGGAGGCTCGTTTAAATATTATCATGGGAGCTGCAAAGGGCTTAGCCTATCTGCATCATGATTGTTCACCTCGAATTATCCACCGAGACATCAAGTCAAGCAACATTCTGCTTGATAGAAATTTTGATGCTAGAGTGTCCGACTTTGGACTGGCTAAATTATTGAGGATGAGGAGTCCCACATCACAACAATTGTTGCTGGGACATTTGGATATCTGGCTCCTGGTAGGGACAATAAATTACTCTCTTTTGGTTCCTGAAGACAATTTTCTTGCATTTTTCTGCGAGGATGACGGCAAATACACTGAAAATGATTTTCAAAAGTTGTGCAGAAGATGTTTCTCTTATAACTGTAATTTGTGACGCCATTTTTTCATATGCATGTAAAATTTTGGTGTTTTTGCAGTTGCATAAATATATTTTTGATTCATCAGTTACTTCAGTTGAATGGAGTTGATATTACATTGCTGTTTTGTGGTGTTGAGGCTTGTTTCAATGAGCTCCTCAACAAAAAATCGTGTTGTGTGGGTGTCTTCATAACTGAGCCAGAGAAGATGTGGCTTCACTTCACTCTCTTGTCTAGATTTATCTTTCGTTTATGATCCATTTTATAGGTTTCAGTGCACCTTCCTCAATTTGACGTTGGTGCAATTCTTTTATGATTTTTGTTTTCCTTTTCCTCTTTCTATAATGAGATTTACGAAATATTTTGATGCTGATTCTTTGTCAATGTGTTATTTGGCAGAGTATATGCAGAGTGGTAGAGCTACAGAAAAGACTGATGTTTATAGTTTTGGTGTTCTGGTGCTCGAAATTGTGAGCGGAAAGCGGCCTACTGATGCATCCTTCATTGAGAAGGGCCTTAACATTGTTGGATGGGATGCGATTTTCCCTTTTATTAGTCCATCTTTACTTATCTGCCAACTTTTTATTATCCAAGATAGATATGGCAAGACTAATATGAAGGTGCCGATATGGTCCTTTATGTCATTAGAACACTGAGTCATTGCTTTTTAGCAAACGTAAAGTTCAATTATTTCCCTATTGATTTTACTTCTAACGGTCCTTGACAATTTTCCAAAGACTCATCATGTGATTAGAATGAGGACGAGTTTGTTTGTGTCAATAGCTCTTGCGAGTGGATTTTTAGCTATTATAAATAGATAACAATCTACGAGATAAATACGGCACATAAAATAAATATCCATTCAATTAACATGTCTGAATAAGATTTTAGGTCTTTAATCACAAATTACCTCTCACTATTTTGTGCAAATACACTCACCTTTAGAGTGCTCAAGAAACATGTCACCACCTGCCTCATTCACGATTGCGTGTAGCCCCCAACCCTCACCATCGTCACTTTCACCAAAATGCATCATCACTATCATCAGTATTAATTCGGTACACAACTCCTACAATTTATCTTCGCTTTTCTTAGATCTGCCCTTTGAAATTAAGGATTTTCCATTCTTGAACTCTGGCGGTACTTGGGAAAGGGTGTGGGTGACCTTGTATTTTGAGTTCATGAATGAGTTATTATAGAACTTCTTAGCAATTTCCTTGAACCTAACAATGCCTAAAAGAATATTTGATGCAATGAGGTTACCTTAGCAACCAAATTTCTCGAGAGGTCTTGGTGTAGTTTATACTTCAACATTAATCAAGTGAAATTACGTAATGCCAATTTTAATTTGTTGTGAAAATGTTAGCAAATCTAATGCGACTATTTTATTTTAGCAGCCTTGTCTTGGTGTCATATTTGAGAGACAATTATCTATTTTGGCAATTATCCCTAGACAAAACCTATAACTCCGAGTTAAGTGCATTATTGAGTACTGGTGATGTTATTCTAACATTAATTGCTTGAAAATTCGGGGAAAAAAAAAATAGAAAGCCACACAGACTCACTGAGGCATCCTTTAGAATGCGCCTGATATTTTACTTGCAATTAAATACCTAGCCATGAAAAGGCTTATTTAGGTATTTGAGTTTAAATTAGTTCTAAATGGTAAAGTTTGACTTAACAGAACTGTCATTCCGAGTTGGTTGGAGTTTCTGCTTAGCAAATTATACATGCTTGTTTTCATGTTGGCAATGGATAAAATCTAATATGATGTGAATGAGCTGATACATAATAGGAAAGCCCAGTTTGTCCAGCTATGGAAATATCTTATTTATAAAACTAATATATAGGTATTTTACTTGTCTTGCTATAGAAAAATCTTATTTAAAATAAAATATCTATATGTATTTGTTAAATTATTTTATCCTCTCCTTTGTTGAAACGTATATTTTGCTTTTCATTTGTTGCAGTTAAATTATCTAGTTTCAGAAAATAGGCAACGTGAAATAGTTGATCTACACTGCGAACGAGTGCAAACAGAAAGCCTCGATGCCATACTTTCAATTGCCATCCAATGTGTTTCTTCATGCCCCGAGGATCGTCCCACCATGCACAGGGTAGTTCAAATCCTCGAATCTGAGGTCATGACCCCATGCCCTAGTGACTTTTATGATTCAAGCTCAGATTAACGTGATTTATCCGAAACAAAGAGAGGTCTATCCTTTCCATCTGCTGCATTTTGCAGCTAAGGTCAGAAGCAACAAAAGCACAGAGTTTGTTTTAATTTATTCGCAATGTAATTTATTCATTCTTTTGCGAAAAATTGTGATTGAATTTGCTCGTGATGGATTTATTCTCCTCAAAATTGGTGCGAGTTGCTTGTCTGCATCAGGTTTTTCTTTAGTCCCATGTAAATGAATTTTTTTGATTGCGGTACGAGCTCTTGGTTCGACTTTGATTTTCGTTGTATATCAAATGGTTAAATTGATTCTGTCTTCGTATATTGAAGGATTTATGTAATTGATTGCATTTTTGTATAATAATTCTATCACAATCATTGATGCACTGAAAAACTGCGAACGTTTATAGCCTATATTGGGGAGTTCATGTTTTGGAGACAATTTTGCTTATTTCCTGATTCTCTTAGGTATGTTTTCTATTGAATAATATTAAGTATACTGTTAGAGTTTGTTGAATAGCAGTTAGTTAGTTTTGTTACTGTTCAAGTTAGTTATTTTCTGTTACAAATTCTGTTACATTCCCAGTCAAGTTTCCAGCTATAAATAGAGATGCTTTGTAATCACTAACTTTTGAATCAATGAAATCATTCAGCTCATTTTCAATTCTTCTCTTTGAATCTCAACATGGTATCATCCGGATCTTTTTCTTTGGTTACCGATTGCATCTCTGGTGTTCTTCAATGTCTCCTACATCTCTCCCTACTTTTGATTTTCGGACTAACTATCATGTCAAGTTCTATCCACGACCTTTTGGATTCGAGGATTTTTTTTTCTTGAGTGACGATTTTTGCTCACAATTTTTGACGGTGTCTTCTTAATCCCGCATTTCGATTGGAAAAGGAAGGAGAGTTTTTGTTTTAAAACTTCTATCTCGAATCTATTTTTATCGGTGATTTGTGGAGTGTATTTGGCACACAATCCAAATCACGATTTTACATCTTAAAAGTTTGCTCCATGATACTAAGAAAGGTGATTATTCAAGATTATGTTTTATAGATAGTATTGAAATTTAATGAGTTAGTTTTGGACATCTTGAATGGTTTATCTCCCGAGTATGAATCTTTTGTGGTAAGACAAATCTCAAATTGGTAATTAGCAATTTGGACTCATGAATCTCGATCAAACAACAACACCAATGCCCAATAATTCTTTCATGTTCTTTTAATTTTCCTCGTAAGTACATATGACTTCAAAACGGCCTTTCAACAATTTTAGACCTCTGAGGTGGTTTCAAGGAGAAATCGAGGCGGGAGGTAAGGTTAACTGAGGGAAACTCTAAACTCATCGGTCAGATCATTATGGTAAACACAACCATATTTGCTAAATGTTTCAAGAGATATGATCCAAATTTTTTTATCTCTACTCACCTGGTTTTATGCATCCTCGGCTAATTTTGTGGTATCTCCATATCGGCAATATTTGAAAATATAATGAAGCCTCCAAAATTGCACTGGTTCTCATATTTTGTCCACTAATAATGATTGAAATAAATTAATATATACCATGTTACTTTACTCGTTTGGGAAATATATCTCCGTATGATGGTAAGGATGAACTTGTTGTTGGTAATGGCTATAGAATTCTATTTCACACATTGGTTCTACTTATTTTTCTAGCTTTAATCCTTTCAAACCTCTTACTCTTCATAATGTCTTATTTGTTCGATATCACAAAAATCTTCTTAGCATTTCTCAATTCATTAAAGATAACAAAATTTCATGAATCCTTTTGTCTTATCAAGGACGTAGTACACATATATATTAAAGATAAATTTCCAAAGCGATACTTCATCAACCTTCTCTCACACATATATATATACACATTCTCTGCATACCACATATGTTTGTAAAAATTTAGATTTATTTGGGCCATCCATGTAATAATTCCTTTTCTCATGTAATAAAATCATTGAAATTACCTATAAAGAATCATATATAGCTTTAAAATAAAATCAAGAAATCTTCTCAACCTTTTCAACTAGTTATGTTTTCAATGTTCCTAAATGGTTACAAATATTATGTCCATTTTATTGATGATTTTACTCGTTTTACATGGATTTATCCCTTACACACTAAAGCTCAAGTTCAAAATGTCTTTCTCAATTTTAAAGCAATGGTAGAAACACAGTTTCAATCATCCGTTAAGTGCATACAAACGACTGGGGGGGAGAATATAGGCCTTTAAAATCATTCATTTATACACACCAACAAAATGGAAGAGCGGAAAGAAAGCATATTGTTGAAATTGGTTGCTAAACTCCCTCCTAAATTTTGGTGGCATGCTTTCTCTGCCACTTTTTTAATAAATAGGTTCACCCATTTCTTGTCCCCATATCAAAAACTTTTTCATAAACTCCGATTACAATTTTTTCAAGACTTTTGGATGTGCTCGCTACCCCTATGAGACCCTATAACACATCCAAACTATTTAGAACATCCAAGTGCCTCTTCATTGGATATACTCGTAACACAAGGATATAAGTGTTTGCATTAATGACTGTGGCCTTCAATGAATTTGTCAAGTTATTCCTTCATATTTTTCGGCCTTGACCAGGTCTCATCTTTTAATTCTTCATTTTTACCTATTCTTCCACCTCCTCTCTGCTACATCATCTTCTTCTCACTCACAAATGTCTCCTCGCCCTCATCCTCTTTCCCTTCATCTCATTCCTCACCCTCCTCCAATCCATGCTCATTCCCCACTTCACTCCATGGTCACTCGTTCCAAAAATGGAATTTTTAAACCAAAAGCTTACATTGCTTCCTCTGAGGTTACATCCTCTTTCTTGAACTGCCACCACACAACAAGCTCTATCTTCACCTCAATGGAAGAGTGCTATGGATGATGAATACAATGCTTAATGAATTGGGAGTTGGTTCCATATTAGGCAAAATTTGAAGTAAATGGATTTTTCGAACTAAATTCAAACCCAGGATGAGTACGGTTGAGAGGTTGAAAGAAGTAGCTCGTGGGTTCCAACAAAATCTGGCATTGATTTCTTTGACACATTTAGTCAGTTGTTAAGCCACTTACCATTGAATCATGTTTACATCATAGGGGTTGGAAAATACATCAAGTTGATGTTAACAATGCATTTTGAAAGGAGATTTGAAAGAAGTTGTTTTATGGCCCAACTTTGAAGGGTATGTTGATTCTCAGAGGCCTACACATGTTTTGCGGGTTAATTAAATCTCCATACGGCTTAAAACAAGCTCCAAAGGCTTGGTATGACACTCTCAAGAATTTTTACATTTGTCTTTGGGTTTTTTCCGATTCATCTCTCTTCCATAAATAAGACTAATGGTCAAATTTTGATGAAATCTTGTCTACGTGGATGACATTCTCATCACGGGTGACAATCTGAAATTGTTCGTTGCTACACTTGATGCTCGGTTTTCTTTGAAGAATTTGGGAGAGGTCGATTCTTTCTTGGTTTGGAGGCTCATCGTGTGCACAATGGTATTATTCTCAATCAAACAAAGTACATTTGGATCTTCTTGCTAAAACTTCAATGTCTACTTGTAAACCTGTCCCACTCCTTGTTGTCCTAGTATCAAGCTATCTCTTCATGAAAACGGCTTTTGATAATCCGTCTCTTTCGTAGTGTGATTGGTGCACTACAATATTTGACTATGACTAGACGATATATCATTATTGTGAACAAGCTTAGTCAATTTTTACACTCTCCTACTAAATTGGAAGGCTTGTAAAAGATTACTCGGGTTTCTCCATGGTACTAAACATATTGGCCTTCTTTTCCAACCTCGACTCGGTGGCTCTAGAAGAAGGATTTGCGGACGCCCCCGGGCGAGTTGCATCGATGACCGTTCTACTAGTGGATATTGCATTTTTCTTGGGGGTAATGATCACTTGGAGTTCAAAAAGCAACATGTTGTTGCTAGAAGCAACACCGAGTCGAGTATCGTTCTTTGGCTTTGGTTACTCTGAACTTGTTTGGATCCGTTCCAAGCCGGGAGTTGGGTATCTCTCTTCATGCTGGAGCCATTACTCTAGCCAGCAATCCGCATTTCACTCAAGAAGCATATTGAGATCGATGTCCACTTTATTCGCGAAAAGGTTCATAACAAAGAAGTTGCAGTCAATTTGTTCCATCAGGATTAGCCTGCTGATATCCTTACCAAGCCTATGTCTCCTGCTCGATTTGAGAAACTCAGCAAGTTATTGTGTCTATGTTTGTCACCCAGGGCTCAGCTTGCATAGGAGCGTATTAAGTATACTGTTAGAGTTTGTTAGAATTGGTTGTAGCAGTTAGTTAGTTTTGTTACTGTTCAAGTTAGTTATTTTCTGTTACAAATTCTGTTACATTCCCAGTCAAGTTTCCAGCTATAAATAGAGATGCTCACACTTGTAATCACTAACTTTTGAATCAATGAAATCATTCAGCTCATTTTCAATTCTTCTCTTTGAATCTCAACAAATAATTATCCATATTGTGGGCTTCATACTATGATTTTAAAATTTTCTGTTATTACCTCCCCTCCCTCGCGTTACCAGAGTCTTGATTTTCCCAATGTGAACCTTTTGGCTGCGTGCAGATTTTTAGTATTTCATTCTCTTGACGGTGAGTTTTTTTTTTTTTTTTTATCTTGGCAATATGTATTTTCACTCATATTATTATTAGTTTTATAATAGTATTAATTTAATGATTATTTCTTATACTTAAACAAGAAATTAAATTTACTAGATAAGAATTTCTACTTTATATTTTAAAGTAAGTATATATAGTTGGTTTAGAATAAATTTAGTAGCTTCACATTATTAAATGCAAAATAAATTTTTTACAGTTACAATATCCTCAGTTTAATATATTTGAAAATATAATTAAAAATTGTTCAATATATATATATATATATATATATTGAAATAAATTAATATATATACATATATATATATTAAAATTTAATTTAAAATTGTTCGATATATATATATATATATATTAAAATAAAATCAAGAAATAAATTAATTTAATAAATGCAAAATAAGTGAACTTGCAATTTTGCGAAGGCAAAACGACTCTATTTATTTATAAATATATAGTTGTAATCTGAAATTCACCCACTCAACAAATCCATTTGTTCGACTACTTATGGTCTATTATAAATACAATGGTTAAGAAAATATGCAAGTCAACAAGAAAGCTACGAAATAAATATCTCATGTCATTTTCATATCAATTCTTGTAAAGAGCACACTCGAGGTTATCATAACCTTGAAACACAAAATAAAAAGTAAAAATGGATCAGAAACGTAGGAAAAATAAAGAAAAACTAATGAAAAGGGCACAATATAGACGGAGATAAAGCCCTTCATCTGATATCAATTTTTTCCTTTTTTTTTTTTTTTTTTTTTTTTTTTTTGTTTTCCTTTTTTTTTTCCAATAAGAAGTACCAAAAAGCTTAGAGAGGTGGCTGATTTATACAGCCTTGGACTGCATTCTTGACCGAAAGGTTGCAACGCAGAAGAGATAGAAAACCTCAATCTGTTCATGATACTCTGACTGGGTTTCTGCAAATTACGCATTAGCCACTGGTAATCGGATAATGGCGTCATCCGATAATGGCTCTAAGAGTTCACACTTGGACAAGATTTCAGCAGGTGGTATATTAGCAACGAGATTCGTCTCCAGCTTCGGTCTACCTTTGCTACTACGCTCTTGGGGCTCTTCAACTGAGGGTTTGAGTGAAAGTGGTGATGCACCAGCTATAATCTCTTCCTTGAAAGGCAAAGCTCTTTCGGGTTGCAAACAGAACTCTATCCACTGCTCCATTAGTGGTGATGGCCCTCTAACTCTTCCTCCAATTTGGTCGGTAACAAGTCTTGAGGTAGTCGGTATTGCCTGCAATATGAACAAAGACGCCATACAAGTCAAAATCATTTGTTGTTCATCATCATCATAATCAACTGCACCTTATCCTACTACGTGGGGTCGTTAGTGTGAAGTTTATAGTGTCAATTAATTGTCTAAAATTAGTTAATACTACAAATTCAGACAAAAAGTGTCAACTAAGTGTCAAAATCATTTGCTGTTGCAACTAAAAAAATTAATAAGGAAAGAAGATTGGGGGTGGGGGTGGGGTGCAAAAGCATTGCCAAAACAAAAAAAAGTGATAATTATTATTACAAATATCACCCTTATGGTTTAGCCTAATTACGAAAAACTCAGATAGATAATAACCCCCTTAACATATGTTTCTATTTTACAAATTGCACCAATTGAGTAGAGTAATTTTTAAAACACATACAAACTCAAGGGGTACTTGTAATATCTATTAGGTACTAAAAGGCGCCACGATTTTTACAAAACTTAATGATTTGCAAGTCTCGGGTGGGACATGTTGAGTGGGTTTTTGAACACCCTACTGACGCTATCCATCTTGCTATTCTCGTTATATTTCTGGCATGTGTTTAATTTGGGAGCTAAATGTTTCAAATCCATAAAGACAATCCCATTGCTATTATTTCAATCATCGTGATACGGTTTGAAATCCATAAGATCCGTATCTGTCCTTCAAATGCAAATCATTCAATCCATATGCACTGTCATCTGTTCCCTACCTTCCAGCTACTCCTTTTGATTGAAATTCCAATTACACAAGCTTACCATTGTTCGATAAATTGATGGACGCAGGAACACATTAACAAAATGTTAAGCGAAAATCGGTTTTTCAGCAGATCTAATGCACGAGCAAAGAAATAATCGTATATATTTGTATTAATAGAAAGCCTAAGTTTGCATTAGTATCAAATTATATGAACACAAAAATCGGAAATGATAGGACAGATGATTCAGGACATACCCAAAAATCCGCCCATAAGCTAGCACCAGACTTGGGAACTATTACCGAAACTTTTGTCATTGTTTTGGCAGCAGGAAGAACATCACTGCTCCACCCAACAGCCACCCACACATCTCCTGCTCTGAAGGCTTTAAGATACTGCTGACTATCAAATAGACGAACCTGCATAAAGCCATTTAGTAAATGTGTTGCTATATTCTGATTTAAAACACAAGAATTTGACCAGCAGATCTCATGAACACGAGTTGATCAAAATTTAAAATAATCTAAATATCTTTTGCCAGCATGTCTGGAAGAAACAATATTTTCACTGTACTGAGTAGATTTGTAGATCACAGTTCGTTGACAGGGTGATGAGTTGAATAAGTTTCAAAATTGTTTAAAAAGGATTTAAATTGTAAACCAGGATATCTTTTTGCAACAGAAAAACACATGTTTTACTAGGAATCGGAATGAAATAGCAAAGCTATCAAATTAGAAAGCTAAAGTCTGATTTTAAAATTATCTTTAAAGCAAATTGCATCGCTTTAGGAACTATTCCTTTATATTTCCTTTGCTTTGACTCTCAGTGCTTGCATCAATCTGTCTAAAATTCTGCTCACCTCTAAGGTGTTATATGATATATACGGATATACCATGAATAAATCACATGAAATGCTACGACTTTGAAATCATATTTGTCTTTCATCATGAAGGAAAAAATCTAGAAAAATTTGCACCCACCTGTCTATCATACTATAGAAACTCTATTATTTATCTTACCTGTTGAACGAGCAATTCCAGCTGCTGCAGCACGGCATGTTTACCGCCAACTACTTGAGAGTCGATATTAGTAGTATTGTATGATGCTCCCATACATTTTAACACTGCTCCAACAATCTCCCTGGGTGAATCAACCATTGAAATCTTTCCAGCAAGTTCAGGACGCCATAAGTCTGACCAGTCCTGCAAATAGATTTTCATATGAAAGACAGGATATTTTGTGTAAATTACTCAGCAATATTACCAGTAACAGAAATGCTGATACTACATTTGCAGATTGGATGAAGTAAGCACAAAGTAAGATTAGAGCTCCAGAAAAATCCGTGGCTGACAGAACAATCACCTCTACTGGCGCCAATTTTCGCTTTTGAAATTCTCTTTTATTGTAAGCTATCACCATGCTGCCCCAACGATATGGCACCGCCCATATTCTGCCTTGAGAATCTAAATTCCCCTCAGTGCTCCTGCGTAAATATACCTGAGATTATTTCAGAAGTAAAACAATTCTGATCTTCCAAACATGTCAAATGGCATCAAAAGAATAAAAGGGAAATAGTATAAGGTGTTGAGTATTTCGTCATGGAACCAATGGCTGAAGGCCCAAGCCCATGGCCTGCATGATCATTTTTGAACAGATAGCACACCATCAAAGTCAGTGATGAAAGATCATCAGTGATGGTTATGGATGTCTTTTGCTTTTCCCCTTCCATTCTTTTGGCCTTACTTTTGTCTTTATTCTTTAACAACTTATTTTGTCCGACTTCTTTCATTCACTTCATTATTTACTTTGGGAAGAAGATAACATGAAAATATTCTTAGGTTCATAAGCATTTTACTATTAAGGCAGTCGAACGACGACCATAATATCATATGAACAATACACTGGAGTAGATTATTAGCCTGGGGTGTCTGAAGTTCTCTTCAACTCATTCTAAGTACTATACAAAGAAAACAGAAGTAGACTGTCTCACCTTCCATTTATCACTTAAACCTCGAAACCAATCTTGGTCTTCTGCTGCTTCAATGGGCTCAATTAACCCCTTGCCGATGCCAAAATTTAGCCAGGAATCACCAAGAGTAACAAGATCAGCTGCCGCAGCAGATTTAGGATTGATTTTCTCTTTCTTCAATGGGTCAGAAAGTTCATGAAATATGTCTTTAAGGCTTCGACGGAACTCTGGACGGAATCGCACTCTCTTTCCTTGGGATTTCAAGAACTCCTGCACGTCAGGGAGTAAACCATCATATGCATCCACAAAAATTTCAGCAAAATTTTATGAGAATCATCATTTGACACAATAGTAAGAACGATTAAAAAATAGAAATAGTTTTTTTGGCCAAATTATTTAAGTGGATTCTGAATTGTTATGTTAACATTGACCGAAGCCAACACCATAAAGATGCCAGCTACACAAACTCCTTCATCTTATGCGGCAAAAAATACAAGAATTTGGGTCTGTGAAACACATGAAAAAATGAAAGCAAATTTGGTACATCTTCTTGCACTTTTTATGAGTTAACAAATAACATTATAAAACTTTACACATCTATATAAAAACTTCGAAATGGATAGATGCAGACGCACCCGAATCCATACAGGAGGTACTGAACCTTCCAGAGCAACTACTCTTAGAGGGACCGTCAAAGCATATGATTTAGACTTCCACCGTTCAAATGCTGATTTCATATCCTCGTCTTCAATATTCTCATATTCAAACTCCCCCTCATTATTGTTATCTGTAAATGTAAAAGGGGATTATGAAACACAATAAGTAAAGAGCTAATCAACATCATAAACTTCTCATATAACTCTCTGCTGAGACCAAAAAGGCAAAAGAGCTAGCTCACCACCCTATCACTCAAAAGGAATCAGACAATCAGTGGTGAATTCTCTTTGTATTAATTAATATACCTAAGTCTGTTATTTTAAAGTCTCAAACAGCCATATATGCTAGAAAGGTGTAATTCAAGGTGTTCCATGTATTCTACACTGACGCGCAAAGTAAAGTTTATTAGTACTCTGAAAACAGCAAGAAGCTACTAGCTAACTGATATATGTATTTGCATGAGCATAATTTGTTTAACAGACTCGCAAAAGAGAAAAAATCTATGGCGTAACAATGAGGCAATGTACCATACATGTAAATTCCCCAAAAAACAGATGAACCACACACACTGTCATTCATCCATTCCTTCAGCACAAAATACAGGCATATCGCGAAAAATGCTTAATCTGAGTACAGCAAACTATGATTACAAGCAACGCAGCACAAAGTACAACCATCAAAAACTAAGTAAGAGAATTGCATTTTTACTTACACCTGACCGCTTCGCCGGTAACAAAGCAGAAAATTACAATAGCCTAAAAGCAAAGCCATAATACCTAGAGTTTCCTGCGGGTAAGCTGAGGACGACGGAGAGACAGGAGAAATACGGGCCGCAGCCGGGGATGAGAAGGCCCAAAAGCTGCTTAAGCCCAGGCCCACAAGAAGAACAGATGAGACAGAGAGCTGCCGGAGAAATTCTCCCGCCGCCGGCGAACATGGATTATTGTTCGAAGTGGCCGTGAGCTTAATTAAGAGGCCCGGAGGTCGATTTCGAGAAGTGCGGACCCTGTGATGGGTCGGGTTCGGGTTGGAATATGCGAGCCCGGGTAGAGAAGGGAAATAGAGTACTTGCATTGAGAGAGAGTGAGAGAATTTTCTTTTGTGGAATAATATACAGAGTTTTTTTTATAAACTTTAAAGTGTGCAAAAAAAAAAGGTTTAATAATAATTTTTTTCCGAAAAAAACTATAGAAAATTAGGGGCAAAATATCAAACAAAGCTACTCGATATTCGACTCAAAATTAATCAATAAATATGCTCGTTTAAGCCCGGTCGTTAACATATCACCATTTATCGTTAAATAAAATATAAATTACAGTTCAAGGTTAGCTTAGTAAAAGAAATGTAACATAATATGTATAGAAACTAATTCGACCCAGACTTGACCATTTAATTATATTTTTTAAACAGTTCTTATATATTTAATGATTTTTTAAAATTCTGAAAATTTAAAAACTTCCATTGTAACATATAATTTTTTTTTTGGGAAAATAAGATTTTTAGAATTATAAAATGGTTTTAAAATTAGTCTCTAAATTGTCACATTCATTTTTAGTCCTTTAATTTTCAAATTTCTAGATATTATCCTTTAACTTAACAATTTTATTTTTGGTCCTATAACGTAAATATTTCAAACCTATAACTTAACATATTTTAGAAATTTGGTCTGTAACCTTTTTTTAGGGAATTTAGTAATATAACTTAACAATAGTTAAATTTAATTAATTTATTAAAAGGTTATTTCTAAATTAATTTTATTTTTCAAATCGAATGATTTTAATTAACAATTAATTTTTAAAAAATAATTAATCATTTTTTAATTTAATTAATTTTTTTAAAAAATATTTAAGCATTAATTTTTAAACCTTCGGAATTAAATGCATCTTGTACACTAGTCTGGATTACATTTCTTGGAGATAATTATCCTCACCAAAGGTTAATTCCATAAATATGACAAATTATTCTTAAGTTACTAATTTGATGTAATTATTTTAATTTTCCTAGAATTCATTAATTATTTTAGAAATTTCTATTTATTCAAACTTTTATTAATCAAATTAATTTAATTTTAATTATTTTTATAATTTAATTAGTTTCCAAACATTGAAATTTAATTATTTTATATTTGGTCCTATAAAATAGTTAAATTTAACTATTGCTAAGTTATAGGACTAAATTTTAAAATATATTAAGTTATAGGACCAAATTTACGAAATATGTTAAGTTTTAGGACCAAAAATAAAATTGTTAAGTTAAAGGATTTGGATAACTAGAAATGTGAAAGTTAAAGGACTAAAAAAATGAATGTGACAATTTAGATGACCAATTCTCCAAAAGGCCCAACTTAGCGACTAAAAATCTTATTTTTTTTTTTTTTTTTAATGTGTTTAGAATTATAAAATGGTTTCCTGAAAATCTTAGGCTGAAGATATCGTGACAATTTCAATTTAGATCCAACCCAATAACATTTAAGTGTACCTAACCACACCAAAGCTGTGTTTGGTTACCCTTAATGGGCCTCATAAGGGCAACTTTCATAATTCTGTTTCGTTTGGATCAAACACTTGAGGAACTGAGATAAGCCCAGCCAGGTTTTTTATAAGCCCCATAAATCCATTTTCACATCCCATATCAATGTTTGATCTTAAAAATTATACTATATCAATCTGTTTCTCATTAAATATATAATTTAATTTTATGAACAATTTATTAAAAATCTTTCCCAAAAATATATATTTTTTATAGACTCTGATTATATCAAGATTTTATCGAATCATTCCTAAATTAATTATTTGCAGTCTAAACTGACAATTTTTATGTGCACCCAACAAACTTAACTACCCATTGTCCATTGCTTTTAGATCCTCAGAATAATAATGGAAAATGTAAGAAGTTACAGAACAATTTGATCTATATACAGAGTTAAAAATCTACCATCACCAGGGAGTAAAATTAAATCAACATTTTCCATTAATAAACAAACAGAAGATGAGACTTACAACATTGAACATAAAAACAAGCACAATAACATAACATAAAACCACCACAAAGGAAATAAAAACATAACTACTAAACTTTATTTAGATAACAAACCAAATACTTAATATTCACTGGGCCTTAGAGCAATCCTTCCTCAGAAAATTCACACTCTGGCCCACAATATCATACCCAATCTCATAATTCATCTGATGCAAATTCCCAAAAATCGCCAAATCCTCTGACGGCACCAATGTCAAACAAACAACCCCTTGCTCCACTTCCAAAAACGTGCTTTCTTGAGTCAACTCCACATCCGCCCCTTTAAAATGCGCTATCACCGGCGGGGCACTAAAGTCGCTAGTCAGCTCATAGCACAGCTTGAACGAGCCTTGTGAGTCAGAAACACGCTTTCCCTTCACATCCTTAACAAGCGCGCTTCTAGTCCATCGTACATATCCGACGGCAGAAAAGTCAACGTCGTACCCGAGTCAATGATAATATTACCTTCGTCGACGGAAGCTTTGGAATTTTGATATTCGACCCGATTCGTTCCGACACTGACTCCCTCTAAAGTGAGATAGTAAAAAGTATTGGAATCTTTTTTTACTAAAGGAGTCGAAACGACGCTAGGCCCCGTCACAATAGCGTTAGTGCCGAAACTTATTTGGCTAGACACATTCGAATTAAGCAAAGTCAAACAGTAAGAAAATTTCCCGCCAATTGATTTATTCAATTGGCTGATTATAGACAAGGGTCCGCCCCCGAGTCCGATTAAACCCGACCCGGTCTCGCTAAAAGTGCCTTCGTTCTGATGCCCACACCCAAACACGACTTTAGGGAAAGACACGCTTTGTGTTGTACCAGAGTCAAAGGTGAATGTCTCAACTGCCAGGTCACCAATGGTGTATGAGCTGTCACCGTACGAATATTGGTACTCACACACATTGTTGGTGTCACAAGAAGAACTACCAACGGCAGAGCATGGTTGGGACTCACATGAAAGGGTTCGATATGTTTTTGTCTTCCTAGGATCAAACAAAGGGGCTTTTTGTTTGTAGCATTGCGTGCATGGTTGACATTGTGTCCAGGTCAAGTCGCTCCCCGTGTCGGCGATTCCGAGGATCTCGAACGGTGGGGTCCCTACGCTGACTTTCATCAGGTATTCCCCTCCGTTGGCTGAGAGTGGGGCCTGGAAGTCTTTAAGGGACGCCGAGGTTGTCCTGACAGAGTCAGAAGTTAGTTTGAGTGACGATTTACGCGAAACGGAACGTTCGAACGTGGTTTTTAGACGGTCGAAGCGGGTTTTCGAAGGATTGTAGGATGGGGAAAGAGGGGAATCACGGTGGATTAAGTCAATTGTGATGCCACCATTGTTTTTAGTTGCTTCAATGTAGGATAGCAAATAAACACTAGCAAAGCAAAAAAGAAAGAGAGACAATAAGGCCGGTTTGTAGTAAGAAGCCATGATTATATGTAACAAAAGTAAAAAAATTGGTGATGATGAAATTACAAGGCTTTGTTACAATAATTTATAGGTGAAAAATATTAGAGTAAGAAATTAAATTAAAATATGGAAAGTCGGAGGGATTTTAATTTTTGTTCTCTTTCCTTTAATTTCTTTGATTAGGGATTGAATTTCATTGGTTCATTGCATAATTTTGAAATAATAAACAAGAAACGGAAAATTAAAGAGAGCAACCTTTCAAATTTTGGGTTCAGATTGGTTCATTATTTTGGTATCCACAGGAAATTAAAAGAATGAATTTGATTCGTTCATGCAATCTGGTATTTGATTGCAATATTACAACATTAATTTTCTGCCAGCTTGTCATAGAAACATGCACTTAATTCCTATTTCCTGTACGTTACAAAAACGATGTAATTAAACATTATTATATCAGCTTGATTCACTGAATAAATTATATTTCATGATTATGGTAAGAAATAATATACTTATATTAGGTAATCTTGTGATAGTCATTAAAACGTTAATTTGGAGAGTTTATCTGGAGGTTATATTTGTGTTCTGGCTCTAGCCTTACATAGTAACTATATCTATTAATTGTGTTCAAATAAGAAAAAAAGCGTCAAATCCCCTTTTGGATTTATGAGATTTTAGGGTTTTTAAAATAATCTACACCAAAGTTTTGGCTCTATTCATTAGAAGCCTTTTAAAATGAATATTTTGAAAATCATTAGGTTTTGCTCCATTCATTCTTGAATTAACTTTAGCACTTTAGGTTTTGATAACTTTCCACAATGACATTAATAGTTGGATAACATACGAAAGGGTGCGTGGATTAGTCCACTTATTTCTCATCCAACATTCTTGAATTAATCGGGTAATGGGATGCTATCCAAGTGGGTAGTACCTAATTCCCGTAGGATTTTATCAAGTGTCACACTATGACATATCAATGTATTTTTTTTCAACAAAAAAAAATAAAAATGTGACACATGTAACAATTTTATGTGAGTTGGACACTACCCACTCAGGTAACAACTACTTAGCTAATTAATAGTCTGAAATGCATCCACAAATTTCACCTCAAAACGGCATATTATATTTGGTATTATAGTAATAAATTAGGGTTCCATTAAAGTAAGAAAATTAATCAAATTGGTTAAATTGAGATTGTTTTTTTAAAGTTTTAATCTTTGGATGAAATTCCAAAAATGTCCATATTTTTGGTTAAAAATATATTTTTACGTGCCTTGGGCATTGGTTTTACTTCTGTAAGCTTAGGGTTACATTGACATTTATACGCTTTTACTTATTCATTTGCTGTTTTTGTTCTTGTATTATTTCTATATTATTTCTTAGTTATTTCGATGTTTCAACGTTGGAATACATTGGATCAAAAACTGATTGTGTTATTTCTATTTTATTCCTTTGTTGTTTCCGTATTGTTCCAATGTATTTTATTCTAATATGTATTGTTTCTATGTGTATTTCTTGGTTGTTTCTAGGAATTCGTATATAATATTGAGCCCTTAATGGTGACAATAATTGTATTCAATGAAATTTTCTTAGTTGAAACATGCTCGAAACAATTTCTAAACAACGTAAAAACGTCCGCAAAGTCGAAAGAAACACGTGGAGGCAAATCTAGTTTTCTGTAGCATAAAAAAGTCACTGGAGCGTAAAAAGTAAAAACATCTCTTTCTTATAATGTAGGGCAATTGTGTCATTTCACCTAATATCTGCTTGAAGTCATTCTAGGCCCACAATGCAATCTGGATCCAACCCACTTACACCCAGCCTGCAACATAGAAGATCCAAATCAACCCCAAATTATGTTATGAGCCCAACTACTATGTTTATTTTCCAATGGGCTAGATACCTCTAAAAAATGTGCTATTTCAGTCCCATAATTGACTTCGTTAGCACCACAATCCATTGAAACAATGAAGCATCTGCGATTCCAACCTCAAAAATTACAGTGAAATTTTTGTCCCCATCCATTATCATTTAATTTGTTTAGCTACAATATCAAATATATAATATATTATATTAAATATATATAATATATTATAAATATATCAAAATTAAATATATAAATAAAAAAATTAATTTAATTTATTTATTTTGTATAATGAGTGCTTTATTAGTTTTTTTATATAATTTCTATATTTTTAAATATTTAAAAATCATTTTTAAAAAAATCAGTTTTTACAAAAAAATAATAATGCTTTGGGGATGGGGGAAATTTTTTCCATGTTTGTCTCGGGATTACGAGGAACATGATTGTTGAGTCGGGATGGGGATTCTCCCCGCCCCCGTTGACATCCCTCCAAACTAATTCGTTAGCACCACAATCCATTGAAACAATTCCAACCTCAAATCTCAATTATAGTGAAATAATCCATCCATTATCATTTAATTGTTTAATTACAATTGATTGTTGCTTTTGGGTTGTTAAGTAATTACTATTCGATTTATTGGTTGAGGCCCAACTCATTAAACATTCAACTTGTTTCTCATGCCATGACTCTGAAAGGTTCTAGGTATATCTCATCCACTGTCTATTATCATTTACAAAATACACTTTACTACTAATCTCGCTTTGCTTTAGTCCTTTTGGATTATCTTTCTTAAGCCCGATATTTTCACCTTTTATAGTGGGCTGAACTAGTCTTTCAATCTCCCACCCCACTCCTCCCAACTCATTAAGAAAAAAAAAAAAAAGAAAAAGCATCACTGTCAACCATCAAAAAATTTCATCCTACATCCACTCGCGTTCCCAAAAAATGTCACAACTTTTCACCATTATTTTTTGAAAATGGGGAATAAAAGGTTATCCAATAGCTTGTTTCTCATGCTATGTCTCTAAAAGGATTGTTAGACACTATCTATTTTAAGAGGGGATTCAATATACGTATATCCATCCATTTAATCACTCATTCACACAAATATGCCAACACAATCACAGATGGTTGCATTTACTTGGCTGTATACATTGGCCTCACCTTTGGATATTATGTTAATGCTTAGCATCTTTAATATCTCATGCTGCTACAGCAAATGTACAACATGGTTTGTTTCAACATAATCACATCCTACCATGTACCATGTCAATAGAGCAAATTACAAGATTGATCAACATTATCAAACTCAACAAGAAACATACAGAAAGAAACACAGAAAAAACAAAAGGCCAAAGTATCTAGACTGAAATGGCAGGTAGGCATTTTCTAGGTTCTTATCTATGAATAACTCTTGCACTGCTATAAGAATTTGACCATAAATTTTCTTGAAGTTTTGCACTGAGGGGCACAATCACACAACCTATAGTTTCCTTCTAAGTCATCAAAATGGGCATTCTGAATCTGAACAATTCAGGTAGGGTGACGAATCGTTTGAAGTTCCTACTCAAACAACAAGCATTCAAGAATCTCTATGGAAAGGAGCTGTATTATGCATACTTTTAGCATAGACAAGACCATCCACTAATCCGAATGGCATGTAATGAATTAAAATTAGTACGACACGGGTCATAATGAATAATTTCCATGTAAACCGAAAATTTTCCAAGTCCTTCAAATCAAGTTTCAGGATCTTAACAGTTTTCCTTTCAAGTTTCTGTCAACCATTTTGTTCACAAGATGGATCGTTGTGCAAGTAATAACAAGAAGATGATATACAAAATTCGAAGAAATATAACATTACACATTTACACTAAAGTAATGTAACTTCTATCAACAATGTTTCAACATAGGAATATAAATGTCTGAGAGTAATAACCAACAAGTGATGCAAATGCTTTCATCAACTATCCTGTACTATGAAGCTATCCTATAAGGCCGGCCGGCTTCCTCACTTCCTGCATTATTGAGAATTTCATAAAATAGCAAACATCTAATTCAAAGGTTCCACAATGTCAAAGAAAGTAGATAAAAGAACAATTTCAGATGGCCAAAGCAAGTAAATTCTAGAATATCTAACAAATATAGGCATCAACAAATTCAATGTTATTGGATACCCGGATTCACAAACTTGCAAAATAACACAGCAAATAGGAACATTATAGTAGATTTTTCTTCCAAGTATTTCATATATAGAGAACTCTCACTCTAAACTATTTATATATTCTGTAAGTTTATATATAACTGAGCCCCTCAAAGCAAAACAGAACACCATATGTAAGATATAACAACAAAATGCAGAAAAAAGATATACTATATTTTATATGAATATGGAAAACCAAACAGATTAGTGAAACTTAGCATTCTCATCATCACTTAGCTCATCTTCAATGCCTGAAATATCCATCCTTGCAGAAGCATGTTTAGCCCACTTCACAATTTTCTCAGCCTCCCTACAAATCCTCTCCTCCTCCTCCATAGCCTTTTTAATCATCTTTCTCTGACTATTCACTGAGAAATTACTCAAATCAGATAAAAGCTCATCATGCTTCCCCCAATCAAGCCCCAAATCCAAACCCCTGTTTTCTTTATTCTTTTTCCTTGACATTTTCTTGGGAGAACACAAAAAGCAACCACTTTTCACAGGTGGAGAAATAGACCTACTGGAAAAACCCTCACAGGAAGAGGAAAACGAAGGTGATTTCTTTCCCTTCTTCTCCATTTTCCCTCGTGGGTTTGGCGAAAAACTCCCATTATCAGATAAGTAAGTTTTTTCTTCTGGGCATTTTGTCGAACACTTAGAGGACCCCTTTTCAACTTTCTCCCCATCTTTTCCTTCACTGGAATCGGACTTTTTTGCTTCGTTTACAGAGTCCCCTTTCCTGAATTCTTGTCGATGTGGAAGACTGAGGCTTTTCGTGGATAGAGAAAAGGGTTTTGCAGTGGAAGATGGGAGAGATTTAAGCCTTTGAAAGCGGGTTTCGAGGTGAGAAGGGAGGCCGGAATCAGTGAAACCAGCACAGTTAATGGCGGCCACTTGCTCGAGAATTGTGGAGTCCATAGCTTGAGATAAGACCTCTTCCACTGCTTTCTCACCATCGCTATCGGAAAAGAAATCCATTGTTAGACACAGTGACAAAATAAGAATTAAGCGAATTTTATGCGAATTTGGGGATAATTATAACTTTTCTTTTTCTTGATTTTTCAAAAAGAAATGTGAATGCAGAGCTCGTCTATGGAGTCTCAACGGCTAACTCATGAAGTTGGCGTTGGTGATCAGTCAAATGAGTGGGACCGATTTTTGTCAGCTGGGCCCTACCCTGATTGCGCTCCAGCTCTGCCAATTCTATGTTGCTATTTGGTCCTTGAAGATTAAGTTTATTAGCAATTTAACCCCTAGGATCTTGGGCATGAAAGTAATGTGTCAAAAAAAATTATGAGCTCAAAAGTGGTATTTAGTATTTACTTCAACTAAGTTGACTGAAAAATATTTCTTGTATGATAAAGTAACCCACTACAAATCTTGGTAGGGGAAGGAACTTGGTGGAAATTGAACCAACATGGGTTTCACTAACCAGTGGACCACTATTCAAATGGGGCGATTGGGTCAAAAATGGTATCCATTCTGAAGCCTTAAAAGAAAAATGCACTAGAAAAATCGGGTCAATCAGGTCGGCCCGGACCAAAAAAGCCCAGCTTGTTTCGGACCTCTAAAATCAGAGCCCAATCCAATGCTATGATCGTTTGGTAAGACCGGCATTTCTTGACAGAAAGTACCAAACAACCTAATTTTTAAAAAGTGGACTTTGGAAATCTTACGATGAATACTTAGGGGTATGTACAATCATAATGAATAATTAGCGACTCTTTTTCTTTTTTTCTTCTTTTGTTTAAGAGGAAAACGACATGCTAAAATGTACATTATGGCACATAAGTATAAATAGAAAATTAATTATACATATTATGATTGATGTAGAAATAAACGGTATTACTCATCTTTTAAGAGTGTTAAATATGTTTGAAGGGTATCTTTACAATCTTTCAAATTTATCATTCTCCTCCAATCATTAATTTTTTTTGGTTTTTTTAAGAGGAAAACGACATGTAAAATGTGGTTGGGGCACATAAAATTAAATAGAAAATTTTTATACGATAGTGTTTGATTTATTTTGCCTTTTTCTTTTTTTTGGAGTATTTTTTTTTCCTACAGGATTTTTTGTAAGTGAGTTTTACCTTGGTAGGTTTTAATAAGGCCCCATTTTTCAATGTGACTTTTTGAAATCTTTTTATCGATTATTCTCTAATTGTTCCCAACTTATTAAAAAAATTGTTTGGCTTTGTAAACAACATTTTACTCTTTTATTTTATATATTCCGAATTTATTAAAAAAAAACTAATCCCAACTTATTAAAAAAATTGATGTAGAAGTAAATTCACACTTACCCTCAGTATATCCTCCCCCCAAAAAAAGTAAAATTAATAGGTTGAACTTATACAGTTATACTCATTTAGATTTGTTTTAAATATATTTGAAAACAAAGTGAAGCATTACACTTGTAGATGAAATTTCCAAGTGCCATAAAAGTAAACAAGATTTTAGCAAAAATAAGCAAAAAACAATAAATGAAATGGACATGTAACAGCTGCTATCATACAAAGTATTAATGAGGTGAAAATCTAACAGACAATTAAAGCAAACATATGACCATCTTTTCATTAAGTTAGGGGAAAACATATTAATTATCACATTTGTACTCTATTACATATATATCCTACAAAACAAATCCAAGAAAAAATAAAAGGTTTTGATTACTTAAATTTTTTGATATTGGATGGATGATCAATTGCCATCTTCTCCAAGGCCAAGATCATGTTACCCTTGGCAATCATCATCCAAGAAAAGAGAAAGTGATCAAAGTGGTACAAAAAATTGTCAAATTTCTGAAAAAAATGCATACTATGGAGATTATGGACTGGAGGATAATATTTACGGCGAAAACGGGGTTTTTCCGATGAAAGAACAGCAGAAATTGATGAAGAAAGCCATGAAAGAGCAAGAGAAATCAATGAATAAGGTGGCCATGAAGGGACCTGCAGGGAAGTAATGAGGAATAACGAAGCATCTTGTGCAATTTCTTGATTTTTCTGGGGGGGTTCTGTAATTGTTTCATTTTTGGATGGGTTTAATTATAATAGTTTATTTTTTTTAATTATAATAGTTTATGACTTGATATTTCGGCCCAATATGATGATATATGTTGTCTTTATAATAATTACATATATATTGGATGTGCATTTTGTTTCTTCTCATAATATGGTGCAATTTATTTACCCAAATTCAAAGAGTGACATCTATAATTTTTCTACATAATAATAACAATTCCAATGTTAGTAATTCAAATACAACAAAATATATCTGTGAAAAATGTTGAATAGAACATATATCTTTCGTTAACAGTAAGTGATTTATTCTTGGATCTTATTCCTATTTTATAAGACTATATAGGCAACTTAATTTTTAATATTTTTAATACATATTAATATAATTTTATTATATAATATATTTTTTTAACTTTACACACATATAAGATTTATAAGAAATAAATATTGTGTTTTCTATTGATATATTTGGAATTAAAATTTTAATTTTGAAGATGAATATTATTATGTTAAATGATATCTGAATTTTTCCTTCCAAATAATAATCAATCCAGTTCATCACTAATATGAAATTTGTTACTATGGGTTTGGACTTTCGAGACTTCGAGTGGTTCTCCAAGAAGGCTAGAACCCAAGACTAAGAAGTAAGAAGGAATGGACAAGAGAAGGCCCATAAATGAGCCCAAGACATCCGGCCAGTTCTGTGGAGGATGACAGGGAGGTCGGCCTTATGGCCCAAAATATGTGAGGTAAAGTCCAAAAGACAGGCCCAAGTTCTGTCCATAATGAAACTTTCTTTTTTTTTTTTTAGGGACATAATGAAACTCTTGAAAGCCCCACAACAATTGAAGGACATGGTCATCAGTTATGGCCAGTGGCCCGATTATAGTACATTGGACCATATTACATCGATTTATGATCCCACCATTTTGAGCTACATTGTATTTATTTATTTAATTATGATTTTTACAAGTTTTGTTTCTACTTGATCATCGGAAAAAAATCTATATTTTTGTCATGTGTTTATGCAACGGGTTCGTCTCAGTTTTTGGAAAATTTAGATCAGATGAGACGATTTCACAATTTTAAGACTTTCTATAAATGCCCCCTAAATCCCACCATTTTGAGCTACATTGTATTTATTTCTTATTATGATTTTTACAAGTTTTGTTTCTACTTGATCATTGGAAACTTAATACGCCCCTTGATTGGTCCCGTTGCTGGCTGCTTGGAGGAGTCAATATCCTCGGGCTTCATTTGGATGGATAAATTTAAAATTAAATATTTCAAAATCGAGTTTTCTCTGGATACAATAAATTTCAAATTCTTAGTATCCAATCCGGAGTTTTTTAAGTCATTTTTTGAGGATTTCAAATTTACATTATATATAATCATTCGAAATACTTCCATTGATTTCTCTCATCAAATTTAAATTCTTTCATTTAAATGTAACCTTAATTTCTTGTCCCATCAATCCATAAATTAATTTTGGTTCCTTAACACTAAGAAAGTTACAAAAGTCAAAAGAACACATGGCCATCAAAAAATTTTCCTTGGATCACAAAATACTGAGAACCTGCTGAAATAGGTTGGTTCCCCATGTTATTAACTCACAAAATGCGCATTAAATTATCTGCTTTAGCCAACTCTAGTAAGTTGACTTTGGGCACCCAAGTAAAGGGGCTTGTTTCATTCTTAATAATTAATTTTATTATTATTTTTAAAAATAAATTGTTTAAACTCAGTGGAGATGTACCTGTATTAATTCTACAGTTATACATTAATTTTGCAACAACTTGAGCCATGATGCTCCCCCACTCTTGAATGGCCTTAACCTATAATATATTTATGAATTTGGTATGTTGGATTTGGACCAATCTAAATGACTATGTTTTAAAGCATCAAATGAAAGAAGACAATCCCATTTTTTTTTCCCTTTTGAATTATGCAGTTGAAAAATTAAAAGAAGGGTTTTACAAAACATACTTTTGAGGTTTACCCTAATTACAATTATCTTTTAAAATTATAAGTACCCCTGACAATTATTTCTATTTTATAAATTGCACCTCAAAATTAGGGTATTTGTTACAAATATCGTGGGGTGTTTATAATACCTTAACGAAATGTTTTTAATTTTGAAAGATAACTGGAGTTGTTTTTTTTTTTTTTGTAATTAGGCTAAACCGTAGCTAATTTTTTTAATTAAGCTCTTGTTTGAACTTTTATTCATTAGAATTAAATTAATGGGGTAATTACAAAAACACTCATGAGGTTTGGGCTAATTACGAAAAAATCCAGAGAAATTTCAAAATTACAAAAAATCCATTAAGTTTGATTATGTAATAAATAAGGGGGTAACTGTAGTATTTTAATAAATATCAGGGGGATTTTGATATGTCTTTTTACTCATAAAAGGAGAAAATGTAATCAAACTTCAAGGTTTTTTTTCTTTTGTAATTATCATAGGGTTTTTGTAATTAACCCAAAACTTAAGGTTTTTTCTTGTAGTTATCCCTAAATTAATTACATAACAAGTATACTTATACTATGATATGCCCGTGTTAGTCCTAAAATCGTTTATCTTCAGCCAAATTAAATTTTGAATTAGGTTTCACACTATAATTATGTGTGGGGACACAATTTTTTTTTTTTAATCAAGTCAAATGGTGTGAAAGGCTTAAGAATTCACGTTTTATTCCTCCTCACATGGGGCCGTGATAAATACACTAAAAAAGCCAACTTTCCAGCCAAAAATAAAAATAAACACACCTCACACACTTTGCTTTGAGTGCTTGCCTAACTTGCCCAGAAAAAAAGGCCTTTTTTCCACTTACCATTTCAAAATCCATTCATGAAAAAATTAGAAACCACTACTTTATTTTGTACCCCATTTCACATATATCCCACACATTCAACCCATCTCAAGGAATGGCCACCAACAACAAACCCAAGAAACCACTATTCAACCTTTACTCCAATCTTGCCATAACCCTATTCTTCATAGTAGTCTTCACAATCCCAGCTTTGCTTCTCCTTCACACCCCATCAAACTACATATGCACGAATCATTCATCCAATGACAAGCCATGGTCCGGCGATCTCCGGTACGCCGAATTCGCTTGGAACAAGCTAAAATTCGACGCTGATCGTCCTCCCCCGACGACTCTCAAAATTGCCGTTTTCTCCAGAAAATGGCCCACCACCACCACTCCCGGTGGCATGGAGCGCCACGCGCACACGCTCCACACGGCCCTAGCGCGACGTGGGCATAACGTGCACGTCTTCACGTCCCCACCGGCCGATCAAAGTACACCAATCACACCACAAGTACACCAGTCTCAGAGTCCACCCATCGTGCATTGGCACGAGGGCGAACCGGACAAATGGCGATACAACAAGGCATGGGAGCAATTCCAAGAAGAGAATCAAAAGGAGTCGTTCGACGTGATCCACTCGGAGAGCGTGGCGCTCCCGTTCTGGCTGGCGCGTGGGGTCCAAAACCTAGTCGTCTCGTGGCATGGGATCGCGCTCGAGAGCGTGCAATCGAGCATCTACCAAGACTTGACTCGGAACCCGAACGAGCCCATGTCCCCTGCCTTCAACAATAGCTTACAAAACATGATCCCTAAAGTATTGAATGAGATTAGATTCTTTTCCCACTATGCACACCATGTTGCCATTAGTGATAGTTGTGGTGAGATGCTAAGAGATGTGTACCAAATCCCAACCAAGAGAGTTCATGTCATTGTCAATGGTGTCAATGAAGAGGATTTCATCCAAGATTCAAAATTAGGACAAGAATTTAGAACCAAAATTGGCATCCCACATAATGCTAGCTTAGTTCTTGGTGTGGCCGGTAGACTAGTGAAAGATAAAGGCCATCCATTGCTCTATGAGGCCTTTTCTCAACTCAAAATCAAGAACCCTCATGTCTACTTAATCGTGGCCGGGTCCGGTCCGTGGCTACATCGATACCAAGAATTGGGATCTCAAGTTATAGTTTTGGGATCAATGAATCCATTAGAGTTGCGCGGTTTTTACAACGCGATCGATATATTTGTGAATCCGACTCTTAGGCCACAAGGGCTCGATCTTACGCTTATGGAGGCAATGATGAGTGGGAAACCGGTCATGGCATCAAGATTTCCTAGCATTAAGGGGACTATTGTGGTCGATGATGAATTCGGTTTCATGTTTTCGCCTAACGTCGAATCGTTGCACGAGGCATTGGAATTGGTTGTGGGAGAAGGTGCTAAGAGGTTGGCACAAAGAGGAAAGGCTTGTAGGGAATATGCAACTTCTATGTTTACTGCTAAAAAGATGGCGTTGGCTTATGAAAGATTGTTTCTTTGTATCAAGAATCAAACATTTTGTATGTACCATTCTACTTAGATTGAGTATTTTTTTTTCTTTTTTTGAGATTCAACCTTTTTTTCTTTTTATTTGACATTTGTTAGAGGAATACAATAATTATTTCTGAATTGAGATATGATCTTGAAATACACGAATATTGAATTGGACTTTTTTTTTCCCAAGTTGAGTTCAGAAAGTCAACTCGATCTTAATCACTCATAGTCTAGACTCCACGTGAAGGTTTGGCAAACTTGAATCAATGATCTTTAGGCATTCTAGCTAGGCCCTGTTAGTTGTATTAATAGAAACTAATTTCTATAAATTTTTAAAATAATTTAAATAAAGTATAGTTGGAATTTCGTAGATGTCATTAATATTCACGTTACACCACATGTAAGATGTATGATATACGTTGTGTATGAATGAACGATAAGTGTCCGTTTTATAAAAAATTAGGACACATGAATGATCGATCTGCACCAAGTGCAATGGTCCCACAAATGTAGGGAATTAGCAACCACTTCTCAACAAATGCATTTTTGAAAAGAAATGAGAGTATATCAGAAGTGGATGATATCCATCCCTATAGCTAATTCATATCTTTCGTGACAAAGTGATATTCCATCTCGTATTTCACTAACACGGGCATTAACTCATCACGTCAACATCGTCGATCTTCGACTTTGTTCAAATCTGTGATAAGCAGGCCGAGTTCTCAAGAACAAAAGCACGCTAGATCCCAACCCCAGCAGAGAAATACATCCCCACGACACAAAGGTCCAGAAATAGCAATTTCTTCCCATGCACACCACTGAATCAGCCATACGGCCTACACGGGATGCGGCGTTTGAATCGTAAACCATTGCAGCAAGGAAACCGTAGACAAGTGATCCGATGGGAATGTTTGTGATGAGAATGTTGTGGTTTACACCTACACTCTCGGGTCCGAAAAGCTCGGATGTTATTGAAACTGCAGCGGCGAATATGAACCCTGAGCTGAGTCCGATCAGTGCTGTTCCGGCTTGGACGGCCAATGAGTCGCCTCCGAATGCACCGAGAAAAAAGAAGGCAATTGGTGTGGGCAGGAGAGCAATGGCGAGCCACCCGGTCCTGGCAAAGTAGACTTTCCTGCAAATATGTAACACGTTTTTCAGTGTTAACAAAACAACAACCAGACATATATATACACACACAATTTCCTTCTTGTTATTTCAATAATGACATTTGCAATCTTAACAAGTGTGATGGTTAAAAAAACCAAATTAAAGGTGACTTAGGGAGTGTCAGCAAACACTTAAAAAAAGTGATTATCAGCTTTTGACTAAAAAAAGTAGTTTTCTGCCTCTAGTTCTGTAAGCTAATCAGAATCTAAAAGCAAAGCAGAAAGCGGGGTGGTTTAAATTTCGGCTTCTGGTGTCATTTTTATATTTTATTCACTAAACACTCTTCTTTTAACTTGAGCAACTTTAATTTCTATTTTCAAACACTACAAAACTTCTAATTCTCAAATGCTTTTCACTTCTACTATAATAAATCACTTCTTTCAAAAGTAGTAGTTTTGCGAACACTCCTTATAGGTATGATGTTAATCCCAACTCAGAACAACTCCAAGTTTTGCAAGTATCAAAATCTTGTTATCCAGATTCGTATTTACTGATTTAGTGGCATGGAATTGGACATTTATCATTAAAACTTGAGATGTTCTAGCAAGAAATCAACTTCAGTCTGTTCACTTACGTTCGAATGAAGTCCGGAGCAGCTGAAAGCAGGCGGCCAAAGAAGGAGAAGGAGGAATATATCGTGATGAGCTTTGCATTCAATAAACTGTGCCCAAGTGATTGTGCTATCTGCCCAAGATTATTACTGTACACAAGACCAATGGTGCCTCCACAAAAATAAGCAACATAGTATAGCCAAAAGTCCAACCTACGAACGAGCATCTCCGCTTTATGCTCTTCCCCAAGCATCACTAGCTGGTCATTTTTAATCACACCCGCACACGAACAACTTTCATCAGAACCATTTTTTTGTCCATCAATATTAACAGAGTCGGTGGTTAGCCCATTTGTTACGCTATTAGGACGACTAAGGAGCTCCTTATGTAGTTCCAAATCTTCGGCATCGACAAGAATAAATCCCGAACCATCGAGACGGAAGCTCGAGTAAATCGTGCGCTTGAACCAGTCCCTAGCGTAGATAATACCAGGGACGCCTAAGGGGAGAATTAGAAGAAAAATAGCACCGGCGAAAAGTAAACAAGCCGTTAGTGAATTTGATGGATGGAGGAACAAAAGATATAAGCCTGTGATGACTGCTAATAAATTTAACTTCAGAAATGTTAATTGATCACGTCTAACGAGATCAGAGGCGACAAGATCAACGACCGGTTGGCGAAGGATGGGGACTAGTGCCACGATTGATGTGAACAGGGGAATTAAAGCGTTGAGGAGAAGATAGACGGCGCTTGATGAAGGGTTAAGTGAGTTCACAGCAAGGTTGTATAGGGCTGCGCTTACGCCATTGAAGCTCACCGTGAGAGCTAGAGCGAGTGGCCTATTAGATGGGAAATTCTTGATGCAGAGAACGAAGCAAACTGTGTTGAACCAACAGATGCTGCATCCAGCTAACAAGCAGAGTAAAAATACCTGCAACAGAAAATTGACATCCAATGGAGTTATTATAATTGGTAATTGTTTTATTATCACGTTTGCATAAACAGCAATGTAACAGAAAGGTGAATGGTGTAATTTTCTGCACTAATTGTATTTAATTCAATATGAGCCAAAATGTGAAGAGAAATTATTAGGTAGGGTGCCATTGTCCTTTCTTGATTCCAAGCTTTATGGAATGTGGAGTTGCAGCCCACAAGTACAGATTTGTGAAATAATAATGAAGGCTGCATGTAAGTTATTAAGTTAATGTTAGTAAACTATGTAAAACTTGAAGATGATGCTTTAAACATCAATAATGTCATAAGTAAAGTTGCTTTGCAAAGAAAACTGTAATTATTACAAGGTTATAGCTCTGTGCCTGGTGTGTTTGAAGCATCAATATACATTACACCTGAAATGGTGGAATAGTAAAAATAATGAAAGTAGTAGGGTAAAGCTACAGATTCAAAATGTTCATATACGTAGCAGCGATGGAACCTTGGATATATAAATGTAGGGGTGTCAATCTCTGACACTACACAAACCCGACCCAAAGTAATTGAATACTGAGAGAAACCCAAAACCGAACATGAGATACCCAAACATTACTTACACGATGTTACCAATTTGTTAGTTATTCTATATTTTAATTCATTTTTCATGTATTTTATGCATAACCCGAATCAAATCAAAACCAAACACGAACTCGATCCGATGACTCGAATTGTCACCCCTATATAAATGGGTGTCACCCAATTGGATCTTATCGTATTTTTCCATAATATACTTAGCATATTAACAAAGTATTGGTAAGATAATTAAGAAAATAAAAATTAAATTAATATCTTCAACATATCTAAGTTAGTGCAATCTAGAATTGACAATCAGGGGAAAAAAATACTATTTTAAAACTAACAATCTGCATAAATTCTTATAAGTGCATAAATTTAAGATATGTCAACCTAATTACTAATTAGAGAAATGATTTTAACAAATGAAAGCATATCATTTAGTGGAAAACATAAAAGAAAAAAGAAAAAAAAGGAAGCAAGCAAGTGAAGGTGGGTCGATTTCAAATGGGCCACTAATCCAGTTAGCCAACCAGTGGGGCTTGGGCCCGCCTGGGTGGGTAGGGAAACACTTGGCAAATCTCATCCCACATATTTTTCTGGTAGAACAAATACACAGACAGCCTAATTACCGGTCTTGTAGATGCTACACCTGATATGCATATATTTGGTGTATGTCTACTATATAAGTGTCCAATAAATAAAAATTAAAACATTTGTCATTCATCCATATAAAAAAAGTTGTCATTGGTCCTGCACCAAGTATCCTACACCTAGTATAGCATGAATAAGACTCTACCGGGCATTCTATGACATCACATGCTTTTTGTGGGATCAATATAATTAATTAAAAAATAATTGTATATTCTATTCAAAAGAATAAAATTTAAGAAGTACACCTTTTTTTTTTGACAGATTTAAGGTATATACTTATACATATATATAGTCCCAAAAAATGTGAACCTGGTGAGGCTAGGGCATGCTGGAGGTTTCTGCACCAAAAAAAGCTAACTAATTATTATTCATTATTTGGCACTGAGAAAACAAAAGGAGAGAAAGTTTGACGGTTGGGTGCCGAACAAAATGGAAAATGACCTGTCCTTGTCAATGGGTTTAGATAAAATTCTTTTACAGAGTGCATAGAATTATTTTTATTCGCTTTTATATTATATTATATTAAGTTCAAAAACTAACACGAGGAACGTGAATTGATTGAAAAATATAGCTCGTGGAACCAAACGACCCATGTCCTTAAAATTAGGAGTGACAATCCTGACACGATACCAATACGATCCAAAGTTATTTATAGAAATTTGAACTCATATACGAGAAACTCAAACTCAAACATGATTGACACGAATTTGACATGATATTATCAATTTGTCTAAAACATAGTTAATTTATAGGAATAATTATAAAAAGTACCCCTGAAGTTTGACTTAATTAAAAAAAAAACCAGCTAACTTTAAAACTTACAAAACGTACCCTGAGGTTTGATTTAGTGTTAAAACTAATGGATAATCTGCAATGATTTTACAAATATGAAGGGAAATTTTGAAATATATTTCAAACCTCAGGATACATTTTGTAAGTTTTAAAATTAGCTAGATTTTTTTGTAATTAGGTCAAACCTCATATGTACATTTTGTAATTATCCTTAATTTATACTCTAATTATTTTTTGATATATTTTAGAATAACCCGAAACCAATTCAAAACCAAACACGAGTGTGACTCGATAACCCGAATTGTTATCCCTACTTCAAATCATATCATAATTTGACCCCAAAAAAACCCCCAAAAATTCAAAATAGGACAAAAATTAAGGCCGCCTAACCATCCCCAAAACCGAAAGACCGGAAATGAAGGAGCGAGAATAACAAACTAACCACGAAATACGGCAACGCAATTACGTTCGTAACGACGAGCCACTGCGCACCGTAACCAATCAGCCCCATAACCGCCGCCGTGAACATCACCGCCCAAAGCGGCATCCACATCAGCGCCAGCCCCGACGACCACCCGACCGCCTTCCCCAAATCCGACGCGGTGGCCAGATAATTGAGCTGCACCTGAGAAACCCCCAGGACCGCCTTCATCTCCGACGAGTACGCCGAGAAATCGAAATTCGTCCCCGTGAAAGCCTGAATCCATATCGTCGCCACCAGAATCATCCACTTCCGCGATTGCCCCGCCATTAGGGAATGGCGAAAAAAATGCTACGATTATTTTCGAATTTTACGGGTTTTATTAGCAGTGGAAATTAATTTAACGGTGGTGGTGGATTTCTGTGTTTTGGTTGGTGAATATGAAATCCTTACGTGGAGGCTTTTTCATACGCTCGTATAAGTTATAACTTTCAGCTGGTTTTTTGAGTTTTGACGACAGAATATGTGCTGCGATGCAGACAAATATTTCCTTTTCCTTATTTTTTTTCCTTTTTCGAAATTGTTGATATTTGCTTTTTATTCATTCGAGGTCCCATTTTTATTGTTTTATTTCGAATCACTTTTTGTTTTTGGTGGGTAGAATTAACTTTGCATATCCTAATTAATAATTCTCGATTTTTGCCCAAGGCAAATTGGGATTTTACACCTATAAAAATAATAAATAAATAAAGAAACTAAAAAGGATGAATCTACATTAAGTTATTTTTTATAAGGCAACATGTTCAGCTTAGAGCTGTCAAGTTGGTCTGATTCGATTCGATGCTGACCTGTCGGGCCAAAGAAAAAATCGAATCGGATCGAAATCCTATAGCTAACTATTTTTGAGGCACGAGCCCAACTTAACCCTTTACATACGAATTGACCAGGTGGGGTTGGCATTTCGTGCCAAATAGGCGGAATCTTTTTGGGTTTATGAAATCATAACCCAACCTGACTTTATCACTCGGGCGGTTGGGTGGTGATCGGTCGAATTAATTTTAACAGCTCTAATCCTGCTCATTTAATAACATGTCCTAGACCAATTAGCTGCGCTGCATCTCTACGTTAAAGTTATTTAAGACCCTTAACATAAGATAATATTTTCAAATTGTAATTTATTTTTCCATAGGCCATTTAAGACGCATTTAAATTGAAAAAAAAATTGTATTTGAGGAAAAAATTTGGAGTTAAGATTCATAAATAACATAAATACTGAATAAATATCAAATTCATTAGAACAATTTGCAAAATGGTAATTAAAGGCAAATCAATCATCCACTAAATTAGGGTCATGTCAACCAAAAAAAAAAAAAAAATACTCCCTCCATCTCAAAAAGATACACCACCTTTTTTTTTCGTCCGTCCCAAATTATAAGTTTATTTCTTAATTTAGAGTATTAATTATACAACAATATACTAAATTACCCTCATTTAATTCACTTTATTTTTAACAAATTTCATTTTATCCAGATAGTTGGAATACTAGATTATAATAAGGATTGGATCGTCTATTCCAAGATGATGTTCCATCTCCTATTTCACTGCACGGATGATTTGACACGTGTATAGAAGTTACTATATTAAAACCACACAATTTAGGCGTGATTTATGCTCCAAAATTAATATGGTAACTTCTATACATGTGTCAATCATCCGTGCGGTGGAATAGGAGATGAAACACCATCTTGGAATAGACGATCTCATCCGATTATAATAATATACCACCATTTAATGAAATGACAAAATATGAATAATATGGAAACAAATTATAATTTAAATTACATCCATTATGTTTTTCTTAATATGTGTGAATTGTCCTACTTGCCTATCTTTATGGGACGAAGGGAGTATATCATATCCCAACGGGTAACGATAGTGACATTACCTGCATAAGTTTGAAAATCGGTGTCATTCTGTTTTTCTTTAAAAATGTATATTTAATGTAATTTCTTACAAAAAATTACCTTTTTTTATACTTTATATGTACATATGAACTTTTTAGTTTTATTAAAAAAATACATATAAATAATTACTCTTTTATTAATGCCTTTATTTACTCGTTGTAGAAAATTGTGGTGATATTATTTCTAAAAGATACTTTTAATATTTTCTCATTTTCCGAAATCACAAAATGGACACGGGAGTAGGGTGGCCAAATGATACCAAAATCGGGTTTCAACCTAACCGAAGTGGTCAATGGTTAGGAAAACATTAACATGTCAACGGTTCCAAAACCGGAACATAATCATATAGATCGGTTCCGGTTCTAGTTCCATGGTCTAAAAAATTGTGGAATCAACAATTTTAACAGTCGGTTAGAACCGTGTGTGGAACCATGGTAGAACGACAATTAAACCTCGGTTTCGAGTTAAACCAACGATTTTTATGTTTCTTGGTTAAAATATGTTAGAACAAATATTAAATATTTATTATAATATTTTATATTCGTAACTACATGAGACACGTTTTAAACAAAATATTGTAAGCAAATTACGTGATCTTTGATTCGTCTATACTCTAATAGTATATATAGACAGTTTAATATTATAATATTATTAAATACAAAACTTAATTGAATATTAAGTCCAAGTGTTTTCTTTCTTTTTCCTTTCTTTTGTGACTGAAATAAACTATTTTTAAAAAATAAAAAAATATCTAAAGATAAAACCGGAACCGTGGAGGAACCGAGTTCCAAATCGAAACCCGAACCGTGAGACAACGGTTCCAGTTCAGGTTTCTCCAAAATGAAAAGCCGAAACCGGTAATTTTGGAATCGAAACTGACAATTTCGAAACTGTGGCCACCCATACCTGGGAGGTCTAATTTGATTAATCTCCAATTTGGAGATTAAATCCATAAAAAATTCAATGAAATGAACCTCGAAATGTCTGGATCCAGTTAAAAATAATCCTATGGTGAGGACATTTTTAACATCTCTAGATCCAGTTGATACTTTCAAAATCTAAGCCCATGTCCCTTGACCTAATACCTGGCCCAATAATTAACAAAATACCTGGCCCATGACTTCTTTCCTCTTTAGTCTTTACCTTCCCTGCTAATTGCTAAAACCCTGATTTCCCCTCCCGTCTTTGGTTTGGTTTTCGGGCCTCAAAGAACCCGAACCCGGTAACCCATCAAAGACATTTCTCTTTCTTCCTTCGTGGCCACTTTTGTTCCTCTAACCAAAAAACTCTTCCGGGTCTAATGGCCTCGCCGTCACCACCCCCTCTTCCTTCTAACCTCTCTCTAAAACCCCATTTTCAAATTTCACACATATTGGTATATCTTGGTAAACACGTTTATATATTTATATGGACATGAGAAGATTGACAGTCCACAAAGCCGCCGCCGCCGCCGCCGCCGCCTCTTCCTGCGACACCGCCGCAGTACTCTTCCTTCCGATCAAACGCCCGTTAACTGTCTCACCTCACCCTTTGCAGAAACTCCAAAACCCGAGACCCGAACCATTAGAAGTGGGCCCATCTAATATCGAGGCAACACCACCTGCTCCAGCTGCATTTGATCAGAGTTTCCAATACAAGAAGTGCGTATCTTCTATTCTCTCCTGCCCAAATTTGAATTCATGCCAATGCAAAGATTTACTAACCCATTTGACTCCGCATCAATTTGATTCCCATTTCTGGGAAATCCATAAGTATGTTGATCCTTCAACTGCATTGAAGTTCTTTTACTTCGCATGTAATTCTTGCGGGTTTAGGTTCACGCTTAGATCGTATTGTGTTTTATTCCACTTGTTAGTTTCTAAGAATCTGGATTCAGCTGCGCGGTTGCTCTTGATAAGAGTGATTGATGGGAAGTTGCCGATTACTTTGAGGGATGATGTTGTGAAAATGCACAAAGAGATTGCCGTTGTTTTGGCAGATACTTGTTTGGGTTCGGAGATATTCCGGAATGGGATTAGGGGGTTTGATATTTTAGTTCATGTTTATGCTAGTGAATTTAAGAGCTTGGGGTTTGATGTTGCGATGGAGGTGTTTAGGATTTTAGCAGGACGAGGATTGGTTCCGTCTTTCAAGACTTGCAATTTTTTGATGAGCTCGTTTGTTAAGGCGGGCGAACCTGAGAAAAGCTATGAGGTTTTTCTTATTGTTTCTAAGGAATCTTCGCCGGATGTTTACTTATATAGCACTGCAATAAATGCATTGTGCAAAGGAGGCAGGGTTGACGAGGCGTTAATGTTGTTTAAGAAAATGGAGAATGCAGGTGTTGCTCCTAATGTTGTTACTTACAATAACCTTATGCATGGACTGGGTAAAAATGGGAGATTGGAAGAGGCATTTCGGCTTAAGGAGAGAATGGTGGATGGTGGGGTGAAACCAACTCTTGTAACTTATGGTGTGCTGATTAATGGTTTGATGAAACTCGAGAAATATGATAAAGCTGATTTTGTTTTAAAAGAGATGCTGGGGAAGGGGTTTGTTCCTAATGTTGTTGTTTATAACACATTGATTGATGGGTACTGCAGGAAGGGAAACTTGACAACTGCGCTGAAGCTAAAGGATGATATGATATTACGAGATGTTATTCCGAATTCAGTTACTTATAATACTCTTATAAACGGACTCTGCAAGGACAATCGGATAGATTTAGCCGAGCAGTTCTTGAATGAGATGGTGAGAGGAGGTTTTAGCATAAATTTAGGTACTATAAATTCTGTTATTCACGCTCTATGTAAAAACTTAAGATTTGACTCCGCACTAAAATTCACTGTCTTAATGATCTCTAAGAACTTAAGGCCTAACAATGGGTTGCTGACAGCTTTGATAAGTGGGCTTTGCCGGAACAATAAGCATTCAGAAGCCTTGAAGCTATATAATATGCTGCAAGATAAAGGATTTGCAGCTAATACAGTGACCTCAAATGCTCTTGTTTTTGGATTTTGTGAAACGGGTAACATGCATGAGGCTAAATCGCTTCTCAAGAGTATGTCGGATAGAGGTGTTGAGTTGGATACTTTTACTTATAATGCACTCATTTATGGATGCTGCAAAGGGGATAGGCTGGAGGTTGGCTTTAAGCTCAAGGAAGAAATGGCCGTCAAAGGAATTTCTGCGGACATTGTGACTTACAACTTGCTGATACACGGATTATGTAATAAGGGTAGGATGGATGAAGCTCTGATGCTTTGGCATGAATGCCAAAGGAATGGCCTTGTTCCAAATGTTCATTCGTATGGGGTTATGATAGGTGGGTTTTGCAATGCTGAGAAAATTCAAGAGGCTATGATTTTCTTTGATAAGTTGCTCAGGCAGAATATAGCGCCAAATTCTGTTGTATATAATATACTCATTAGAGCATATTCTAGGATTGGAAACGTGCAAGAGGCCCTCAAACTTCTCAAAGATATGAGAAGCAAAGGCATTTCACCTACTCTTGCCACCTATTCGTCTCTAATACATGGAATGAGCAATGTTGGCTTAGTAGACAAGTCGAAAAGTCTGCTTGTTGAAATGAGAAAGGAGGGTTTGATGCCTGATGTTGTATGCTACACTGCACTAATCGGTGGTTACTGTAAGCTAGGCCAGATGGATGAAGCAAGGAGTCTCTTGCACGAAATGTGTTCATTCAACATAAAGCCTAACAAGATAACTTATACCATTATCATCAATGGGTACTGCAAGGTGGGTAGTTTGAAAGAGGCTACTGAGAATCTAAGGGAAATGTTAAGCAAGGGTATCACTCCTGATTCAGTGACTGACAATGTATTGACACACGGGTTCTGTAAGGAAGGGGCAGTAGAAGAAGCCTTCAGCCTGTGGGATCACATGTCTGATAAAGGAATACATTTAGATGACGTTGCACACACTTCATTGGTTCACTGCATGTCCCAGCAGTCAGAGATTGAAAATGAGTAACCCTGGTACGGTTTGGCTTTCCCTCTGTACATAATGGTTATTCATGCAAACCTGCTGCAGATTTATAGTCCATTCTTTTGAAAGAAAATAGATATTTATAAATTTATGCCTTGTTTTCGTGGTCTTTTGTTCCTTCTTTCTTTTTCACCAGATTTAGTCAAAATTGCCTGGGCGCTTGTTGTTTTCTGTACTTTGCTTTTTGTTATATCGGGCTAGCTTGTTGTTAAGTGCTAGGCAACAACATTCTTTGTGATGTTGTGGCTAGTGCCCCCGTGAGCTAATAAGTAGTGGGATGCAGATATACTCTTTCGAGGGTATTTCGACCATATTTCGATTGTTCAGATACCTTGAAATATGAGTACCTTTTTCCTAATGGGTCATTCAGGAAACAAACATGTTGGGATCAAAACTTCAAGTTTTAGATGTATGAAGGTGTAAAACACGTTCTTATACAACAAGAGTAAATGATCTCTGGTGTAATATTTATTTTTTGTGTACAAAATGTCTCCTTTTCGTGGTTGCTTGAGGGTTGCCTGGAGCCATCTCGTATTGAAATTTAGATATTCTTTAGAATTAGACAAACCTCTTTGATAATGCATCTCGTGGAATTAGATTTCTCTCATATTTTCATTGTTGTCACTTGATCACAGTATCCTTCCTAATATGAGTGTTTGCCCACCTTCATCAGTTAAATTGGTTTTTCTAAGGTTGTTGAACGAGTGTTGTTGATGGTGATATCTCTTGTTACCTAATCAGATCTCTCCTGCATGAAGAGGAAAAATAATAATTGAAGCTTCTATTATCTTTTCTTTTCATGGTCAGGCATGAATTTTTTTCTTCTACCAGTGAAATTACTGAAATTTTTATTGGCGACTAATGACAGCTTCAGAACAAGAAGATTGGATCATCCAACAGACCTAAGAATAAATTGGCTAGTATCTGATTCTTGCCTGGCTCACCTTGAACGCTCACTGTATGATCAAGTCTCAGACAGTATGAAATTCAAGGTATTATATTATTGCTTCAAATGATGCCTTATGCTTTGCCTCAAAATAGTCATGGGACTTTATTTAATCGTCACTGAGTTTCTGGATTTCTATGTTTCTATTAATATGGCTATCTCGTGCTATGAGGTTACAGACTATTGTTTCAAGTTTATGATTTGATATGAAGAAAATTCTATTTGGACCATAACTTTATGCGAGATTTACACTGAAACTCGGATTCTGAATCAGTAGCTATCAAGAAGAGTATTTAATGTGAGAGGATTGCCAGAGGGTTGACAAGTGTACTGATCGATAGTCCAAATGGCTCCCTTAGGCCTTAACGTTAAATCGTTGTTTAAAGTACGAGTCACTTCATAAGTTCACTGTTAACATGGTAGTGCTGGGTTGTCTGAATTCACAATAGGCTTCATCTGATCCCCTGCTGCTCAACTATAACTGGGTTATAGATGGGTGAGGGGAAAAACTAATTCTATTCTTCATTTCAACAACTACGTTTTATTTGCAGCACTTCATTTCCTTGGTCATGGCAGCTTGCAATAATGGTGTTGACTGACTGTTGGAAGCATTTGACTTCATGATACCTAAACAATTTTGAGCAAGTGGGCTTACTGGGGCTGAAAAAATGCTTTGAAAAATGTTTTAAAAAAATTATTGTTCATTTACCAGATATACTGATATAGGCACATGCCATAATATTTAAATGGCCTGATTGGATTAAAATTGTTAGAGTTTTTTTATTTTAGTTTGACTGACAATAGTATTGGTTTTCTATTAGGTGAATTTTTGATAATTTGAATATGATGTAGTAGCCCAGTGAATGTATTGACATGATCCTTCCACCCAATAACAAAAGAAAATTCATGTTTGAAGATTGCATCTCATTAAGTTCTTCTATGTCTAAAGTACTTGAGAGTTGAGATAATGCCCTTTTCTTTGTGATGGGACTTGGTGGTGGATTGGAGCAGGGCTTGATTCTCCCTTGTCATGCACTAAACCTTTAACTTGTACTGTGGGTTATATTAAGCATTCATCTTTTAAATTTATTTCTTGTTTCTTACTCCATTTCTCTTTAATCTTTTGCGTTCATCTTTTATTCAAATCTGGTGCTATTAGAAATTAGAATGTGGGAATTTCAAGCTTCCCTTGGTGCACTATGCTTACTGTCCTGGAGGTAGTCATTAGAAATTTTTGATGTAATTGAGAATGTTAAGATTGACATGATACAGGTTTGTTGTCATTCATCTGCACAGGAAAGCGGCAAGCAAAAAGCAACATGCTCTGCTTGGTTTTTGAGATAATTATTCAAATTAACTGATGGGAGCATCATCAAGGTTGGTTTATAGTCGAATCTTTCCATTAGTATCACACATGCTTGTTAATTTTATCGCTTATGTCCTTCCTTTTCGATTCTTGATAAGTTGGGGTATTTGTAATTTGAAAAGATAGTCGGATTTTTCTGATAATTAGACTGCAGAGAAAGGCAAGACTGTGAACTATCAAATAGCAAACTAAAGTTGTACCTCATAACACATAAAAGGTCTATGTATAAGTAAAACTGCCATATGCACCAACAACTACAACTATGTAAATACCAACTTTTTATATTTTTATTTATGCAGAAGAAGCATTACAGTTGAATATGGTTAATATTCATCGGCTGAAATATGTGATCAGGATCCGATTCCAGTGCCTCGACCATCTCCGGCCATAAGATTGCCGAGACAGTCCAAGACCCGTCTCCTCGAGCACTTTGCCTTTGGTTTATATATCCAACTCCGAGTCTTTCTATGGTTGAACATACTGTTCCAAGCACTGGACTCCCAAAACCGAAGTCTAATTCAGCCACTGGAAATCTTCGACCCGATGATATTACAAGGGCGGGCCCACTCAGACCGAGAACACTCTTCGATAGCATCAATCCAGGTCTGTGGCACTCTACCCAATCAATTAGACTCCTAAAATGCCCCTCATTAGTAACCATAGAGATATTTTTGTGTATTATATTTGCTACATCTGCTATGCACCCTTGTTTTAAATTTGTCACGTCCGATTCTCCAAAACTTACGGATAGCACGTTACCTATGTAATTGGACATAGAGTTTTCGTACTTGGATAATCTTGTCCGTCCATCGACTAACCACCCTATTTTGCAACGATTATGTTTTTTATCGATAGCATTTGCCATGACCTTCCAAAGATAAGCCGAGAAAGCCTCAATTTTGGTTCTTTTGTTACCGTTGGTGCTCGCGAGTCCTTGCAATACGCCAATGCTCGATTCATCTATATAATACAAGCGTTTGAGCAATATACTAATGGTAGGGATGTTGCGTATGTCTTCCATGGTGCAGGAGATGAATTCGTCATCAACGGACGGATCATAACTAGGAGGTGACCTGGCCCGCAGATTCCTACTGTGGTCCGGCGTGCAGGAGATTGGTTTTCTCGAGGCTATTTCGGACCATGTTAAAACGAACTTGCCGAACGCACTCGCGTCGCCTAGAGCGTGGTCGAATGTGAATGTTATCGATACGCCTCCACAGATGAAACTCGTGATTTGGACTTGTACAGGAAATTGGTGGTCGATAGAGACGAGTTTTCCTTGAAGAGACTGATTGAGATCGTAAAAGTCGAACTCCTTCAGATGAACGCTTGCTTGCGCTTCTATTACAAGAGCTCCATTGTTGTCGCAGATGATCTCAGGCTCGTTCGACTTTTGGTTTTCAGAAATCGTGCCTGCGAACGGGTAGAAATGACTTAGGCATTGGGCGAGCGAGTCCTTCAGTGTTTCACTGATAGAGTGATTGTTATGTGTTTTTCTGTAAAAGTATATATACGTCACGGGAAATCGGCCTGATAATAGGTCGAGATTTGAAAGACGAATAATACGAGGCTCTGGTGATGGATCTGCTGCTTTAACAATGGTTTTATTAATTACTCTGACTTCGAATTTTCCATGGATGGCGTTTTCGCTTGCCATTTGAATTGAAAATAGCGCAACAAGTGAAAATTGTTTTTGATCTTCGAAGATATTTTGGTGGAAATAAGAATGTGACGTACCGTGGTTATATCTATATAGAGTCTGCAACGAAGGTGATGCAGAAAGTGGCGATGGTGCTTGTTGTGTTTCGATTGATGGTGAAATTGACAGCTCCTTTACTCTCCACCGTGAACGAGGTAATGACATCAACCGAGTCTATCGTGCACCAGGGCGATAGTGGTTGCTTTTTATTGAACTCTTGTTTTTCTTCTCTAGATTGAAAACACCATGATGGAGGTGATAGTGAATTTGCATTGGTTATGGTTTGAGTCAAATATTCCCATAATGAAGTTTGTGTATAATTGATGTCAAGCTGAAGTTGCAATAGTGGTTGGCACTATGAAATGTTTGTCCAATTATCTGGGAAGAACGAGGGGCGGCGCCACCACCACAACCACCGCCACTAGCGGTTGTCGTTTTCACCACTTAGATTAGATGTATGTGTACATCAGTTGTATTAGATAAATCTCATACGGATTAATTTCGTGAGACGGATACTAAAATAATCCATATTAGTTATCTAAATTTAGATCTTTGTGAAATGGATTAAATTTGTCTCAGTATTTTGAATAAAAAGGACATAGTGTGATTAAAGCTCACCTGGTGCTCCGTGCTTGATTATTGTTATGAAATGGGATGGAAAAATCGTACACAGATAGTAGATTACAAAATTGTTTTTGAAATTATACCATGCTAATATTTTCTTTTCCAATTTACTTTTGTTTTAAATATACCTCCCTCAATAACTTCATAATTTATCCTTTAAAACTATTAAATAAAGGTCGGCATATGTTACATTTATAAAATAATTAATTACAATTTGGAGTCCCTAAAATGAAAAAATCAGTACGTGCATAATGCGACACGTGGCGTGTGACTCACTGCCACTAAATATCGAACCGCCCTTCTCCACCGCTATAATAATTAATAAATAATCTTAAAATCTCGACAATCTACAAAAACACATCAAAACAAATCAAAATTATCCAGAAATTGATATTTGCAGAAACTAAAAAAAAATGCATTCAACAAAACAGAAAGTAAGCGACGCCGCCGCCGTCGCCAAGGAGCACGTCGACATCCTCAAAGCCAAAGCCGAAGAGAAGGTAATTAAAAACCCTAATTTCTTAATTTCCCCCAATTTTATTTCTTCGATTATATATAAATCCAAATAATGCTCGCGAAAATTTACAGGCAGAGAAAGCTATGGCGAGGACGAAGGAAGAGAAAGAGATAGCTTATGAACGTAGAAAAGCCAAAGAAGCTGAAGCCAAAATGAAGATGCACGAAACCAAAGCGCAGAACGCAGAGGAGAAATTGCACGGGAAACATCACGGGATTTATGGCCACCACCACCAGGGCCACCATGAGCCAGTCGGCGCGGCGGCGCCGCCGTTGGGTGCGGTGGCTCCGACGTATCCACTCGGCGGCCAGCATACGGGTTGGAAAGACCCGAAATGAATTAATAATAATAATAGGAGTGTGCGTGGAATGTATGAAGCGATTTTAGGTGATGAAGTTGGTTGTTTGTGTGTGTTTTTGGTGTTGGGTTTTTTGGTGTTTGTTTGGAGATGGTGTAAAACTAATCTTTGTGGTTAATTATAATTTACTGTTAGGTTTGTAGATTTTAATGTTTGCAACTTATATAACACTCTTAATAGAATTACAGTTTAGTTTGAATATTAACACCCCAAGTTTCGATTTCTAATTCTTTTTTAGTTAGAAATATTATAAATTATACATTAGTCTAATTTGAAGAAGCATTGTTAATTTTTTTTCTTTAAGTCATTAATATTTGAAATCTGAAATAATTATTAAGTTTAATACATAGAAAATATTAAACATGAAAAAGTTATTTTGTTATTTTAGTTTAATATAAAGTATTACTTAATCGTTTTTTTTTTCTTTTTTGAGAAGAATCTAAAGAAATTTTGAACTCTTTAAAATAATGATTAAGTATATTTTTGTAAACCTTAAATTTGATAATATGTATATATATGTATATGATTAAGTATCCATATGAGTGTGTGTTGATCAATTTATACCCACTTGAATAGCTATCCAAGTGGGTAGCATTGACATTCTGTTTGTTTATGTGGAAAGTCCAAAATATTATAGTTACTAAATCATCAATCTTAATAACGAGCCGAGATTATTAGATATATAAAGATTTTAAACAATTGATAAATATGGACTAAATAATTTATTCTGGCCAATCAAATTTAGGAAACGAGTAGAAGATTAAAATATTGTGCTTCAAATATAAGATTGTACTTCAAATATAAGATCGATCTCATCAGTACATGATAAGACATCAAGTGCCCGGCCGCTATAGCTCAATTGGTGCACAGGATTTGAGTGATATGGTCCGTATCGCTGGCATCTAAAACGTGGAGGTTCGAAATCTCCTGGTAATAAGTTAGAGAAAAATTTCTTGTGTTGTGACTTAGTCTAAAGTAACTCGTGACACTATTGGACTCATCCAACCTTGACCGGCTCATCCTTTGATAAGACATCGAGTAATTTGGATTAATCACGGGATTACATGATAGTTATCATCCATGATCCATCAGGTACTATTGATAAGGACTACCCATCGTACTTATTGTCAAATCCTTTTCAAATGCTATCTTGAGAATTGAAGAATTCAATTTAGGTTTAAATGTACCACATCCTCCATCTAAGCCATCCATCTTTGAAGAGTTGGTGATCAAGTTTGAATGAGGAAAGTATGAAGCTTCCCAACAAGCCCACCATTGTTGAAGCTTCAACCACCTACCCCTCCCACATCCATCTATAAATAGGTGATTCATTCTTGATTGTAATCATCATCCTTGTGAGTGAATATCACGGAGAGTAGAGATCTTGAGAGTGATCAAAATCAATCCTTGAGAGATTGAGTGAGTTTTGAGAGTTTTTGTGAGTTTGTAAATCTCCGAAAATCTATTCTTGTGTGAAATAGAATTGGTATTTTTCTCTCAAAATTCATCCATTAAGTTTCATAATGATCCTGTGATACCTAACAAGTGGTATCAGAGCCAGGTCGGAGTGCTCGCCGGAATTTGCAGAGGTCTGAAATTTCGAGTTTTTCAAAGATTGTTAAAACTCAATTTTCACTATTCCATTGGATTCCTCTCGTCGATACGAGTTCGTACGTGTTTCGGATCGAAAAACGGACATCGGACGGCCGCACGAGCTGCGGAACTCTGAGGAAGAAGATGAACAGTAAGATCTGCATGCAAATTTCCTTTTAATTACAAATCAGTCCCTGAGTTTTATATTTTTATTTTTTGACCCCTAGACTTTCTAGAAATTTCATTTTGATCCCCATATTTTCTGAAATTTCATTACGGTCCCTGAACTTCCAGAAATTACAGATTGGCCCCTGAACTTCTTGATATTTCAGTTTGGTCCCTATATTTTCAGAAAATTGCAGATCGATCCCAAATTTTTCAGAAATTGAAATTTTAACCCCAGAGTGTCTACTCCACCATTTTTGACCATTCCGGACGTGACGGTATACTCCATTTCGTGAGATTCAAACTCTATCTTTGTGAACTAATTGTTGGAAGGTGAAAATGGCGACGGATGAGTCAACATCATCTTCTGGAGATATGATTATGCTCAATGCTACCAATTACACGTTATGGAAACCCCGGATGGAAGATCTACTCAATCTGTAAAGATTTGTTCGACCCATAGAGCTAAAGGGTGTTAATCCCGATCTTCCAAGTCAACAGTGGAAGAAGTTGAATAAAAAATCTATTGGTCGGATCCGGCAATGGATTGACCATAGTGTCTTTCACCATGTCGCACAGAGACAGACGCGATATGCCCCTCTGGCGTAGTTGGAGGACATGTACCAGGCCAAGACCGCTCGGAATAAGGCCCTGTTGATGAGGCGCTTAGTCAACATGAAGGTGAAAAATGGAACTTGATTTGCGAGCATACTAGTGAGTTCGAGCTGGTAAACCAATTATCGCCTGTAGGGATGCCACTTGGAGATGAAATACGAGGCTCTCCTACTTCTCAGTTCACTTCCCGATATTTGGGAAACACTAGTTGTTTCTCTCGGCAATTCGGCCCCGAAAGCAAACTTACCATGTCATGGTAAAGGATGCCCTATTCAATGAGGAGGCGGAAAAAGAAAAGACATGGGCGCTGATCGGACCCATGCCCTTGTGACGGAAAATCGAGGAGACAAAGGGAAGCAACAACGAAGTAGTAGAGGCAAAGGGAGAGGCAAAAGTAGGGGAAGATCCACTGATGGCGTAAAACCAACATATAAATGTCATCTTTGTGGAATAGAGGGTCATATGAAGAAGAATCGCTATAAATGGGCTAGAGGAGCAAGGTCGGAGCGAGTTCAGTAAAAGAATAAGGGTGGAGAAACGCTAGATATCATTCCTGGAGATGTAGCGCTTTGTTCAACCCATGATGAGGCATGCCTTCACATCTCAAGAAAAGATCTGAGAATGGGTGGTAGATCTGCAGCGTCTTACCACGTAACTCCTCATAGGACTACTTCACAACATACAAATTTGGTGACTTTGGAGCGGTGAAGATGGGAAATTCGATTCCTCCGGAATTGTAGGAATTGGTGATATACGAGATAAAGACAAATGTCGGGAGTACAATCACTTTGAAGGATGTCGACATGTGCCCGATCTTGGTGAATCTACTTTCGTGGATTGCCTGGGACAGACAGGGCTATGATAATCATTTCACCAAAGCGCACGTGGAAGTTGTCAAGAAGCACTATGGTAGTTGCTCGAGGACACATTTGTGGCACGTTGTACAAGACTCATGTGAAAATATGTACGAGATAGCCTCAACATTCTTTGAGAAAGAGGCTTCTCAAAATTTGTGGCACGAGAGACTCGGTCACATGAGTGAGAAAAAGGGTTGTCTACCCCGATAAAGAAGGAGCTTATCAATGTTGACAAGGAAGGTGACCGGATCCTTGCAATCATTGTCTATTTGGTAAGCAACAAAGAGTCTCGTTTAGTTCTCTTAACGAGAAGATCGAGTTGCTTAGTTTGGTGCACTCGATGTTTGCGGTCCCCCCGGAGGTTGAATCACTGGCGGTAACAAATACTTTCGACATTTATTGACGATGCTTCTCGAAAGTTGTGGGTGTATTTCCAAGACAAAAGATCGGTGTTTGAATATTTCAAATTGTTTCATGTCATGGTAGAACGTGAACGGAAACAAGTTGAAGTGTCTTCGATCGATAATGGAGGCGAATACACTTTAAAGCGTTCGATGCCTATTGCAAAACATATGGCATTCGACATGAGAAAACGATCCCACGCACCTCTCAACATAACGGTGTATTTGAAAAATAAACCGGACAATCATGGAACGTGTTCGGAGCATGCTCGTGATGGCTAAGCCGCCAAAGCCATTCTGGGGAGAAGTAGTCGAGTTGCTTGCTACCCGATCACAGATCACCATCAGCACACATCAATTTTGAAGTTAGGAGAAACTATGGTGCAGGAAGGATCCGTCATACTCTCACTTGAGAGTATTTGGATGTTTAGCATATGCACATGTATCCAAAGAGCTCGACAGAAGCTTGATGCAAGGACCACTCCATGCATTTTCATTGGCTATGGAGATGAAGAGTTTGGATACGAGGTTATGGGATCAAAGGAGAAGAAGGTGATCGGAAGTAGGGGACGTAGTGTTTCATGAAAGAAGACAATGGAAGACATTGAAAAGCCCACAATGTCTCAAAAGTCAAATATTGGTGCTCAAATCTCGGATGCGGCACTTAACCGTCGTGAGAGACGGTGGCGTAGTGCGGAAGATATACCGGAAGCGAGAATATGAAGAGAGGTAGAAGAAGGTGTTGAGCGGGGAGCCACAACCCGCTCTACCAAATGTTCCTATACCATCGAAGAAAGCCAGGATGGTGGTGGATCTCCTCGCATTGTTCCGAAGTTCGTAGGTCGAACGAGGACGAATTCCATCTAGAAGATATTCGAGAATCCGATTACCTTCTCGCATCAAGATGGAGAACCGAGAGAGTTTCAAGAAGCGAGATCTCATAAGGACAAAGAAAAATGGATGCAAGCAATGCAGGATGAAATGGAATCTCTGCAGAAGAATCATACTTATGAGATCGTAGAACTTCCGAAAGGGAAGAAGGCACTAAGAAACAAATGGGTGTTCAAGCTGAAGAAAGATGGTAGCGGAAAAGTGGTGAAACACAAAGCTCGCTTGGTAGTCAAGGATTCCAATGAGAAAAAGGGAATCGACTTTGATGAGATTTTTTTCACCGATAGTCAAGATAACATCAATTAGAGTTATTCTTGGTTTAGTAGCAAGTATGAACTTGGAGCTTGAACAGATGGATGTGAAGACATCATTTCTTCACGGAGATCTCAAAGAAGAGATCTACATGGAGCAGCCAGAAGGTTTTGAGATTTCAGGTGATAATCTCGTTTGCAAGCTCAAGAAGAGCTTGTATGGTCCAAGCAAGCACCAAGCGCAAGTGGTACACAAAAATTTGACTCGTGTATGGTGAGTCAAGGCTACAAGAAGACTAATGCAGATGAATGTGTTTACATTCAAAAGTTTGAGATGGAAATTTCGTTGTTCTTCTACTATACGTAGACGATATTTTGATCGTGGGAAAAGATACAACGAAGATTTGTCGGTGAAGAAAGAACTTTCAAGTCTTTTGACATGAAAGACTTAGGACCAGAAGCTCAACAGATTTTGGGAATGCAGATAGTTCGAGAGAGAAAGAACCAGGAGGTTATGGCTATCTCGGGAGAAGTATATTGAACGAGTGCTCGAGAGGTTCAATATGAACAACGCCAAACCAATCAAAGATTCCACTAGCCAATCATTTCAAGTTGAGCAAGAGTGCATGTCCCTCATCCGAGGAAGAGATCGGGAAATGTCGCCGGTACCATATTCTTCAGATTGGAAGTCCGATGTATGCAATGGTGTGTACAAGACCGAGATATTGCTCACGCAGATGGAATAGTGAGTCGTTTTCTCTCTAACCCGGAAAGGAGCATTGGGAGGCGAGTGAAATGGATTCTCGGTACTTGAAGGGTAAAAAAAATATGTCTTTGTTACGGGGAGCGATCCAGTCTTGGGACGGCTATACTGATGCTGAGATATGGCGGGAGATCTTGACAAAGTAGAAAATCAACTTCAGGATTTCTCTACACTTTCGCAGTGGGGTGTTTCATGGCGGTCAAGATGCAGAAGTGTGTTGCTTTATCCACAATGAAGCAGAGTATATTCTTTGCCGCTGAAGTTGGTAAAGAAATGTTGTGGCTAAAGCGTTATCTCCAAGAACTTGGAATTAAGCAAAAAGATTACAAGGTACATTGTGGCCGGTCAGTGTGCTCGGACTTGAGCAAGAACTCCATGTACCATTCCCGTACAAAACATATTGACATTCGATATCATTGGATACGCGAGCGATAGAAACGACAACAATTGAAACTCGTTAAGATCCACACAAAGGAGAATCCATCGATATGTGTTGACGAAGGTGGTTACACGAGAAAAGCTTGAGTTATGCAGAGACATAGCAGGATATCGATTAGGATATGGGGAGGGAGGTAGGTTTCACCACATCCTCCATCTAAGCCATCCATCTTTGAAGAGTTGGTGATCAAGTTTGACAAGGAAAGTATGAAGCTTCCCAACAAGCCCACCATTGTTGAAGCTTCAACCACCTACCCCTCCCACATCCATCTATAAATAGGTGATTCATTCTTGATTTGTAATCATCCCTGTGAGTGAATATCACGAGAGTAGAGAGATCCTCGAGAGTGATCAAAATCAATCCTTGAGAGATTGAGTGAGTTTTGAGAGTTTTTGTGAGTTTGTAAATCTCCGAAAATCTATTCTTGTGTGAAATAGAATTGGTATTTTTCTCTCAAAATTCATCCATTAAGTTTCATAATGATCTGTGATACCTAACAAGAATATGAACCGCGAATTAGTCATCAAATGGTGAAACGATCGAGCACACGAGTTTTGGATATTCTCTTTCAAATATTAATGCATTTTAATTATATTTATACGAAAATATTAAGCTCGAGAGGCGGATTAAACGATAGCAACAATTATTACTCATTTATTTGTATTTCGCTTCCTCACATTTTCTATAACTTAAATCTTACGTATTGATATCATAAAATCAATATTACAATGTTGGAAGCAGAAGCTTATAACTAAGCTTCATGAGTTTCGACATCCATTCCAAATTGTATTTCTTCTGGGATTATTTCAAAAACTTCTATTTTTAGAAGAAGTAATTTATCATAGCATAAGTAAAATTAATTGATAATCAAAAAATGGTAGTGTTTGCAAATATAATTGAGAATCAGAAGTTGAAAAGTTTGGTGAAAAAAGTTGTAAAAGTATTTATTTGTTTGTACAAGCCAAATCTGAATCAAAAGCAAAAATCTAAAACACTCATTTCCCTATTTTTAAATTCTGATTAAATTACGCAGAATTAGAAACAAAAGTTGACATCGCAAACACTAAAAAAAAAAAAAAAAAAAATTCAACGCCAAAAGTGGAGAAGCTAATTTGTATTTAGTGATTGCAAACACTTCCATAGTGTCAGTGTGTCACCAATACCTACTATACGTACATTGGTTACATCATAAATACACTCTACGTGTAATATTGATAATATTTGAAATATGAGACGAAAACACATTTGAAATAGAGGATTACATCCGCATCACTTGAAAGAGAGAATGATAGGCATATAAGAACCAAACACATTAAGAGACATAAGCAAATTTACAAATCATGCAACTTACAACAACTCATACACACACATTGTCACTCTTACTACATCATATTACATATGCAAATTACCTAGACTTAATTAACAGACAGGAAACACTGGAACAGAGAAATATGGATCCACCATCATCACTTCATCATCGTGCCCGATTTTCGTCTCGCCTTGATGAAGTCGTGTCGCGCTGTTCAAAGCTTTAGCCCTTCTCCATAAACAGCATATGACAGCATAAACCCTCAATACACTACTAGGACGATCATGATCATGAAGTTCTTTATTACTAGTGTACTTTCCTTGTGTTTTCTCTTCAAACCTCTTATGATGTCTTAAATGTTCCTGGCCTTTTCGGCCTGGTGTTTTTCTATTAATTAATAAGCACCTTTTCAATCCCATGCACTGTGTGTTGTGTGTGAAATTTTGTTGCATGCACAAGTCCAAATTAAAGAGGAAAAGGGTAATTAATTATTTATAACTTACCTTATGGTAGTAAAATTTTCTTCTAATTTGTAATTTTAATTGCAATTGGACGATTTTGAGAAATAAGAAAGGCCTTAGATTAAGATGACTGAATTATATATGAGCATGTTTTTTTATAGTGTTTTATAGAGTGAAAAGGGTTATTATTGTGGGATGAGGAATGAGTTTAGTTTGACAGTGTGTGTGTTTTTTAGGTTTGGTGGTGTGGGATTGAGATGTGATCTTTAAGGGCCTTTTATAGGAAGTGAGGTGTGAGGATTTGGCAAAGGTTAATTATATTCCATGAAATGTCCATGTTATGGTACGTCTCCACGTGAATTGTTGGACTAGGAGTTAAAGAGCTAGTAATAGACTAATAGTAATAGTACCACACCTAATATAGTATTTGGAAAAATAGCAAAATTAGTCCTACAATATTTGAAGTTGTGATTTTAGTCATGTATGCTTTGTTTTTTTCCGCAACATTAATTGGTCCATATCAATTTTGGATGTGTGAAATCATCGTCTTATAATTTTTAAGTTGATGCAAGCTTGGTTCTGGATGGCTATTTCAGTGTTTCACTTATTCTTGTAATATTGGTCCCATATGACGTCTCAATTCACCATATGAATGTTGCATGTTTAAAGTTTAGAGCAGGTCTCTTATGAGACGGTGTGAGACCGTGAGACGGTGATACTTTTAGTATAATTAAGGGCATCTCCAACCCATAACACCAAATTTGGTGTGAAAATCACACCAAATTTGGTGTTTTGGTGTAATTTTGCAAAATCCATCTCCAACCCACTACACTAAATCTTACACCAAATGAGTATTTTAATATTTTCTTTTCATTTTTGGAATAGCAAATTTATTTGTTTATGCAATTATTTCTTTTGCTTATTTTTATTATTATTAATGTAACTAAATAAAAACTTATATTTAACTAATATTATATTAATTAATTATATTGCAAAATTAATATTACAACTAATATCATTTGTAACCATCTCAATATCCGGAGTTGGTGCTTCCATGCGGTCTTGGATCGGTGCATCAACATTGCGTTCATCCTCAATTATCATATTGTGTAATATAATGCACGTGGTCATTATATCATTATAATGTTATTGTTTTGTATTTTATGATAGACTTTGATGCTTTTTTAATTAAATTATATTTTTATTTATTAATTATTTTAGTTTATCAAAATTTTAAGTTTAGTTTATAATAATTTATTGGTAAATATTAACTATTGTTCATCCAAAATAATAATTATATACAAAATTTAAATAACTAAAACCATGTTACAAATGAATTATATATCAAATATAGGATACAATAGGAATTAAAAGTTTGAAGTAGAAGAAATTGAAGGGCAAAGAGGGAATATTTGTATTACACCAAATTTGGTGTAAAGGAATAGTGTTACACCAAATTTGGTGTAACACTATTCATTACACCAAATTTGGTGTGATGTTTAGAGTTGGGTTGGAGGGTGTTTTTTAGATATTTGGTGTTTTGGTGTGGGTTTTAGAGTTGGGTTGAAGATGGTCTAAGACCATCTCCAACCCATTGCACCAAATTTGGTGTAAAAACTACACCAAATTTGGTGTTTTGGTGTAATTTTTTTAAAACCATCTCCAACCCATTACACTAAATCTTACACCAAATGAATATTTTATTCTTTCTTTTTCATTTTCTAGTAACCAAATTTATTTATTTATACAATTATTTCATTTAATTATAGTTTATTATTGTTAATATAATTAACTAAAAACTTATATTTAATTAATATTACATTAATTAATTATATTGCAAAAATAAATATTAAAATTAATGTTAGTATCTCTTTTAATTTAATTATAATTATTTGTTATTTATTATTACTTATAGTAAATGTTGATTAATTATTAAAACCAAGTTATATAATTTAATTATATTTAAAGTGAGGATACAATCGAATTTAAATTTAAAGTAGAAGAGAATTGGAGGGCAAATAGGGGATATTGCATTACACCAAATTTGGTGTAAATGAATAATGTTACACCAAATTTGGTGTATTGGTGTAACATTATTCATTTACACCAAATTTGGTGTAAGGTTTAGAGTTGGGTTGGAGGAAGTTTTTTGCATATTTGGTGTGATAGTGTAGGATTTGAAGTTGGGTTGGAGATGACCTAACAAGTGATGTTTTTAGTGTAAAAAGTGATATTTTATCTAAATGCACTAATTTAAGTGTAATTTGACAAGTATCACTTTTTACACTAAAAGTATCACCGTCTCACGGTCACATGGACTTTCACTGTCTCACATAAGTTTTTGCGTAAAGTTTATCATTATTTTATACGTGACATTCGCTTATATATTGTGTTGAAACACCAAATGGAATAGCGTAATTATGAAATCCAAACTGCTCGCTTCATGCCTTCTCCAAAAAATGGACACGTTGATCACCAAGATAACTCTATAAAAAAGGGACCAACATATAATTTTAATCAACAAATATAAACGTCGCTTTGAGACCCTTTTTGCAGATAGATTCCTTTCATTTAGTAGTATTAATTACCTAGTCCAATTTCAAACTGACAATAAAACAATTACCAAAAAGTTAGGTTCAACCTTTTAAATTTGTGACATGGACCCGTAACACTAATGTGAGGCCAATATTATTACAACTTACATTATCTGTGGTTTTAATGTAGTGAAAATAACTGAACAGAGAAAAAAGAAAACTGGCAATTTTATTGGGGGGCCTCATAGTATATATTTATTTTATGCCCTTGAGGTTGAGGGAATTTAAGAAAAAAAAAACTTGGCCAACTTTTATTTGTTGTTGATTTTAATTTCCTTGTTTGACAGGCAGTCTCCTCCATTGGTTGTCTTAACATACTAAAAGCAAGTTAGCATTATGATACATCATTGTCTTTCCAGCTGTGTAAATAAATTCATATTTTGCTTTTTTATTTAATGAAATTTAATATGGTTTCATAGTTATATAAACAAGCTATAGTTTTCACCTCATTTGGTCCATGTTTTTGTGATAACTTTTTTTAAGGGTATCATATGGAAGGGAATACACGCACTTACGTGAGATCGAATAGAGATCGATCAGTTGCCTCGAAAGCAAAAAAAATTGTGACTGAAACATAAGACTGATCAAATAAACTCCCAACCTTTTTCTTGGTTATTGTCTTTTAAAATAGACCCCACTAATAGAATGGACAAAAACTATATAGTCTAGTTCATCAAATTTTCTATAAAATAATATCTCCCTCATATATGAGTAGAATTCTTCATTTTTGTGAAAATGCGTCTAGTTCTCATGATATTTTGTGTAGGAAGAGTCTAACCACTGGACCAAGCTCAATTCTTGAAGAATATTAATTTGTAAAATAAATACATTAAATTATTCTTTCACCAAATAATGGTGAAGTTTCAAAGAATTAATAAATATTAAAATATAAATAAGACTAATATTTTTTTCTATAATTTTCAATAAACTAAGGAAAGTAATTATTTATAATTAAATTAGTCTAATAAGAAAACACAAGACTAATAAAATTCGTATAATTTTTAATGAAATAATTGTGTATAATTAATTTAATTTTCATAATTAAATTAGCATATCAAAAAACATAAGCCTAATAAAATTCTTATAATTTTCAAAAATAATTATATAAAAAAAATAAAAATCTCGAAATCAAATTAGCATGATAAAAAATATAAGACTAATAAAATTCTTAAAATTTTCAACACAATAACTAACATAATTATACATAATTAATTTGATTTTCATGATTAAATTAGCATAATAATAAACATAAAACTAATAAAATTTAGACAATGGTTTAAGAAATTGTTGTCTTTAAATCAAAACTGCTCTATTAGACAATGACTCTGTGAAAACCGTTTTGTTAATACTTCAAAATACAACAATTTAACAACAAAAAAAAATCGTTGGAGACGTTCATCATGTTTTCTTGTAGCTGCCCAATGAGAGGAGATGTGGAGCTCCAAATCCTCTACATACACCCCATTATAATTAGTATGGAATCAATTAATATCTAAAAGCACCCAGACAAGGTATGTGGAGCCCATGCATATTCATCTCTTCTTCCACAAGATAAGGTATGAGGACCATGCGATAATGGAGTTGTACTAAGGTAGATTTCTTGTCACTTGTCGGAAAGGTGAAAACAAAACTATATATGCATTTGCATTAATTCATTAGGAAGCATCTAGTAGATTTGATTATCTTCATATGGGGGACCCACCCCCCACTCCATGCGCTCCTCGTACCACTACAAATTGACCATTCATTAATTATTACTATTCTAAAAATTCATGTCTAATCCCCAGTTAGTTACCGCCTAGACGCTAGGCTCCGTGTCTGTCTACGTTGTTCTTTTGATTAGATTCCGCCTAGATGTTAGGCCCCAACCTGCCGTCTACCTAGTGTCTAGCAGTTTTTAAGAACACAGTTATTTATAGAATATTTGTAGTTTGAGTGTGTGTTTGGGTGTTTTACTTTTCTTTTCTTTTCTTTTTCTTTTATATTTTTTTATTTTTTTACTTTTTTTAAGATATTGCTAAGTGACTTTGGCTAGAATAATCGATATTAATTTTAGGTATACACTCAAAAAAGAAAAAAAAAATAGATGTTTTTTGTTACTTCAATTTCAAGAAAAGAATTGCCTCTTATTATTCAAGCAAGACTAGTATATAACGATACATGATTAGAAATTGGTGACTGTATATAGTTCATCATGTGTCTAATTTCTATTGGGCTGAGAATCTCTCAAAGTACTGTCCAAGTTTCAGTATTAGTTGGCCCAATTAAGAGTGAAGACATTTTATTTCTTTGTTACGACAAATGTGACACCAAAAGAAGTATACTAAAATACCTTTTGCCCCCATAAAACAATGTGTGTGTATGTATATATGATATTAATAATCTAAAGAAAAAAAAAAGTAAAGAGGTGAAAAACATATCTTGGTGGTTATCACTTTAGCCTTTATTGTAAATTATAGCTCAATTGGCCCAAAACTTGTCAAATTCAACCCTTTAAGGCAGATCACGAGCCTTTTAATTTTGGGCAACCCAAAATCGATATTGGGCTGGACTTGGGTTGACCATTGCAAATTCCATGTACTTAACTGCCTGCCTATTAACCTACCTTATGATGTTCTTGAATTTAGGTTATATAGTTTATTATGATCTTGAATTTAGGTTTTATAGTTCATGATGATCAGACCTTGAAAACTCAGGTATGATTGGATATGATTTCATTTTGAATTTTTTTCTTTAGCTACAGAATAATATTAAACAAAATTTGGACGAAAAAGATGAATTTTGAGAGTGTGGTTGGATGTGAAATGAAAAATTAATGATGAAAGTTGACTAAATTTAAAAATAGAAAAATAATGATTGGATAATGATTGATAGTTAGAAATATGTGAGTGAATAGTGAAATTTGTGGGAGAATGTGTAATAATGATTAATTTTTGTGAAAAAATGTGTAGATGTGATTGGTAAGAAAAAAATGAGAAAATGTGAAAGTGAGAAAATAGTATATTTTATGAAAATTTTCATAAACAATTGTATGTTTGGTGAAAAATAAATCTTCAGGGGAACGGAAATGGAAATTCTTCCATATCCAATCGCAACCTCATATTTCTCCGGAAAAAAATTAGAAATTATTATTATTACTTTATAATAATAACCTGTACAAATTTAGGATTTCACAGACCCACAGAAAAAAAAAATATTACCCAAATTTAACAATTTAACCGTATTTTCAAGATAATTTATAATACAAATTGTTTTTATGACCCTAATTAACTGTGTCATATAGAAATCAATTCCATATAAGAATTTCAAGCCCATAATCATGCATATATAAAATGACCTACCTTTTTTTTTTTTGAGGAAAAAATAACCTACCTTGTTGAGAGCATCTCCAACCCAACTTCAAATTCCACACTATTACACCAAATATGCAAAAAACTCCCTCCAATCCAACTCTAAAACCTTACACCAAATTTGGTGTAGTGAATAGTATTACACCAAATTTGGTGTAACACTATTCATTTACACCAAATTTGGTGTAATTCAATATCTCTTATTGATAAGGGTGTTTTTATGCATGTTTTATGTGTATATTTAAGTATGATTTGAGTTATTTTATTGTTAGTTTCATAAATTTTTGATTGTACATAGTTCACATTACTCAGAGGTCTTTTATTGGTGTAGATTGATGATTTGGAGTGTTTTTGGTGAATTTTGGGCCATGGTTTCATGTCAAAACATACCCGAGGGTTTTCGGATGCAAAAACACTCAAAATCCCAAGCTAAACGCATCATTTCGGGGCCTTTTCAGTCAAACACGGGCAGGGTGTGTTTTTAAGCACGTCGTGCTTTTTAGAAGTAAAAACGAGCAATTTTTCGACCCGACGTACCAAACACGGCCGTGTTCGGGAAATTCAAAAACACGGCCCGCTGTGCTTTTAAAGCACGGGCGTCTTTTTGTCCAGACCGGTTTTTCTTTGGCGGAAATTATGGAGACTTTCCTTCTCGCTTTTTGACAACCTTTGAGCAAACTTTTACACCTCATTTTGATGCACCAAGCTCTATTATTCCCTCAATTGTCATGTGGACACAATGATTCAACCAACTCAACCATGAATGTGCACACTGATGATTCAACCAACAACCATGGAAGTGGAACATTTGTTAGCATTATTGATGTGTTCTTTCACAAAAGATGGTGCCTATAAAAGCCAAAAGTTTGAGTTGGAGTTGGATATAATTCATGTAGTATTCCTTGATAGAGAGATTCATTGTACATTCATTGTATATTCTAAGTTTCAAAGCAAAATACATTGAGAGGATAAAGAGAGGTAGAGTTGGAAGTTGAAGAGCAATAGAGGAAAAGGCTTGGAGCTCAACATCATTGCAATCAACCAAGGAGGAAGTCTTGTATTGGTCTTGAATAAGAGCTAAGTACACCATGTTCATTTTATTCATATCTTCTTGTGTAGTATACTCTTTTGACAAAGCCATGTGTAGCTAAATTTCTAGTGTTTGAATGTAATGAACTCTAGAATGAATTTGTGATTAAGGTTTGTATGTTTTTAATAAAATCTTCATGTTTTGTGTGATTCACTTATATTATGCTTTATTCATTCAAATTGGTATATGCGCAATATTGAATTGAAGTTTATTTTTCATCCGGGAAATCGAGAGATTCATGGTGAAATAGAACCTATATAAGTGAAAAGAGTTGCATGCAATCCTAGATATAGGACGACATAAATCTTCTGGATTAGGGTCAAACCTAATATGGGAATTCACAAATTGTTATAATGATGTCTTGGGGGTTTTAACTAGAAAGAGATTTCAATTAATCAACTTGAGATTAGAAGTTATTCACGCTCGATAGAGGGTTTAACTTAAATCGGGAATTTCTACGGTCCATGAAACATGAGATTTTACTAAAAGAGGTTGGTTTTTGCTTAAGGGATTATGGTTGTATTTTTATCTTGTTAAATCACAAAAACATTCTAGAGGGATTTACATTCAAACACATTTCTAGCTCTTGATTTCTTAATTCTACAATCTATTTTTATTTGATCTTTTGTAAGTTGCAATTATTTTAAAATTCTTTATTTTTCATTTTCATTAAACAAACAAAACTCTGAAATTTGCTAGATTAAATAACAAAAAGACGGTAATTATTAGTACTTACAATCCTCGTGGGAATGACACTCGGTACTCAATAATCTATACTACAAAACGATAGGTGCACTTGCCTATGGTTTTCTAGAGTAGCTTTTGAGCCATCAAGTTTTTTGGCGCCGTTGCCGGGGATGTAATATTAAGAACACCTTATTTTTGTTAATTTAATCATTTTTTTTATTTCATCATTTGTCTTTCTAGATATCTATCTTTGTAAGTCTTGGATTATACTTATCCTCCTTATTTACCGCAGTGCATGCCTACTCGTCGCCGAATTTGGAAGCGCGACACCGCCGACAAAGAACACAGAGGAGGAAAGTACTAAACACAGACCACGAAGAGGATACTAACGAAAGTAAAGATTTCGTCATGGCGGATGAACAAAGAACTATGTATGACTATGCCAAACCATCCATGGACGGCACGTCATCTAGTATCGTAAGGCCCGCTGTTGCAACCAATAACTTCGAAATCAAACCGAATGTCATTCAAATGGTGCAACATTTGTTCAATTCGATGGCCTACCGGACGAAGATCCAAATAATCATATCGCGAATTTCCTCGAAATTTGCGATACCTTTAAAATAAATGGAGTCTCGACGATGCCATCCGTTTACGCTGTTCCCATTTACTCTTGGGGACGGGCTAAACAATGGCTAAACACTTTACCAAAGGGAACAATCACAACATGGAGCATTATGGCGGAAAAGTTTCTTTTGAAGTATTTTCCACCCGCCAAAACCGCACGATTGAGGAATGAAATCTCTTCATTCACTCAAGAGGACGATGAGACTTTGTACGACACTTGGGAGAGATTCAAAGAATTACTGCGAAAATGCCCACATCATGGCCTCCTATTTGGATGCAAGTCCAAACGTTTTACAATGGGCTACTCTCATCGACGAGGCAAATGATTGATGCGGCGGGGAACATTGAATAATAAAACACCCGGCCGCCCAATATCTCATAGAAGGGATGGCCATGAATGGCTATCAATGGCAATCCGTCGAGGTAAACCTAACGAGCAGTGGGTGTTTATAATGCGGCAAAGTGGTTACACTAGTTGCATAAGTCGAAGCTTTGACCCAAAAGATCGACGATCTAGCGGCTCCTAAACCACCACCACCACATGTTTTATCTTGTGAAACTTGTGGAGGATTGAATAATCGCCAGGACTGCCCACACACAATACCTCACATTTGAACAAGGCTAATTACGTTGGGAATCGAGGAAGAAATTACCCAAGTAATCCTTACAAAGAACACATACAATCCTGGGTGGCGACAACATCCTAATTTCGGTTGGGGAAACCAAGGCCAACCATGACCTAATCCCAATCCCGATCTACACACGTCTCCGGATTTCACCAAATCAAGGTAAGCCTAACTTGGAAGATCTAATAACAAAGTTTGTGCAATCAAGAGATACCCGATTCAGCGGTGGAAAATCCTTGAGAAATCAAGAGGCATCTATCCATAATCGGAAAACCAAATAGGCGGATTGCGAAGATGATTTACGAAAGGCGCAAGGTAGTTTAGGGTCATCTTGAGCCAAAACCAAGGGAGCACGTAAAGGCAATTACCATCGGTTTTCCACATGAGCATGATTATGCCAATACCGCCATGCGCAGAAATCGTGGAGGATGACATACCCAAAGAAAAGTTCATGAAAAAGGGCGTCGCCGAATACAAACCCAAGATCCCTTAATGGAGTCTAACCGAAGAAGATAGAAGGGAGGACAAATTTGGTAAGTACCTTGAGTCATTCAAGCAACTACATACTAATATTCCATTTGTTCAACCTCTTTCAAAGCATGCTAAGGATCTAAATGACATCATTTCTAATGAAAATAAGCTTAACGAACAATCAAATGTGCAATTGAATGATAAATGTTCTTCCAATAATCTACCACAAAAATGTAATGATCCAGGAAGTTTTATTATCCCTTGTACAATTGATGGTTTACCTATTGATAGAGCACTAGCTGACTTAGGAGCTAGTATCAATGTGATGTCTTATGAAACATTCAAGCTTATGGGATTAAGTGAATTAAAACCTACTAGGATGGACATACACTTAGCCGATAAATCGATTAAACATCCTAGATGTATTATTAATGATGTGTTAGTCAAGATCGATAAATTCATATTCCCAGTTGATTTTGTTATTCTTGACATGCATAATGATATTGAGGTTCCTCTAATTCTTGGGCGTTCTTTCTTGGCTACGACAAAATCAATCATTGATGTGCATGAGGGAAAATTAACTTTGAGAGTGGGGGATGAACAAGTAATTTTTAAAATTCATGTTGATATTGAAAAGGATACTACTTGTTCTTTTGCCAATTCAATTTCGTTGCACGATGAGAAATCTAAAAATCTCTTGGAGAAAAGTGTTGTTCAAAGTCCATGTTGGAAGCTTATGCCCGAAAAGGGGACCAGGAAAGTTCAAAGAGCACATTTTGAAGCATAAAGTTGGAGGTAATACTACTAAATACCTAAGGGATTTTCATAAGTCGAGCTCCACCCGACTAATCTCCACATTTGGGTAAACGGTCCCCTATACGACTTTAAAGAAAGCGCTAAGCGGGAGGCAACCTGGCATTTTGTGTGCATTTTCTCTTAATTTTTTTATTGCTTGGGGATTGAAAAAAATTAAAAAAAAAAAAACACGGCCTGGTCGCGTGCTTAAAAAACACTGGTCGTCTTAAAAAGACGACCGTGTTCGTCACCTGACCCGCGAACACACCCTGGCCGTGTTCAAAAATCCAAAGTTTTGTAGGAAAAAAAATTGCACGAACACGCCAGGCCGTGCGTTTCAAGCACGGCCGTGTTTTTCAAAAAAAAAAATAAATAAATAAAAAAATTTGTCGAAAAAATTAAATGCAGAACACGCCCACAGCCATGCTTTTAAGCACGGCGTGTGTTTTTATTATAAAAAAATTAAAAAAACTCAAAAAAAAAAAAATTATATTTGATGATTTCACGGTATTCGAGTTGTGTATCCTTGATTAGGTATGAAGATGCCGATGAAGGTCCCGTCTTAAACAACCCAATGGTCGCTCAATACCGATTTCACTCTTCTAGTAAGGTCGTATTTTTCTTTTTCTACCTCTTTTATTTTCTTCTAGTGTGGTTGATTTTTGAGTGTTTTGTTTGTGTTCATTCATCTCTTTCTTTCACATTGAGGACAATGTGAACCTTTAAAGTTGGAGGTGGGTGCAATTACATTTTTAGTTTGTGTGTGCTTGCTTTTATTTTTAGTTTGTCGACAAGAGGTAATTTTTTTTTAACAAATTGAGTGTTTGCTAGTCAATAACTTAGCCCAATTACACCAAAATTAATTTTTTGATTTATGTTTTTAATGTGAAGCAATTGATTGTCTAGGATAGATTGATGTAGATGTGTGCTAAATTTTGACGAGATTTCCAACTCCATAATACTTGATTTGTTAAGGCATTTACGACAAAGCTTAGTGTTATGAACGTTTGAGAATTCATGATTTAGTGGTGGTTAACTAGTTGTTATACCAAGCTTGTGAAAAAAAAACAAATAAAAAAAAGAAGAAGAAAAAAAAAAAAGGGAATCCAATCGAGGTTATACTCCTCTATTTGTTGTTGCTTAGTAACTAGGAGCATTCATGAGCCCCATGTTTGTCTTTACGTAAAACGGCGACACAAATATGAGTATGGGAAACCACTCTAGGAGTGTTTGAACGAAAATTCAAAATATAAACCTAGTGGAAGAATGCCTCGAAAGGACCTACAAAAAAAAAGAAAAAAAAATCGAAAGGGAGAATGTATATTCCTTGAATTCTCATTCCAATAAAAGTTCAAGAAGCTTAGTTATATGACTAGTAGGCTAACTACAATGATCCATTGAATTCTTGTATTTTCATGACATTATTGAATTGAAGTTATTCATAACTATCAATATTTGTGGAGTGATGATTTCTAGTTTGAATAATGCCTACGATGTTACTGATCATTCTTGTGATCGATCGCTTTGCAAAATTGTGTTTTTTCTTGAATGGTTAATTCAAGGTTGAGAAGGCTAAGAACTTGACTTTGTGTTCAATGTGTTGAAAAAAAAATCCTTGTGTGTTATAATTTATTGAATCATTTTTTTTTTGATTTAATGTTTTGCTTGAGGACAAGGAAAGTTCAAAGTTGGAGGTGGTTTGATAAGGGTGTTTTTATGCATGTTTTATGTGTATATTTAAGTATGATTTAAGTTATTTTATTGTTAGTTTCATAAATTTTTGATTGTACATAGTTCACATTACTCCGAGGTGCTTTTATTGGTGTAGATTGATGATTTGGGGCTGTTTTTGGTGAATTTTGGGCCATGGTTTCATGTCAAAACATACCCGGGGGTTTCTGGATGCAAAAACACTCAAAATCCCAAGCTAAACGCGCGTCATTTCGGGGCATTTTCAGTCAAACACGGGCAGGGTGTGTTTTTAAGCACGGCCGTGCTTTTTAGAAGTAAAAAACGAGCAATTTTTCGACCCCGACGTACCAAACACGGCCAGGCCGTGCTTTTCAAGTACGACCGTGTTCGGGAAATTCCAAAAACACGGCCTGCCCGTGCTTTTAAAGCACGGGCGTGCTTTTCGTCGAGACTGGTTTTTCTTTGGCGGGAATTATGGAGACTTTCCCTTTCTGCTTTTTGACAACCTTTGAGCAACTTTTACACCTCATTTTGATGCACCAAGCTCTATTATTCCCTCAATTGTCATGTGGACACAATGATTCAACCAACTCAACCATGAATGTGCACACAATGATTCAACCAACAACCATGGAAGTGGAACATTTGTTAGCATTATTAATGTGTTCTTTCACAAAGATGGTGCCTATAAAAGCCAAGAGTTTGAGTTGGAGTTGGATATAATTCATGTAGTATTCATTGATAGAGAGATTCATTGTATATTCTAAGTTTCAAAGCAAAATACATTGAGAGGATAAAAGAGAGGTAGAGTTGGAAGTTGAAGAGCAATAGAGGAAAAGGCTTGGAGCTCAACATCATTGCAATCAACCAAGGAGGAAGTCTTGTATTGGTCTTGAATAAGAGCTAAGTACACCATGTTCATTTTATTCATATCTTCTTGTGTAGTATACTCTTTTGACAAAGCCATGTGTAGCTAAATTTCTAGTGTTTGAATGTAATGAACTCTAGAATGAATTTGTGATTAAGGTTTGTATGTTTTTAATAAAATCTTCATGTTTTGTGTGATTCACTTATATTATGCTTTATTCATTCAAATTGGTATATGCGCAATATTGAATTGAAGTTTATTTTTCATCCGGAAATCGAGAGATTCATGGTGAAATAGAACCTATATAAGTGAAAAGAGTTGCATGCAATCCTAGATATGGGACGACATAAATCTTCCGGATTAGGTCAAACCTAATATGGGAATTCACAAATCGTTATAATGATGTCTTGGGGGTTTTAACTAGAAAGAGATTTCAGTTAATCAACTTGAGATTAGAAGTTATTCGCTCGATAGAGGGTTTAACTTAAATCGGGAATTTCTGATCCATGAAATATGAGATTTTACTAAAAGAGGTTGGTTTTTGTAAGGGATTATGGTTGTATTTTTATCTTGTTAAATCACAAAAACATTCTAGAGGATTTACATTCAAACACATTTCTAGCTCTTGATTTCTTAATTCTACAATCTATTTTTATTTGATCTTTTGTAAGTTGCAATTATTTTAAAATTCTTTATTTTTCATTTTCATTAAACAAACAAAACTCTGAAAATTGCTAAATTAAATAACAAAAAGACGGTAATTATTAGTACTTACAATCCTCGTGGGAATGACACTCGGTACTCAATAATCTATACTACAAAACGATAGGTGCACTTGCCTATGGTTTTCTAGAGTAGCTTTTGAGCCATCACCTATTTGCCCTCCAATTCTCTTCTACTTCAAATTTAAATTCCAATAGTATCATCATTTTATATATAATTAATTTATATAACTTGATTTTAATTATTAATTAACATTTGCTATAAATAATAATAAATAACAAATAATTATAATTAAATTAAAAGAGATACTAATATTAATTTTAATATTTATTTTTGTAATATAATTAATTAATTTAATATTAATTAAATATAAGTTTTTAGTTAATTATATTAACAATAATAAACTATAATTAATTGAAATAATTGTATAAATAAATAAATTTTGTTACTAGAAAATGAAAAAGAAGAATAAAATATTTATTTGGTGTAAGATTTGGTGTAATGAGTTGGAGATAAATTATACTAAAATACCAAATTTGGTGTAGTTTTTCCAACAAATTTGGTGCAATTGATTGGAGATGGTCTAATGCTAAGAGCAACAAACACTTTTTAAAGCCTAAAGGTTGGTTTCAACTAATAAATAAATCATTTTAAATAGGTTGAATTTCATGAGACAAAATCACCTGACATTTCAGTGTCTCCCACATGGCTCTTTTGAAATCCACAGTACACCTACAATCTAGTGGAGCATATGTGTTCCTCTCACACTATTTAAATTTAATGTAGTTAGAATTCAATTTTTTTTTTTTTTTTTTGATAGCTCAGCCTTTGAGAACTACGCCGATTATCGCCGAGACAATTCCGGCCTCCCGCTCCTCATTTATCGTCAAGGTAAACCGCGGGATGTGACGACGATGGCCGAGGTGTTCGACTGACGCGGGTCTGGCTGACGACAACCAGAGATCCTCCTGGGTAAAGAGAACAATTATGTTCGACCCCCAATCTACTAATAACGATCTCTCCGCGAATCGAACCCACACAGATGCTTATTCAAGATGAGTTCCCACCAAATCTTCACTAAACTCGCATATGCCCCGGGGAGCAATTTGATAAAGAGATATGAACCTCGACCTCCACCCCACAAACAATTTGATGGGCGGGGATTTCAACCCCGACCTCCATCCCACAATTGATTGTGGTGGCCATGTGGGCTAAGCCACCTGGTTGTTAGAATTCAATTATTATATATGTGTCTACATCATATCTTTAATTATGATAAAAGATAAAATAAAGATAAGCACAATTTTGGAAAGATACATGTAGATTATTCAAATGAATAGAGATGTAAACTCAGATATTTTAGGACAATAGATAGGCAAATAAATATTTTTTAGCCATATAAAGGCCAATTTTTGTTACCTTTAAGAGCTTTGTTTATACAAATTTGAGAGGGGACGGCTTAATTCTTCGCTAGCCACTCATTATTTATGTTCAAAGTGTCTTCTGATGTATTTTTTTTAAAAAAATATATTCTTTTAATAGAAAAGATTGATGTCAATACTAGAATATGTCATTTTGAGTGACATCTGATCTCTGTTCAAAATGATCATCATAATTTGGTATATATAATATATAGTGTCATATTTCCAATTGTGATATAGACTGTAAAACGTAGACTAATCATAGTTTTTGGGATAATTACCAAAACACCCCTAAAGTTTGGCACAATTACAAAAAAAAACAGAGTTCTTTGTGATTTACAAAAAAACCTTGAAATTTGATTTTGTCTTATATTTTCCATGTGGCTTTCCAAACATTTCAAACAAACTCCTGACATTTGCAAAAATATCATAGTTGCCCGTTAAATTAAGACAAAACGAAACATGAATGGGTTTTTTGTAATTTTGAAATCTGTCAGGGTTTTTTGGTAGTTCACCCAAACTTTAGGGGTGATTTTTAATTATCCCTATTTTTTTTGTGAAACGAGACTAATCATATTTTAAGTGATAAGCTTAGATTTTTCTACTAAAAATGATAGACATCCCCACGTTGTCTTTCAGCTGTGTCGGTTCGATTGCTGGTTGAAGCGCCCCAACAACTTCAATCTGGGGTCAATTTAATAGGAGGTAGTTGGGTTCTGGTTCCACCTCTTGACCATTCGGATACATCCAGCGATTCACATCTTGTTGGACTAAGGGATAGGGCCTCTAGTATTGGCAAACCCAAGATTAGTCATGTGTTGGGCAGACCGAATATCTGCGTCATTGGAAAAAATAAAAAAGTAGATAGTTTTCGTTGAAGAATGGGATTTTTTTTAAAAAAATAAAAAGGATAAAAAGAAATGTCAGCATAATTTATTTGGTTGACAGCAAAGATAGAGACAGTCACTTATTACATCAAACCACCCAAAATGGTGCATGCACCATTGACAAGTGTGAGTGTGAATATGTGTGTGTGTCTTAAAGACATGTCATTGTTAAAATATGAATCATGAGAATTCAGATATTGACATGAGATATATACATATATATTAAAAATTAATTAAAAAAACAATAAAAATATTATAAATTTTTAAAAATCTATTTATAATTTTTGAAAACATTAAAGGATGAACCTCCATCCCTGAAGGCTCTCACTGCCCTTACCATAGAACTTTGTAGAATAGGTGAATCGCGTAACGTGCCTCAACAACTCAAATTATAAACTGCCTAAAAAAAAGTTTGAAAATGAACCCACAGTCCCAAACCCTTTTGTGTTTGTGATTTTCAATGGACCTACTTGCCCTCTGGCATCAACATTAGAGTTTGTGCTTTAAAGCTTCCCACTTCTTCTAAAGCCATCCAATTGATTTAACCAATAAATTTCATTTGTGAACAAAAGAAAAGGACAAGAGAAAAAGGTGACTTTATGTTTATTTTAGGTTAAACATCTTAATCTTGTGATCGATTTGATCCCAAAAGAGAGGATAATCTTTCATAACCATCACACAAATAGAAAAATAGTTTCATATTTGTTGTATATAATAATTGAAGCTTTGAAAAATCTACTACATGCTTAATTTAACTTTTCACTTGATGTTACACCAATATATATGTTTAACTAGGAATGATCATTAAAAAAGGTCCCTTTTTATTAAACTAAAGCTGATTATCTAATTTTTACTAAAAGAGGGAGATAACTTGTAATGTTAATTTCAGAAAAAATAAAATAATGAATACTGAAAATAGAAAGAGAAATAATATATAGTACCTAGGATTTGGTCTCGTACGTAGATACTATATTTGGCAAATTCATTACACTGTTATGAACATTGGATTAACCTATCCAGTTCGATTGCAAATCGATATATTCTTTTTTTTTTCAAAATTTTAACTAATTCTAAGGATGATTTAATCATTTAAGTCTAGTCATAAACTTGGTATTATTTTATATATGCGATTATTTGAATTTAGCTATATATTTTTTAACTGATTACTTCGTTCACCTTTAAACTATGCTGCACAATACTATTTAATATTTGAGTATATATCGTTATTTTACATAATGTAATAAAATTGCATAGCTATTTTAGAAAAACTGGTTAGATCGGTGTTTTAGTTTAAACTTTGAACCACTGATGATTGAATTACCACACATAACCTTAATCACCAAAATAGTATATTTGTGGTCAGCCAATCACTTAATTGTGAAAGATTCTATAAGGATGCTCTTCCTGTATGGTTAAAACCGGTGATTTTAGCCGATTCTATATAATGGAGGTGTGGTTTCAAAAAAAAAATAAAATTGTGAGATACAATAGGATTATAGGATGTTTTATCATGCCTAATTTGACTCAAATCACATCATAAATAATTATTTTTACAATGACACACTTTTCAAATATTAATTTTTTTATTTATCAATAATTAAAATATATAGCTCAAATACTTATGACAAAGTGACTTTTGAAGTGGTGGAAATACAGGTGAAAAGAGACAGTGCGGTGCGGACCACCATGCATAAATAAAAGAATGATTCCTTAGATCTGGTGCAACATTTTATCTATTTATTGCTTTTCCAATTAAATGAAGATTCACACAAAAAAAAAAATTAAATGAAGATAATTTGAACTGATTTTTTATATAAAAGAATTTAACAAGCCATTGGCTAAGAGATTATCTGTTGCAGATATAATTTTCGCAAGTACAAGTTTCTCTATTTTATTTTTTTTAAATCATTACTGATATTTGGATTTTATGAATAAGAATAATTCAGGATTTAAATAAAACTATCCAAGATTGCTACCACATAATTAATAATAGTGATCGTTTCAAATTTACACATGTATAGAGTAGCAAAATTCAGATTTGTAAGATTTAGTTAGATGCCAAAATCACTTCCAAAAAAAAAAGTATAAGATGCCAAAATTCTTATCAATCATGATCGACTTGTGTCCATCTTCCACGTTCCTCATTCAATGCAAAGCGCGTAAGTCAATAAGACCTGGTTAATGTTTTAGGGATCGACATTTTTACGAGGGATAAATTTGTGACACGATACGATAATCAGATACGAATCTAACATGAATTTAGTAGGTATAGATACAACTCTTTTGCGTGTTTGGGTCGAATTCGAGTAGGAAACAATTAACACAGTATGCGCAAGATCGGTTGACCCGCGAGTTAACACGATTGACCTATTTAACTCATTCCATTATATAACATCATGTTATTTTCATGTTTTGTGATATTACAGTTGGTTATATGATGTTGGACAAATTACTAATCGAATACATTTTCTAATAATTTATTGTATTTCTTATTTGCATGTTATTTTCATGTTTCGTGTCGTATTTCTTGACACGAATAACTAAATGTGCCGTGTTCATGTTCATGTTCATATCAAACACGTAATGTCGGAAGGCATTAAAAGAACCTATGTAAAACCCAACACTAAAAACACCCTTTTTTTTTTTTTTTTTTGATAACTCAGCCTTGCGCACGCCCGACTATCCCGAGGATAACGACCCGACTCCTCATTCCGCCGCCAAGTAAAACTGGGATGTGCACGACTTGGCGGTGTTTCGACGGTGCCGACGACAAACCGAATCCTAAGGGTAAAGAGAACAATTATGTTCGACCCCAATCTACTAATAACGATCTCTCCCGAATCGAACCCACACGGATGCTATTCAAGATGAGTTCCCACCAAATCTTCACTACCGCATATGCCCGGGAGCAATTTGATGGAGCAAGGATAAGAACCCCGACCTCCACCCCACAAACAATTTGATGGAGCATGAATTTGAACCTCTGACCTCCACCCCACAATTGCTTGTGGTGGCCAGGTGGGCTAAGCCACCTGGTTCACCCATTTCTTTATTCTTACACAAGAATAAATGTCGCAAGGCTCTTGGATTCTCTACCCATATTAATATTACTGACAACGCGCTTCTTCATAAACCTGTTATTATAGTTAAACACCCTTTTTTTTTCCTCTTTCATTTCTTCTTCATTTTTTCTTTTTTACTATTTTAAAGTTTGGAGCTTTTTTCAGCTCTAAATATCAAAATCCTGAACTGGGTTTTAGTTAGTTCATCGAGTTTTCCATTCAAGGTGGGTTTTTTAAAGCATTTATAATTTGTTTTATTACATTTCTTGGTTGTACATTTAATGAGTTTTAATGTCATTTTGAATACTAAGTACTAACGCATTATTTTTCTTTTTAGTTATTTCTAGCTACATCGCATTTGTTTGATGTTAAAATTAAAATGGCCAACATTAATTTCCAGTGACATAATTTGTTTTCAAGAAAGGAAAAGAAATCTTTTTATTATGGAAAAAAGCTGAAATCTTTCTTTTTAGTTTTGTATTTACAAATTAAGGTTCTTAGATTTAATTTTTTTTAACAGGGTCTACTTGTATTTGTCACTTCATTTCTGTACTGATTATTTTTATATGTTGAAAATGGGCAGAAAAATGAATGGGAAATTACAGAAATGTTTGCACATTTTGGTTTGTATTATGTTGATTGTGGTGAGAACTGAAAGCTTCCTTGTTGATATTACTTATGTTCAGAGTGCTGTGCCAAAAGGAGCAGGTAAAGTTAATTTGTGAAATTAATTTTAGTTTTTTTTTTATTGATTTATTTATAAAATGTTGTTAATTATTATTTGTAAATTTGCAGTTTGTTTGGATGGGAGTCCACCTGCATACCATATTGATAAGGGATCTGGTGCAGGTATTAACAATTGGTTAATTCAAATTGAGGTTGGTCCTCTTGTCCCATTATATATCTTGATAAATCTTGTTATATTTACGAAGTTAAAATAAATATAATTTTGATATTATTTGTATGACCCATGATTATCCTTTTATTTAACAATTTAGTTTTTTCCCAAAAATATTTGCCCTTCAAACATAGAGTTTTTGGTATGATTTTCCATGTTCCAACTATGCCTGGAATTAGATACTTGTATTGAGTTGTTGAAGTTAAATTTGTGTTGGATTGATTCATATACATCTCATAGTTTTGAATTTACTAGTTGGGAAAATTAGAAAACTACCCCCGAGAATTGAGCTAATACCAAAAATACCCACATAGATTTTTGAAAATTACAAAAATCCCCTTCAGGTTCGATTATGTATTACACTTTGCTCCTTCATAACCAAAATAATTTGAAGCAGAGTTGTAAAAATACTACATTTATCCCCTTACATTTAAGACAGAATCAAATCTTGGATTTTTTTTTGTGATTTTGAAACTTCTATGGGTTTTTTTGTAAGTACCTCAAACTCAGGGGTAGTTTTTGCAATTATCCCTTTACTAGTATTTGAATGAAAAAAATGGCTTCCTATTATCTGGAAAATTTATGATCCTGCTGATTTCTTTTACTTTTAGGGAGGAGGATGGTGTAATAATGTAACGACTTGCCTTAGACGACAAAACACCCGATTAGGTTCCTCCAAACAAATGACTAAACAGGTCGTTTTTTCTGGGATTTTTAGCAACAAGCCACAGTTTAACCCTGGTATGCTTTACATTTTCCATATAGCTTTGTTTCATGCTTTAATAAAGGCAATTGTATATAACTCTTGAAGATCATGTTAACTAATGACGTGGCGCAATGTCAAATTCCAGATTTTTATAATTGGAATCGGATTAAGATTCGATACTGTGATGGGGCGTCATTTACCGGTGACATTGAAGCTGTCGATCCTGTAAGTCATTATAGTAGATTTATTTACAAAACATTTCTTTTTTTGAGGTAGACAATGTTAAAACTTAAAACATTACATGCACTTATGTAAGATGTAAGAAAGTGATGTTGCAATGTCAAAATGGATGATTTTTATTAAGGAACTGAAAATCGACTGATTGATTTCGCGTTGTAACATGATCAGATTAAAATAAAATGTAACATATGACGTATCTACCAAGATACGTAACAGAGATCTCATATTTTGTATCTGATGTCGTTCTAATAATCGTGAAATTTCTGATTGATCGTTGAAATTTTGATCAGGCTACCAAACTTTACTACAGAGGGGCGAGGATCTTTGTTGCTATTATGGAGGACCTATTAGCAAAAGGAATGAAAAATGCTAAAAATGTACGATTTTTTTTTTCCATTTCTAATGATTGTTCGTCCAAATAATTACTGTAATTAACCTCCTCCGACCAGTAATTAACAAAAAGATAAATATGTAAATTAGGCTATTCTGTCTGGATGCTCGGCTGGCGGATTGGCATCGATCCTTCACTGTGATCGCTTCAAGTCTCTACTTCCTATAGGCACCAAAGTAAAGTGCTTTGCAGATGCTGGTTTTTTCATTAACGCGTAAGCTATCACAAAAGACCTTATACCTTAAGAAAAATAATTTACACGACACGAACTATATATCATTACTGTGTTATTTACTTCTTAGCCTTTTATCATTGTAACAGGAAAGATGTATCTGGAGTTTCACATATCGAAGATTTCTATAATGATGTCGTTACAACACATGTAAGATATCGCGTTTTTTCAATCATTTACCAGTATTAATCGTTTTAGTGAATTTTTTGTCCTCCGGTTGTAACTTCTTTACTCGATTATATGCAGGGGTCGGCAAAGAATTTGCAACAATCGTGTACCTCAACTATGAAACCGAGCCTGGTTGGAGCACTTTCATGGCTAGATTTTTTTTTTGGGCTACTATAAAACAACTTAGGGATAATTACAAAAACACCCCTGAGGTTTGGGCTAATTACAAAAAAACCCTTGAGGTTTGATTTCGTCTTATATTTTCTCCCTTCATAAGCAAAAAACATATTAAAAAACCCCTGTTATTTATAAAACTACTATAGTTATCCCTTAAAATGAGCAGTGGGATGAATGTCAATTTCGATATAACACATAATCATACTTGCTGGGTTTTTTTTTGTAATTTTGAAACATCTCTGGGTTTTTTGTAATTAGCCCAAACCTCGGGGGTGTTATTGTAATTATCCCTAAAAATTATCTCATGTTGATATTTTTTTGTAAAATTGCAGTGTTTTTTCCCACAAAACATGGCACAAGGCATTAAGACGCCCCTTTTCATTGTCAATGCCGCCTACGATTCATGGCAGGTTAGCACATACATGATCTTAGATATTAAAGGTTCTTGATTTATACATTCTAATTGATTGTTACCTTCTGTTTGTTTTCTTTTCGCCGAATGTTATATCTTCAAAACAATATACTCTTGAAATTTTGCTAATTCGAGTAAAGATTTTCTTCGTTGTGAGTTATTTATATTGATGTTGAGTATCTGATGTAGTTTTGTGTAGTTGTAACTATGGTGTGCCCTCTTTGCACAAATTACTCTCAGAGATAATTCCACTATACACTCAAAATTTAAGGGATAATTTCAAAAACTGCCCCTGAGGTTTAGCCTAATTACAAAAAAAATTCCAGTTATCTTTCAAAATTACAAAATACCCCCTTAAAGTGGTACAAATTAAACACCTTCTTGAAGTTTGTATTTATATACTTAACACATACTCTTTTCTTGAGGATGCAATTTGCAAAATAGAAACAAATGTAGATAGGGTATTTGTAATTTTCAAAGATACCATTTTTTTTTTGTAATTAAGCTAAACCTCAGGGATAGTTTTTATAATTAACCAAAAACTAATGTTAAGTTTCTTTCGGTTCCACGTTATGCTTTACAGTTCTCGATTTTTTTTAATAAGTTAGGATTACTGGTTGGATGATAGGGGATAAATTTCTAAGAAACTGAAAGATACCGGGTTCGAACCCGATCAATACCCTTACAAAGGGTGAGCGATGCCACTTGAGCTACAAGCTCGTCGTTTTACAGTTTTTAATTATTTGATTGATTCTTTTATTGTCCTACCATTTACCAGATTAAGAATATTTTGGCACCTGGAGTAGCTGATCCACATGGTCACTGGCACAACTGCAAAACTGATATAGAAAAATGTTCAACCACTCAACTCCAAACCATGCAAGGTAACTAATTCCCACAACTAGTTCATCTCCTTAGTTATGCAAAACTTGGTATCTGAAAATATTTTTATCAAATCCCTCATAAAATTAGGGATAATTGCAAAACTGCCCCTGAGGTTTAGCTTAATTACAAAAAGATCCAGTTATCTTTCAAAATTACAAATATGATGCAATTTGTAAAATAGTAACAAGATAAATGGGGTATTTGTAATTTTGAGAGATAATAACTGGTTTTTTTTTTGTAATTAGACTGAACTTGAAGGGTACTTTTATAATTAACCCTAAAAGTTAAGACATAAGAAAAGTTTTTGGACAGTTTCCTGCAATACTTATGAGAAGCTGATCAGTAGAAGTTATGTTTCATCGGACGAATTCTTGTCTGATACAATGTTGTTTTTTCAGGGTTCAGATCACAGTTCATAAATGCATTGAGTGGATTAGGGTTGTCTGCATCGAGAGGATACTTCATTAATTCTTGCTACGCACATTGCCAAACTGAAACGCAGGAAACATGGCTTAGAAGCGACTCTCCCGTGTTAAATAACAAGGTTATACATTTACTGCTTACCATGCTAACTTTTTCTCCTTTTCTTGTTAGTAATCAATTGGGTTAATTACAAATAGGGATGATTACAATAACCTCCCTGATGTTTTGGCTAATTACAAAAGAATCCAGAGTTTTTTGAAAATTGCAACAAACCCGTCTTACATTTCCCCTTTCATACGTAAAAAATATTTCAAATAACCCCTTGATATTTATAGAAATGTTACGGTTACACCCTTAAACTTAAGACATAAAGGGTTTTTTTGTAATTTTGAAATATCTCGGTTTCTTTTTTTGTAATTAGCCCAAACCTCAGGGGGGCTTTTATAATTGTCCCTTACAAATAATACCCTTGAGGTTAAGTCTGATTACAAAAGAATTCAGCTACCTTTCAGAACTACAATCCCCCCCCTATTTTTGTTCCTATTTTACATATTGCCCTTATTGAGGGGTAATTTTGAAAGATTGCTGGATTTTTTAGTAATTTGGCTAAATCTCAGGACTAGTTTTGTGTATTTAATTCATAATCAATATGCTTCTTTAGCTTTTCTATTGTTTTTTTCTCCCTTTAATTAAATTCTCTCTGTTATTGACACTGAGATAAATATGTTTTTGCAGACAATTGCTAAAGCAGTTGGAGATTGGTTTTATGACAGAAGTCCATTTCAGAAGATTGATTGCCCTTATCCTTGTGACAAAACTTGCCACAATCGCCTTTTTGATCCTCAAGAGCACCCATTAATATAGATATATTGTGCCCAACAGATATATTCTGGAGGATACACATATATGATATATAGAAGAAATATTTCAATATTTATCAAGGCTTCTAAATAATGGGAAAAAACCAAAAGATGTACAATCAGTGCAGAGAAACTCTGTGCTTGGGAGTTTCTATTCTTATACTATTATTATTAATGAATAAATTTTTTAGCAGCATCGAATATATTTTTATCGCTTTGCATATTCTCATTTTTTCTTCCATAAATGATAATTATTAAGCATAGTAAACAAAATCGTGTTTTAGCTATGTGTAAATAACAATTTTACTGTTAATCTGTTAGTTAAGTTGGTTATAGATTAGTTTTGTTAGTTAGTTGTTCAACTTCTATATATGCTGTGTAAACTTCATTTCCAGACTTACTGAATTGATTTCTCATCAAGTTTCTATCTTCTCTCAATCTCTTACTCAACACTCTTGATTGAAAGACTTCAATAATAATCAAATCAGCCAACAGTTAAACAATCCATTGTTTCATAAATTAAAAAAAAAAAAAAACTTTGTTCTAGTTCAACAGATTTATCTCATTTGACTCGTTCAACAACATCAAAGGTTTCTTCGACTTAACTGTCCCGATAATTGATCAACGGCCACCATTGCACGAGATGCTGATCCAATTGAGCCCTCATATCTGCAGAAAAATCAATCATATGGATGCCACATATAAATACTAGTAATACTTTTTTTGGGATAATTACAAAAACACCCCTAAGGTTTGGGCTAATTACAAAAAAAACAGAGAAACTCCCTTGAGGTTTGGTTCCGTCATACATTTTTCCTGGTGATTTTCGAAAACATTCCAAAAAAACCCTGCCATTTACAAAAATATTACAGTTGCCCCCCTTATATTTAAGACAAAACGAAACCTGAAGAGGTTTTTTGTAATTTTGAAACATGTCTGGTTTTTTTTGTAATTAACCCAAACCTCAGGGGTATTTTTGTAATTATCCCTACTTTTTTCAATATCTTTTCTTGTGTGCATCTTGTGGGGAGAAGCAGACAATTTTTTACTAAATGTATCACTGCCTGTAGAAACTTGCTATGTTTATCTAAGATTGCATAATAAGTTCAGAACTCAAATCAGAATTATTAAAGGTTAATTACAAAAATATACCCTTGAGGTTTAGTCTAATTACAAAAAAAGTCCAACTACCTTTTAAAATTACAAATACCTCCTTGACATTTGTTTCTCATTTACAAATTGCACATCAAGAGGGGGTATATATTTGTCAAGTAAACAAACCTCAAGGGGTGTTTGTAATACCATAAAGGGTATCTGTAAAGATAACTGGAGTTCTTGTAATTAGGTTAAACTTGAGGGGTAGTTTTGAAATTTACACAAATATTAATTAATGAACGAAAAGTAGATGGCCATTTTCCAATGTTCTGTCAGCTAAATTTCGGAAGACTTACAGGCCAACCAAGAGGAATGCTGATGTCTGCATCACAATAGCACCTTCACCAGCCTGCGTTGAAGTGTTCAAGCACCTTGAGCAGAACCAACTCTCATGAATTGAGGTGACAAGATCTGTTAAAGACGAAACAAGCAACACCTCTTTAAAGTTCAACGTGCTACTACTAACAGGTTTTAGTACTGTAATTACAATTGTAAGTTTTGAACATCCCCATGAGTCTTTCCACTAGAACCTATAAAGAATTCCATTTCTAAATTATATCAACAGAAGTAAACTGCATCGTCCTCTGGAATTTTGTATAGATCAGTTCGAGATTCTCTGACCATATTATTATGCCATAGCTAAAGAATTGATTACACCAAACATATATATAGGACTAACAGAGATGAAAAATTAAAGAAAAATAAAAGCAAAATTCTAGAGTGAGAACGAAATAACGACATCTTGATTCAACAGAAAAACACATTTCATTGAAATGAAAAAAAAAAGGGTTAATTACAAAAAGTACCCTTGAGGTTTAACCTAATTACAAAAAATCCCAGCCTTAATTTTAACACTAATGTCACTAAATCAAACCTCAGGGGTACTTTTTGTAATTTTGAAAGTTAGCTGGGTTTTTTTGTAATTGGGTCAAACCTAGGGGGTACTTTTTGTAATTATCCCAAATAAAAATGAAGATAGTGCGACAGCTATACATCTAACAGCATACTCTCATGAGTCACGAGTCATGGCGGCGATAGAACTCACATTGGTTCGGCCCAATAAAGAAGCTCTCCATCTGGAGTTTGTTTCTCTTAACAAAACCGAGAAACTGACTTATTTCAATTGGATCTGCTTTTATGCCCTCTTGCTCAGCACTACAAGCAAACAAAACAAGCATCAAAAACTGGCTCTCGGCATATGAATATAATGAGGTAAAAGATACACGGAGTAGGCTATCTCACCAGCTTTTTAAATCAGCATCCAACTTTTAAGTAAACAAATACAATAAATGTGATTGAGCATTCACAAAGCAATGAGGTTGCTACCATGGTCTTGCATTCATTTCAAATCATAGTAAAATTTCACCACCTGTTAATCCAAGATCTTTGGACAGACCGACAATGACTGGTTTGACCTCCAGAACAATTATTAAGAACAGAATTTGAGCTCTAATTTTCATGTTCATCAAACTGAACCAGAATACCTTTATAGCTTAATAAAGCTAGAGCTTGAAGCGAATAAGCTACGAGAAGTTGAACTGTACAACAATATATCAAGCTGAGCGTGAGCGAGTACAAATTTTGAACTGGTTTTATAAAATTATCATTGAAACACAAACTTAGTCACGGTAGAAACTCAACCAAGCTATAACATTATGTTGTTCCGCTCGACTTGATACGTGAAATGTCACCAACCTTATCAGTAGAACCATCTGGTCACATCCAAAGAATACTTATGTTTGTTCTTGGCGTAAATTCGGAGTTCATTAATGATTGTGGGCGGAATACAAAACACTCCAATTCAAAGCAATCACCATTCCAAACATACAAGAATGCATATAAAGACTGAAATGTTAAAAATAATACTAAAAGAAATAATCACCCAAAACCAAAAAGAACCAAAGTTTTGTATGCTCGCTTACATTGTGGATACTAGGCGAGAAGGACCAGTCGGGTCATAGTTAATCAATACAGCTGCCTTCAGAGGCTGGCCTATAAATTTGTACACCAATTATCAGTCCATGTCAAAGTTGATTAAAAAAAAAAAAAAAAGTTTCAGACTTGTAGAGAAGAATGCTAGATGCAGGATCACCTAAAGAGCCCACATAGTTTGATGCCCACTTTTCCCAAAGTCTTCGCACAACACTCCAGTCCATTGTACTTCTTCAGCGACTGAAATTAAGAAAGGCAAAACGACATAGTAATTTCATCAAACACTTAATATGCAACAAAATAAACAAATCGAAAACCAAAGAAGCCCATTCATTCCCAAATAAAATTCTAGAATCGGTTTTCAGAAACTTTGTTGAATTCACCTTTAATGGGTTAACGGAACTGAAAGAGAGTCCGGTGTAGCATTTGTTTTGTCTATTGGGTTGAAAGCTGACAATGGCCCAACAGCAATCGTCTAGATGATATGTATATTCCCAACCGCTTTCAGTATTTTGCTTAAATCTCGGGCAAGAACTGCTTTAGGGAATGATATGGCGGAATATTGTTCTCAGCTGACGGTAACAAATTGAAGCATCCCAAATCCCTAAATCTGCAATCAGAGAGACGTAGATTATGCGATTGGAAAATACCAAATGTTTTTAAACCGGACTGAACATTGAATCTCCGACGATTAATTGGGTCACAGATAATTAGTTCAATCGGTTAATGATACTGAGAGACGAACGCTAGGGAGCGAATGGGTAATAGTGCCAGTAAACGATAGATGGACACCGTTGTTAAAAACTACTAATAAACATACATGTAAGTGAAAAACTAGGTAAATACAAATTTTACAATGTGAATAAAAATAAAGTGAAAACCAAAATAAATAAAAAGAGCAACTCTCTCTCGTGAGACGCAGCCTCACTGGGATCTAAATCTGTGAGAGGACTCTCTTAAGGACTCCGTCTTGAGAATCACGAACCATTAAAATAAATTTAAAAATAATAATGAACCATTAAGAAACAAAAATAAACTCTAAAAACATGAACCATGAAGAATAAACCCGAAAAACAAAAATAAACCCAAAAAATAAAAAATAAATCCTAAAACAAACTAAAAATCTCAAAAACCCAAATCAATTAAAAATAAACCCAAGAAACAAAATAAACCCTAAAAAAACAAATATAAACCCTAAGAAAAATAAAATCTGAAAAGAAAAACCTTTAAAACTTTGTGTAAGGGCTCCGTCTCACGGATCTAAATCCGTGAGACCGTCTCACGCAAGTTTTTGCCAAATAAAAAATATTTACTAGGGAAAAAAGACAAAAAAAAACTGAACAGAGGCTAAACAAAAATGGAAGAACTTCTGTCAAAAAAAGAAAAGAGGAAGAGCTTCATGTAGAGCTGAAAAGAAAATATAATAAGCAGGTCTCTTGTGAGACGGTGTCAGACCGTGAGAATATGAAACGACACTTTTAGTGTAAAAAGTGATACTTGTGTAAATATACTTAATTTCAGTGTATTTTAACAAATATCACTTTTTGTACTAAAAATATCACGGTCTGACAGACTTTCATTGTCTCACCTAAGTTTTTGCAAAAATTTTAATGCATAAGTGGAATAGGTTTGTTTTATTATGTTTCCTGTTATTATTGTGCGTTGGAAATGTATACATTTTGTGCTTTTATATTTTTTCTTTGTTAATTTAAGACGACGAGTTGGTCGGATTTTACCGGTTCATAATGGGTTTCTGGACATCCGTTTTTCAACACAAACCCCAAACCGAAGCTGTGGTTGTTTTGGTATTAACGGATCCGACTTTAATATCTCAAATTTTATTTTATTTTTTCTGAAAACATAACTCAAATTTTATTTATAAAGAAGTATTCCTTACTTTTCATACACAATAACTATTCATTTAATTAAGTTCATATTGACATATTTATATACAATTACATTTGGGGCAATTTTTTAAATACCCACTATGGATAGTGGGTACTCTTTTCTACCCACCAAGATAACAAAACTCTTTTCTACCCACATTTTAAATTGCCCTTCTTTAAGTTGGTGTTTTTGAATTTTGAATTAAAAACCGATGCGATTAATGTTTTTTTCAAAAATCGTACACTTCCCCCCAAACACACACACACCTATGTATAAAATCGTATACCCATATCGTGCTCATATCGTGCCTTATTTAAAATTGGGCACGAATATTGGGCACGATATCGTGCCTAATTTTAACTGAGGCACGATATATCATGCCTTATTTAAAATTGGGCACGATATCAGTGCCTAATTTTAACTGAGGCGCGATGTCGTGCCCAATATAGGGCACGATATTGTGCCTAATTTTTACTGAGGCACGATATTGTGCTCGTGTTCAATATAGGCACGATATATCGTGCACAGTGCATCTTAGATTCATCAATTTTCAATTCTAAATATTAAAATAAAAAAAACACGATAATTTGTTTAAAAAACAAAAAAAGAATCAAAAATATGAAAATGGTTTTTAAAAAAAAAAACTACACACTTTTTCGAAAATATTTTCTATTTTTTCGAGAATATTTTCCATTTTTTTAAAGTATCTTGAAATTATAAAATAATAAAAACTCAAAATTATTTTTAATTTTTTTTATAATAAACGATTTTACAAAAATCTGATTTTGTTTTAAAAAAAACTAAAACTTGTGTTAAAAATCTGAAAATAAAGAAAGTATATTAATGTGAGAGAGAAATATGTGAGAGATAAAGTATCAAGGGTATTTGGATAAAAGAACCAAAAAAGTGGGTAGAAAACTTAGACCTTGTTTGTTTATGTTTCCAACAACCTATTTCCAATTTCCAACTATTCATAAAACTGGAATTATGTTTGTTTATAAATTTTCCAATGGAAATCATCATTTTCACATTCCATTTTTCACATAAAACTACATCTCAAACCTATAATTTCAATTTCCAACCCTATACACTATCCTACATCACTCATCAATCACTATTCTCATCTTTTCATCCAATTATACACATGGGATCCACCATTACCAACTCTATCCATTTAAAATATTATTATTTTTTAATTATTTCTATCTAATGGGACCTACCACCCTACAATCTTACAAATATAATATTATATACACAATTAAAATATTCAACCACTATCAACTTTTCAAATTATTATATACATAAAATAATACTTCAAAACTACTCAACCAAACACAATCTCATTTCCAAACCTAAATAAAACTCATTTTCATTCACTCATCCAAACATATTTCTAATTTTCACACGAAAACCAATAAATTCTCAAAATTCAATTTCCAACACTAGAAACTAGAAATGGTCAATGGAAACATAACCATACAAGACCTTAGTTTTTTATCTCACATGTTATAAAAGTTTTTGTTCTATCCTAAGTGGGTAGTTCCCACCATTTGCTCATTACATTTCAATATGTAATCTACATTTAGTCAATTAAAAAAAATGATCACCATATTTATTAATATATTTTTGAGAGAAAAAGTAATGCCTTTATTAACTTAAAGTAATGTCCACTGTTACAATTTCTTCTAACCATCTAGAAAAATCCTCAATTGTCCAGCAAAAACACGAAGGGGGAATTGGCTAATCCATGTGCAACTCTATTTGCTATTCTGCGCATATGAAATATTTTGGTTACATTCATGGTATCCAAAAGATTACCAATATCTAATCTCTTTTTTTCAATTTTTGCTTTTTCAATAGAAATCTTGGAAGGAAACAGGTGTGAGAATCGAACTCAGACACATACATGGGTTATACAAATGCCTAAACACTAGCTACCAAACAATTCCTTACATTAACATAATTTTAGTACAATAAAACCAGAAATCAATATAAAACAATTAAATTTTATAAAAGATATTTATTTATAGAATAAAATATAATTATTGTGATGAAAAATGTACATTTAGGATAAAATGTTATGCCCCTTATCGCAATAATAAAACTTCATTTGCTATGATCTTTCCACTGCACTCACAGAATACTCATCAGAGAAGAACTAGGCAGCACCTGGGCGGAATTTAATCGGAAGAATAAAGTAGGCGGACAAAGGAGACCTAGCGCCTAGGCAGGGACTAATCGTGGTCATTCAAATTCAGCAAGTTCCATATGCCCATGCAATGACTCCCTGCAATCCACAAGATTACTGTGAAGATAACATGACTGTTGGAAAGCCCTGCCTGAGCCAATATTCCAGAATAAGAAAGCAGTGCCGGAGCCAATATACCATGAAGGAACCTGATCAAATCTCAATATCAAGTCATAATTATGAAGACAAGTTTATCTTCGAGTGACTAAATACGCAAAACATAACATATACGCGACTGACGTAAACTTTGCACGCTCTTCCTCTATCATTTGTAAACAAGTGATTCTATGAATAGGTATAGAGGTCACGTAGAAGACAGACAGAACAAGCAAAATTAGCAACCTCATGAATAAAGGTCCTATCGTTCCTACTGTTGTATATCCGAACTGAATATGCACGCCCGTATATACACATAGCATCATCACAACCAGGTCCCTAGTTCTAAGCCAAAGATAGCAACCGGAAATGTGTCAACTGTCAATGCAAATGGGAGAAAATATAAGGAGTAAAGATTAATGCAAGCCACCAATAAAATCGAGTTTGCACAAGCAATCAGTGGGAGGTAAGTTCAAACATCATGGAAACTTTGACATTTTAACTGTCCAACACACATACCAAATAACGCTCTTTGTCAAATAAGCACGTGGAATCCCAGCGGAAGAGAGCCTGTAAACAAACTGAGTTGCATACGTTAGTCAGCTATTAGAACACATAACCACATGTAAATAGACGAAACGATACAGACAGGCTTATTATTAATTCACACAACAACGAATAAAAATTGAGATTTAAGCCATATTAAGAGTAACCAATAACCATATACAATATATATACACACACACGCACACACGAGTATATAAGTCATAATAAAGCTAATTACTGCCTCTCAATTGCAGTTACAATGCAACAATATGTCATAAACTAACTAGAGTCAATGCCAATTATTGGATTTGATCCTCAAAGAGAAGGGAAAATCTGACCGAGTAAAATGGCTGCTTTTTGTAATATTCAGCACAAAACAAATTGAATATATTTTGGCAGCATCCTCATTCAGCACTACCTACAACAAAACCATTTTTTTTGAACAACTTCGATGCGGAGGCAAAGAATTATGCTAAGAGAGAGATCAAAGTCCACTTATGACATGTATATATTAACCTGGCAGCAAGTTCATGCAGAGGACTTTAGACCTGTTTCCTAATTATTCTGCTGGCCACAGTCCTTACAATCCATACAACTTTTCGGGAATTAAGCAAAATCACTATTATCCATTGAGTTATTGACTATAGTGAGGTGAAATTATCTCAAATAGATTACTTATAACTTTAGCTGGAATGCAGAAATGAAGTACAAGTCCCTAGCCATGCAAAACAGAACTCAAATGCAAATATCATCTGCCAATTCAATAAGTTTTGACTCAGACTACAGATGTCAACTTCAGTTTGTTCCAGAAATGCCATACGTAAACTTGTCTTCGTTCCAAAAGACATAGCAACATGAGAGAGCCTTTAAAAAGTCTCAGCACATGCATACTTCACTAAAACCGTATCTATACAGGTATGCAGATCTGCAAAATACAATTAATTATATGTAGGCTAGCACAAATTAACAGCAATTAGGGACGGAAACAATTTTCGTCATTAATATGTACCGACGAGCAATTTAACTACGGATTTTCCCGTTGCTAATCCGCCACTAAAATTAATAACGACAGATTTTCTTTGTTTACCGAAGGATTTTTCATGCAATTTCGAGGCCCCATGCAAAATTCTACGTAAAAGTAATGTTGTTTGGTAATTTCTTGCGATTTAAAAGGTATTTTTCAAAGGTGACAGCTCCTACTTGCTTCCCGTTCGTATATTTCTTTTGCACTCTTATAGCTTGAGCACTTTAGGATTTCAGGTTGTTCGATCCCATACAACCCCCGTGAAAACATCTGTGGGTATGAATTTACTCCCAGAATCGACAACCAACAGATTGTAACTTATTAATGAAAAACAAAAAACAGTAACCCAAATTGCCAAAATTGGTTTAGTAACTTATTTTAACTCTTAAAAAATAAAATCAATGAGCTTGGATGGGTCGATTTTCAGCGGCCGAGCTGGCAGCAAGAGGTGTCGGTGGTGAGGTAGCTTTCGTTCGTAGCCATGAATCTTTCCTCTTTACTCGCAATGAAAAACAAGTTTGCCAGAGTCGCTATGAAAAACACTAAATTCCCCATGCTTGCTTATCCTCCTACACAACATAGACAAACAAAATAACTCATCACACAAATGGAGACGCAAATAATTAATCATACAACTATCCAAAATCATATGTTACCCTGGATACAAATTACTATATATTTATATGTCATCTAAACAAATAGGAATGCAAATCTACTACAATGAAACTTAATGATATAATAAAATAACCAAATGACAGGATCCACATGCATTTTGAAGGAAGAAAATAAACTGGCCTCATCTCCACTTTCAAATGCACTCAATCACAAAGGAAAGTTAAATAGTTGCTGAGGTGGATTCGCGAAAATGATGTTCAAAATCAGATCAAATCTGCATTATTTTGCACTAACAAAATAAGAAATGCAACATAACAATAACAAGCGAATGTGCTTGCAACCAAGATTTCAAAAACAATACAGAAATAGCAAGATCTTTAACTTATGCTGACCTGATTAGCGAATTGATAATGGTCACATTAAAAGAATCTTGTCAAGAATTACGCAATCTTTATCAATGGTCTCAATCGCCTAATACACTCACCACTCGCTATAACATGCAAAATTAATTACAAAATACAAAAAAGTAACAACAATCCCAGATTTGCCCAAAGGTAAAAAGGATTAAGGCATTAACAAGTATAGAAAAAGTAACTTTCATGGAAAATATAAGCAGATTACTCCTTGTTTAGCAATAGACGAATCAATAATATCCGCGGTTGTTCTTGAAAACACAAAACAAATTAACGTGATGCAACGAGAAATTTATAAATCAGGCCTCTCTCAAGCAGAAAAACAAAACAAAAAGGCAAGATCTATTCAATCAGATTGAGCGCTGAAAAGAATTAATCAGATCCATATACGATGCAGCTAATAATAACAAATCGAATGCTAATTCACACATCAACCAAAGCAAAATTAGATCCACCGGAAGCCGAAATTACAACATTCACCGCGGTCTCCGATTCAGTTGATGCAAGGCGGGAACCTGATTTTCGCCAAAAACGAAAAACGACGACGTCATAACATTCATACATATTCGTACAGAAGTACGAATTGAGCATACTCCAAATCAACGTACTAACGACGCCGTCGGCGAAGAAAGTTCCCGACCTGCACCAAGCGAACTAGAGGCCGCCGCAACAGAATACGAATCGTGGCAAAATCAGAGCCACAAATCAGGAAACATCATGAAAACTGAAAAGAGTACATGTTTATAAATAGATCTGAGTGAGGAAGAAAGCATAAAATGTGCATTCTTTTAGAAACGAGGGTTTGCGTGTGAGATGGGCAGGGAAGGTGCTTTTTATAGGTAAAACAGACGTAGGCGATCTTGCCACGTGTCGATTACCAGGCGGCCGGTTCAACATTACGGAAATAAGGGAAAAGTCTGAGATAAAAATCCGTGAGTGAGTCGAGAATTGGTCCTATATTTGGAGTTAATTACGGGGGGTGCCCCTGAGGTTGCGTGGAGCCACAGTAGCATCACGTGCGCGTGGTTGAGGTTCCTTGAGGAGTGGTCACTGAGACACTGACTCACTGGTCAGACTTATTCTTTATTATCACGTGGGAATTTTGAAATTGTGGAGCCCTTTGCTATATTTTTAAAATAATTGTTTTTTTTAAGAAAAAATGAAAAATTTCAATAAGCTTAGATCAAGTCGGCTAAAATCGTCGAACTTAACTAAACTTAGATCAAGTCGGCTAAAATCATCGAACTTAACCAAATTGAAATAGCATAGAGCTATAAATATTACCAATTCCACAAAGAGAACGTGTATTTGAAATAATATGAGTGGGTTTATCCTAACAGTGAAAACTCATTGTTGCAATTGCATTAACACTAGTAAGTGAATCTGACTCCGGAATGTAAACTCTCAAATTCAATCTTTTCGCAAATTCAAGCCCATCACGCAGAGCTAGGGTTTCTAATGTAAAACTTTCAAAAACTCTCAACAAGATTTTTGTCAAACAACGAATGACCACACCATTTGAGTCGCGAATAACAACTATAATTCCGGTAGAATCACATTTGTCACTTACAGATGAATCAACATTAATCATCTTCAATTTCCCCACAGGTGGACAACGCCATGGTTGTCATCCAAATATTATTGAAACCCCCATTATTCCGTGAGTACCATAATGCCCACAAAACCACAGTGAAAATCTCCATTTTTTTTTTCATTAAGTGCAACAAAGATTGCTACACAGATCTCGGGAAAATGAGCGTTCTTCAACTTCCTAACCAAACTATAAAACATATTACTATCCCATACACGTGTAGAATTCTTATAGTCCCGCAATGCATGTTCAACCCATTCTCAAAATATACCACTCCTGCTACACATTAATTGGCGAGCAATTAACTCCTCGTCTAATGAGAACCAGTTAAAATCATTATTATTAAAAATTAGAAATATATATTTATCTTGCAATAGAAAGTTAGAAATTTTAACAAATTTTCATTTTAATGAATTTCAAATGAAAAATATCCACTTTTATTTAAAAAAAAAAAAAACTCTTGTTTTAGTACATATCTCGGGAAAAAGTATGAGTGGTTTTTAATATAAAAGTCATTCTCAATCCTATAATTTTAAAATAAAATGTAATCTCATTATATGAATAGGCTGATTAAATAAGTCAAGATTGATATCAATATATTTGAAATCAAACTCAAGCTTTTAAAGTCTCGAGCCTTTTTTAAAAGTGAGTTTGATTATGAAAATTATTATGGCCTTGTATGGTTATGTTTCCATGGACTATTTCTAGTTTCTAGTGTTGGAAAATGAATTTTCAAAATTTATTGGGTTTCGTGTGAAAATTGGAATTATGTTTGGATAGGCGAATGAGAATGAGTTTTATGTAGGTTTGGAAATGAGATTATATTTGGTTAAATAGTTTTGAAATAGTATTTTATGAATATAATAATTTGAAAAGTTGATAGTGGTTGAATATTTTAATTGAATATATAATATTATATTTGTAAGATTGTAGGCTAGTGGGTCCCATTAGATATATATAGTAGTATTTTAAGTAGATAAAGTTGGTAATGGAGGGTCCCACATATATAATTGGATTAAAAAAATAAGAATAGTGATTGATAAGTGATGTAGGGTTGTATAGGGTTGAGAATTGAAATTGTGGGTTTGAGATGATGTTTTATGTGAAAAGTAGAAAGTGGAAATGATGATTTCCATTGGAAATTTTAGAAACAAACATGATTCCATTTCTATGAATAGTTGGAAATTGGAAATGGGGTCTTGGAAACATAAACAAACAAGGCCATAAAATTCGACTCGAGTTTCTCATTTGCAGCCTCATTGTATCATTACTTTCAAGTAAGACGATATTTTCTTTTCGAAAAAATAAAATATTTGAAGAAATGAATAAATTGTTGAATTTTATGTTACAGGATCGGAAATCTCTTCAAATGGCAAATTACAGAAAACAGAAGATTACAAGAAATTGAACTAGCTATTACAAAAGATAGAACTTTCAGAAGCCGAGTCGAGACGAATCTCTTTCCGCAAAGCAATTACGTCCCGCTAGTGCTCACGGTTTGACGTATTGCTTCCAAAGATGAAAGCGCTTACGTCTTACGTAGAAGTAGCACCACTAACACGTAAGTAACCTTCGAACTAGAAATGTCAAGACGGTTGATGGACTTAGTGCGTAATGCGAGAAAATGATTGTATACTTTTTGATGGAGTATGAATTCTATGTATCAAACTGCAATGCACAAACATGTATAAATAGCCAACCATTCCCACCTGCAGGAGAAAAAACTGGGTAGTGGGCATTAATCATTTGTAATAACCAAGTGTGTTACACCCCACTACTCGCATAACAATCAAGTAGTGGGCTAAGCTTGAGATGACCACCACTGCAGGAGTTACAACTCCAATGATCACACGAATCCGGACACCTACAATGTCCCGATTCATCATTGGGCTCCCAATAGGGGCCGCCCGCCCAAGCCTAGTCCCAGGCCCCAGCCCCTGGCACCGCCGGCCGGACGGACGGCGACGCGCGTGTGGCCCACTTGTGATCATCCACTTGTGTTATAGTTTATACAACAAATAACACCTTCTAGTAAATAAACTAGGATAAACTATGATTTATATTCATTGTGGGATAAGGCATAAACCTTTCATCTCCCTTTAAATAATTTTTACTTAATGCCCATTTATGTGGCTACCTTCGTGTATTAATTTCTCACCACCGAAATTCGGTTTGAGAAATAAAAATACTACGAACATCTACTCTAACGTAGATTAATAATATATAATTTAATTCCTCCAGAATTAAATATTTAGCCACCGAAAAATTGGTCAAAGTCGGGTCGATACCCTCTTTATCAAAACCAAAATTTCCAACATAAATTATTAGCCAAGTAAATTATTAGCAATTTTTTTAAAGCTTAAATATATGACTTCTTAATGATAATAGAATTTGGACTCTCTATTTTACAGCTTCAATAAAAGGAGTATTGGATAAATGCTATTTTTGTGGTTTAGACTTTTTCAGGGTACTTCCTACATGTCTCCATATGAATGGAATAAAGGGTGTAGATTGCTAAAAATGAGAATATTGAATTAATCTGTTATTTGTGTGGTTGAGACCTTTTGGACATTGAGTGGTTCATTTGGAATGGAATTTGATTTTGTTCTTGCATACTTTTCAAACTGTACAACATTATTTTGCATAAATAGTACTAAGTCAGAATATATCTAGGCCAGTTTGGAAAACCTTAGGTTAGGTTTCTTGTTTAATAAAATTCTAGTTTTTTAAAGTTTAAATTGAAACTATATAAGTACAATTGGTGTTTTTCCTCAAGGTGTAGTACACCAATAATGATTAACTTGTCTTCAAAAGGAAAAAAAAAAATGGTTTTATGGTTCTCTCATTGATATTTTAATTGATTTTATAGGTCTCTCATTGAAGCTTCCCCTTAGAATTCATTTTGACATCTTTTTACGATGGTAGAAATTGTGTTGCACAACTAAAGATTAAATTTTATCATAAAGGTGAACATAAGTTAAGGTAAATTACATTTTACTTCCTCAAGTATGCGAGTTTTTTTTTTTTACTTTGCCTTCTGAATTTTTTACTATAAAACTTTACCTTCCAAACTGTTTTTTATAATAATTTACCTTATATGATGTTTTCTTCACACCATATCCTCTGTAGAGGTGGTAAATGTACACAATTTTTTAAGTTCGGTAATTAACCATATAAGTTATAGACAAGACTTATAATGTAGAAACCTAATTAGTAATAATCGAAGACTTATTCGCATATATTTATATAGTATTAATTTTGAAAATTCGTCATTTAATTTGTTTTTTAAGTTATAAGTACAATATTATTTATGAAGTTTATTTCTATTAAATATAATTTTCCTTTTGAATTTTATTTTATTCTACAAGTACTTATTGTCGTGTGCAATTTGTAAAATATAAATAAGTATCAATTAGTAATTGGGAAGCATTTGATAGCCCATTTGATATGTCCTGGTTGCGGTGGACTATCATGGATCCAACTTCCGCTCCTAGTCGCACCTACAAAGCCAAAGTCGGAAGGTTTTCCGGCGTCGCATTCTGATGTCAAAGTCATAGCAAGAATATTGAATAAAGTGTGAATATGTATAGTGTGATAAAAACTTGTAACTTTTACCAATAAAGGGTGTTGCCCCTTTTATATCTGCATTTTGGCTTACTACCCCTATCCAGAGTTACACATGTCGCCTCCTTTATAGGTTTCTGATTGTTTCGCCACTCAATATCCATCGAAGTTACTTGTTAGCAGGTCTTCCCTCTTAAAGGTCACTTCTGGGCAGGTCAACCAAACCCACACTTCATGGCATGTGTGACCTTTGACTCGCCCCCTTTTTGGTCCTCAAATCCGGCCTCATTAATCAGAGGATCAGATAATGTATTTCGCATTAAATGCATTCCCTCGATCAAGCTACCTCCCGCCTTTATGTCTTGTCCTTGATCGTACTTGTCGACACCCGCCTCTTCCTATGAGTTACTCTCTGCCATTATGTCTCATCCTGTCACGTCCCGCATTTAATGTCACTCATGTCGTTCTTTGGGGTAGGTCAACTCTTCCCTACCATGTCCATTGCGTCGTTGTCCATTTTTATAGATTCTTCTTGTGAGGGAGGACCTCTTACGCAAATCTGTCCTGTCTAGAATGGGACGAATCATCAGTGATAGGACGTTTGTAAAACTCATGTATGTATATGAGTTCGATTCTCATCTAGCTCCTTTTCCTCCCATGATTTGTACTCAAATAAAAAGCATGTCATTATGAAAGACAAATATTTTTTTCTGTAATCAAGTTAAAGTCTTAAAATAATTTTTATAATTTTGAATGGCATCAACAAAAGATTACTCAAACAAATTAAAGATTAATTTACTTATAACTATGTTTTTTTTGGGTCCTACACGAATTGATTTGTGGTTATTTGTCATTATGACGTACAAGTGAGAATTTACTTGTCTAGTTGTCTGAATTCTGGAACCAGGTTATTATAAGTGGGTGGTAGGAAGTGATTAGCATTAAAGTAACCTAACCCTTTTATTTCACATTCAAGGAGAAGGTACAATTGTTAGATTTCATAATTTTCATGTGAATTTTATGAGGAACGAATCACAAGCTGATCTGTATCAGGCAAAAAATATGTTACTTTATTTGTTAAATCAAAATAATTTATAAGAAAAAACTTGCGACTGTTACAACATAGAGTGAAAAGTAGTTACAAGATTGTATATGAGACTATGCAAATCTAAAATAATTTTTAAACCTAAATATTTAATTGATCCGTAGAATCAGAACGTCGCAACGCAAGAGCTGAACAAAACACATACTGTTATAATATTGAATCATATAGAACAGAAGAATAAATCTGGAAAAGAAAGACTAAACTTCTTGATTGATCTTGGAGAGTAAATTGTATACAAATATAATCACCAACTTAACTTGAATGAATGAGCTATCCTACTATATATAATGGGTGAAGACTAACTGAATAAACTAACTATCCTAACTAATAAGTAACAGAATTAACTGTTTGATCAACCATATGTTGATCTTGACACCCCCCGCAAGTGGGGCATGGATGTTAATCATGCCTAACTTGGTAATGAAATGTTCAAATAATTGAGGTAATAGAGGCTTGGTTAGGATATCTGCTGTTCGGTGTGAAGAAGGTATGTGTATTAGCTTTAGTAAACCATTCTCTATCTTTTCTCTGACGAAGTGGCAATCAATTTGGATGTGCTTGGTCCGTTCATGGTGACATGAATTATGTTCGATACAATATCTTTGATTTCTTTGTCGGTGTACACTAAGGCTGGATGGTTATGTGATAGTTTCATGTCATGAATAAGGTAGATTAACCATTGAACTTCACATGTAATAGTTGCTAATGCCCTGTATTCTGCTTCAGTAGAGGAGCGGCTTACTGTTTGTTGTTTCTTAGCTTTCCATGAGATTAGAGAATCTCCTAGGTAAATGGCATATCCACTGATACTCCTTCTTGTGTCCAAACATCTTCCCCAATCCTCGGTGTAGCCTTTAAGTTGAATAGTTGAGGTTGTTGGATAGAAAAGACCTTTCCCAGGGCTTGACTTCAAGTATCTCAAAATTCTGTGTGCTGCAGATAAGTGAGTTGTTGTTGGATTAGACTTAAACTGTGATAGAATGTGTATGTTGTATGACAAATCAGGTCTTGTAATTGTTAAGTACAATAATCTTCCAACCAATCTTCTGTATTCTGAGGCATCTGTCAAGGGAGTACTATCTTTTGCTCTGAGTTCTATCTTTGGATCCATTGGAGTTGAACATGGCTTGCATCCAATGTAGCCAGTATCTGTCAAAATATCCAATGCATATTTCCTTTGACAGAGAGTGATCCCCTTTTTACTTCCTCGCTACTTCAATGCCCAATATGTATTTTAATGTGCCTGTGTCTTTGATTGTAAATGCTACATCCGGATGACTCTTTATATGTTGTATTTCTTGAAGATTGTTGCACTAAAATGATATCATCTACATAAACACAAAGCAATTTGTTATTGAGGAAGAATAACTTTTAATAAAAAAAAAAAGAACTATCGACTTTGATTGTATAAAACCATATGTTAGAAGGCATGAAGTCAATTTCTGAAACCATTGCCTAGAGGCTTGTTTCAAACCATAAAGGCTCTTAATGAGCTTGCAGACCCTACTATCTGTACAATAGCCTGGAGGAGGTTTCATATATACTTCCTCATCCAAATCACCATGTAGAAAAGCATTGTTTACATCTAGTTGATGTAAATGCCAATTTTGTCTTCTTTGCAATAGCTAGAACTAAACGGATTTGTTGTGATTTTTTCACGGGGAGAATGTGTCAAAGTAGTCTAATCCTTCTTGGGTGTAACCTTTTGCAACTAATCTTGCTTTGTATCTTTCTATAGTCCCATCTGCTTTGTATTTAACTTTGTAAACCCATTTGCATCCAAGACAATGCTTGTCAGGAGGTAATTCTGTCAAAGTCCATGTATTGTTCCTTTCTAGTGCATCTAATTCAGACTTCATTATCTGTTCACGCCATTCAAGATCTTTGGCTAGCTTGCTTGTAAGTTCTTGGCTCAGTTATGTGAGTGATGGATGCTGTAAAAGCTTTGTGAGATTCAGACAATTGTGTGACAGATAGAAAACCTGCAATATCATATTGTTTTCTTGTAATACAATTAACTGAATGTGTGTTGTGAAGTGAAGATGGTAAAGCACAATCATATATTTGAAGATAAGAAGGAATGTTTCTTGTTCTATTGGATCTCCTTGGATTTTCTTCAAGAGTCTCAAAGATCGAATGATATGTTCTTGAGCATTTTCAAATGGTATTTTTTGCCGAGAGTCTTTGGTCTTGATGAGCCATTAAATTGTTAGAAACAATGTTGTCTGGTTGTGGAGCAACATAAGTTGGTACAACATTATCTGGCTGTGGAACAACATCAGTTGGTATAAGATCAAAGTTGTTTGTTTCTGTTACTGTCACTGTATTATCAATAACATCATCATGAACAATAGAAGGATTGTTAACAACAACAGGAGTAGGATAAAAATTATGATAATCTTTGTTAATGTCTTTAATAAAAGGATCAACCATATGTTGATCTTGACTGTTATCAGCAAAAGGAAAAATATGTTCACAAAATTGAACATTTCTTGAAATAAAGACTTTATCATTAACAAGATCATATAATTTGTATCCCTTTGAACCCATAGGATATCCAATGAAAATACATTTAACAACTCTAGGCTGAAATTTTGTTCTTTGAGCACTTAAGGTAGAAACATAAGCTAAGCATCCAAAAACTCTTAAATGTGAATAATCTGGTAACTTATTAAAAAGCAATTCAAAAGGAGACTTATTGTTCAAAACTGCAGTTGGAACTCTATTTATAATATGAGTAGCAGTTTGAACACATTCATCCCAAAATTGAAAAGGAATTTTAGACTGAAACATAAGAGCCCTTGCTACCTGTAGAATGTGTTGGTGTTTTCTTTCAACCACACCATTTTGTTGTGGTGTTTTTACACAACTTGTTTGATGTATTATACCATAGTTCTTATAGAAATCCTGAAGATGAAACTCAGGACCATTATCTGATCTCAAGACTTTAATCTTAACATTGAATTGAGTAAGAACAAAATTATAAAAGCTGAACAAATGAGTTCTTGTATCAGATTTTTGTTTCATCATGTATAACCATGTACATCTAGAATAGTCATCAACAATAGTAAGGAAATATTTGAAACCACTGTGAGAAACAACAGAAAATGGTCCCCATATGTCACAATGAATCAAATCAAAAATTTTAGTAGAAGTACTGGTTCTGATGGGAAATGAGAGCTTCTTTTGTTTAGCAAAATGGCATATATCACAAGAATTAAAGTCTTTACAAGTCACTTGTAAACCAGGAAGTAAAGACATTCTAGTAGCTGATAAATGACCTAATCTCGAATGCCAAAGTGCAGATTCTTTGAGAGTATTGACAGTAGCAGCTGAGTGACATGAGAGTTGGTATAGTCCATTGTATTCTTTAGCAAAACCAATTGTCCTCAAATTTTTCATGTCCTGTAATATGCAATGAGAAGACAGAAAATGGACTATACAATTTGAAAATTTGGTAAGGTTAGAAATAGAAAGTAAGTTATAAGTAAAGGAAGGAACACATAGAACATTATAAAGTGTTAAGTCTGGTGAAATTTGAACTTCACCAATATGAGTTGCATATGCAATATGACCAGTAGGCAAGTGAATGGGAATTGAAACTTGTTTTGGACTTTTAGAATAAAGGGAAGGATTATAGATCATATGATCAGTAGCTCCAGTATCTAAAATCCAAGTAGTAGAGTTTGCAGCTAGAGCAAAACAAGGAAATTTACCTATGTCAGCCACAAATGTAGGAGGGAGGATATAACAGAGTTGACAGTCTTAATAGATTGATGTTGTTTAGCAAATGTTAAAAACTTTTGTACCATGTCATTAGAGAATAAAGACTCTGACAATGAACTTGTGTCAGACTTCTGAGGAGATGAAATAATGGCATTGGCTGCAGCAGAGTCTTGTGTATGCCTTGGACCTTTGGGGTCTTTCCAACCGGGAGGATACCCCACTAATTGAAAGCATTTGTCAACAGTATGTCCAGAATAACCACAATGGGTACACTTGGGCTTCTTCTTGTCCTTGTTGTACTAAAACTTAGAGTTGGTAGACTGTTTTGCTAACATAGCCATAAAATTTTCAAGATTCACAACAGGGGTAGACAGATTTGTGAGTCCCCTTTGAGTTTCTTCTTGAAGAAGGAGAGCATAAACTTTGGCTAAAGATGGCAGGGGAGAGCTGAGAAGTAGCTGACTTCTGATAGGCGCATAAGACTCATGAAGTCCAATTAAAAACTTGATAACTGAATCATTTTGCTGTAAATCAGTCAAGATGACTGAGATGTTACATGTACAATTTCCACATGTACATTTGATAATTGGTCTGTAGTTGATGTATTCATCCCAGATTGCTTTAAACTGGTTGTAGTAGGATGTGATAGATTGAGTACCCTGAGATATGGAACTCAAAGATTTGTCCAATTGAAAAACTCTTGGACCATCACTTTTTGCATAACGCACTTTCAACTCATCCCATACATCTTTTCTTTGTGGTAAAATATAAGAGACTTTGCCTAATCTCTTTTGATATGGAGTTGAGAATCCAGGACAAAACCAAATTGTTTGCCCTTTGCCAACAAGAATAAAGAACTACAGATGAAGAAGAGGGAACCTGCAATCCATCAATGAATGCACTTTTATTCTTGACATTTAGTGCCATTGAAACCGCTCGACTCAAGAAATGTAGTTGTCACATGTGAAGGGCTCATATACAATAACAGCCCCATGATTATCACTGCGGTGAAGATAGTATGGTGAAGAAAAATCATCAAGTGGATTGATGACAAGAGTACGGCGAGGAGGTACTTCAGTTGAGTCAGAATTATCATCAACAGCCATGACAGCAGATTTGTTGTAAAAATCTTGAAAGAAGATGAAATCTTGGAAGAAGAACGTCTGACAAGAGATGAAGATCTTGTGGTGTTGCTGAAGAAATCGAACTCCAAGAACCACAAACTATAGAAGCAGCGGATGATTGAAGATCAAAATATTAACTGATACCATGTTATAATATTGAATCATATAGAAACAGGAAGAATAAAACGGAAAAGAAAGACTAAACTTCTTGATTGATCTTGGAGAGTAAATTGTATACAAATATAATCACCAACTTAACTTGAATGAATGAGCTATCCTACTATATATAATGGATGAAGACTAATTGAATAAACTAACTATCATAACTAATAAGTAACAGAATTAACTGTTTGATCAACCATATGTTGATCTTGACACATACCAAAGAAATGACACATTCGAATCTTTTAAACAAAACTCACATATGAGACAAACTATTCACTCGGAAAAATACACATGTCCATTACAAATTTAAAAGAAAAAGATATATAGAAAAATGGTATGTTTCTGATTAAGTTAAAATCCCAACAATATGGAGTTTTTTGCGATTGAATCTCTTCATTTATCTATTAGCGTAATAATTATTAGTTGATTGTAAAATTATATTTGTGGCATCCAAAATTAATGATATTGTCTCAGCAATATTTGCGTTTCCAAATTTAAATGCAAATGAATTTAAATGAACTGATATAAAAAGTCTATACAACAAACCATCAACAATTTTCTCCAATGTTTAAAAATCAAACCAAATTGATTAATTGATCCGATCAATTCAACCAGATTTTTTTTAATCAAAAATCATTTAACGCATAATAAAAATATAATTAGTTTTATTAACTCCATTGGATCAACAGTTGAATTAGTCTAACCATAAGAATTATTCACGCGTCATATAAAAATAAAGACAAAGATTTAAAATAATATACATATTACACCTTTTTGTCACTAGAAGCAAGTGAACATTAAAATATCAATCATTCATTTTTTTAGTAAAAATTGTCCTAAATTCCAGCTATAAATGACAACATTTGCATTATAAATCCACATGACATTGAAAAGGTTGATGTCCAAGTCAAAGTGTCCAACCCCATTAACACAAAAGCAATCAACATATAAAGATGAAAAAGTAAGATTGATATGCACTGGATTAGGGGAAAGAAATGGATTCCCTAAGAATATCTCCAAAGATTGTTCAATATATTATTGGTGGGAGCTAAAACAACTAAGCTCTAGAAAATTGTAAGAATTAAATAAAGTTTGACCAAAATGATTTTTGATTTTTTGATCAAATAATATCATAACAAATATTGTATGATGTTAAATTTATTTGATACTAGTTTTTATAACTTAACACTAAAAGACAAAAATAGTTTACCTACAGAAAAATTTGTTTGTAAATATTAAGATAACTGTAAAGTATAGATAAAATTGTTGTAGGCAATATCATTGTAGGTAAATTTTACCTACAATATCAAAAACTGTTGATAAATACCTATAGTATTTCTGTCGGTAAATTTGAAACATGTCGGTAATTTGTCGGTATAATTTGGGGAAAATAATATTTTTTATTCTGTAAATATTTTGTAGGTAACTATAAAATTTAGTAACATAATCATTTCTGTCGGTAACTAGAATTTTCTAGTAGTGTAAATTTGTGATGAACATGGATGTTTTTATAAATCCTATCAATCTTTAAATTTCATTTCATGAAATCAAAATTAATTAACAACTCTCACTATGTGTGTGTATCTCAATTTTATTTGTTTAGATTAATACAAAGTGGTAATCTTAGGTAGCAATAAAATGACTCTCACTAATGGACATAATAATAGTGGAAAAGCAGCTTTTAGCTTTTGGTGAATATTATGGCACGATGTTGATAGTCGCATTGGATTTGGTAGTTTAATCACTTCCATCAACATCAAGGGACGATATTTACTCCTTATGTCAAATCAAATCTACTTTCTTACTACCTTCTAAAATAAATCTACTTTCCTATTTAAACCTTTAAGAATACCTTTTTTTTTTTTAACGAAATAAAGACTACATTATTCATTAGCATGAAAATTTACAACCCAAAATTAGCATGTCTCTCTTCTAAACTCCAAATTTTCGTGTACAAAATGTACATACAGACTGAACTAAACCAAGTATTTTCGTGGCCGAGTAAAATCAGACTAGCTTGACCCAACCCAAAATTTTCAAAAGCCGGATGGACTCGCCCAACCCAACATTTTACCAGCTTAATGGGTTGTGGGCATGTGAAGAATCTTGGCGGAATTTCCGACGACAGTAAGCTCAGGGGATAAAGTGTAAAAATTAAAAACCCATAAAATTTGTATAGTAAAGTGATAAAAAATAAAAAGAAAATTAAGTTAAGAAGTTTAGAAATCATCATATTTTGGTGGTAAAATATTTTTATCCCTCAATTATTATCAAAAATGGTCCAAGATTGAATGCCATGTGGCCTTAATTGGTGGGGGATCTCAGTTACAAATTCTACCTAACCTTTTAGGCAACATTTTGTATACAATTAAACACAATATTAATTCGAATTTCAACGGAGTTAAAATTAAATTAAATTAAATCATAAAACTTGTCATGTGATTTCTACTTGTTCTGAGAAAAAAAAATAATAAATTCATTAATCGAGATTTTTTTTTTTGAGGAAATCATTAATAGCGTTGGTGGTTAGTCATGTTTACTTATTTGTTTTGGTGCTTTTAAATCAAGAAATAAATTGAGTATCAGTTATCACACTTGTACGAGTATATTTCATACAAATATAATGTTCATGATCCACACAAATGGATGGTATATCACTCCAATTATTCAAAATTCAAATTTAATTCTGTGAGGGCAAATATAATACCACAATAAATTTGAAGTAGACACAAGCTTAGGAATAAAGGCATCGATACCATATACCATACAAATTAGTTTGTATGATATTGTCAAGTGGACCTTCAACATTTATACTTAAGCACATGGTTGGTTGGTTACAATTTTTAGCATCCCCATCGACCTATATTTTTTTTAATTAGTTGGGAGCAGTAGTTGGAGGAAGAAAATAAATTTCAAAGAAACTGAATGATACTGAGTTTGAACCCCGATGAGTACCCTTATAAATGGTGAGTGATACCACTTGAGCCCATCGACCTAATTTATATACATATTTATTTATTTATATACAAGGAGCTAAAAAATTGAACATGATGGATATGATTTATTTTCTTAAAAAATAGTAGATAAAAATAGTATAGCTTGAAGCAAAGTTACTACCAATCCATATTATATTAGTGCACATGAATTTGGGGTATAATTCGATCTAAAATATATTATTTGATTCTCTATTATATCAGTGCACAAGATTTGGTAGTTTTGAGTTATGGGATTGCACTTAAATGTGATTTTCCTTCTCAAAACCGGAATATTCGATGCTACCCCACTTAGGTTCTACCTAAGTCCACTCGTCTATTGGCACGTGTATTGTATTTTTCCCAAAACACAAATTGGGTTGAAAATCGTTTGCAGTTAACGATACATGTGTCAACAGACGAGAAGAATTGGGTAGAATCCAAATGGGTAGCATCAAATTCCTGGAATCTGAAAGAAGATCAAACCTCAAAACAAGTATAAATTACCTCAATATATGAAAACCAGACAAGATAATTACTACAACATGGAAATTTACAACACCCAATCTTTGAGAATTCAGAAATGGGAACCAATATGGTTCAAAACAGAACAGATAAGACAACATGATCTACATTCTATCTATATTACATTAGGCCAAGTAACAAAACTCTCCAGATATGGGAATCTAAACTCTCAAAAAACCCGAAAAACAACGTACTTCTTCCAATATCCAAAATCATAAACCAAGCCACTTAAAATGTTTGTTTCACAAAACACGAGCAATCCTCGGTAACATAGGACACGCTAATGTCCCGAGTACAAACCAGTGTAAGCTCAAGAGCGTGACAACCTCAGACACCGGCTTATGCTCGATTCTCGTAAACAATCGGAGAACGCTCGTCAACGACATGGTGACAACGGTAAAAAGGGCTACCACCAGAGGCATACACGGATCATCGGCTTCCCACACAACAAGGCCAACGGCTAGCGACAATATTGCACTAAATAGGGTTCGAGATAAAGCAACGTCCCTATGTTCAGCTAGATTATAACCGCAAATGCGAGATCGTATAAATGCTTGTCACTTTGGGAGAGTCCGTAGATTTTTGATACATTTTTCACGGGATCGTTCATTTCATCCTTGCTAATATCTTTGGACACTTGTCTAAAATTACAATCATCGATCACATCACCTCGATTTGTGTAGCTCCAAAGGGCTTTACCCTGAATTTCTTTTAACCGTTGCATTTCGTCCTTCAAATCTTGAACCTGCTAGGAATTAATCAACAAAGTCTTTGCCAACGTAACGATTCAAATCAGTGGCATAGCTAGCTGACCCTATTACCCCTAGCCCAAATTTGTTTCCCCTAGCCCAACTATTTTTTCCCATTAAAAAAAACATATAATTTTTTTTACATTAGAAAAAATGAAAAAAAAAATATTTGGGGCGGGGAGGCCCCTAGATCCGCCCTTGATTCAAATACGTATAGTATATGAGGATCCTAATATATTTTTTTTTGTTTGCATTTTTGCGACATGGAATGATACGTAAATGAAGATCGAATAATATTTACCTCGCCCTCTAGGAGCTCGATTTTTACAATTGCCTCATCGTGTTCTTCTTCGAGTTCCATTAGCATCATCTCCATCATTTTACGTTCTTTGATGGCTACATGGAGTTTCTCTTCGAGTTCCTTCCTATCCCAGAGAACATTTTCCAACTCATTTTTCAGTCTATAAATTTGCATCTCCAGCTGCACATCGGCTGCTCTTAAATTAGTAAACGCGAACACGACGATAAAACCATCTTTCTATCTCAAGAATATGTTAAAGTGGGATCTAAGAAGAAGCAATGGATCATTCAATGATGAAACATGCCACCTTAAATCCCAATTTGTTTCTTCTAAAGGAGTGTTTGCAAATACTTAAAAAAAAAGTGATTGTCAGCTACTGGTTGAAAAAAATAAAGTAGTTTTTCGTATTTTCAAATGCTAACTTATGCTTCTGATTTCAACATAATTTAATCAGAATCTAAAAGTAGAGCGAGGAATACTGCTTCTAATTTGACTTTTACATTTTAAACAAAGCACTTCAACAATTTATTCACCAAACACTCTTTTAACTTATTCAACTCACAACTTCCATTAGTAAACACTGTCAAATTTTGATTTTCAACTATTTTTCGCTTCTGCTACAATGAATCACTTCCTCTAAAACAGAAGTTTTTGTAAATCTCTTTATTCTACTTCTAGTTTAAACATTCGAACTCAAATGAAAGTTCATTTAATAGCATTGACGAACCAACATTAAACACTCCAACATTCTGACCAAACCTCCGACAGACATTTTATATTTGTACACGACTTCATCGCAAAAAATGTACAATATACAAGACAAGACGGTCACAAAAGCAGCATTACACTAAGAACATTAAAAATTCTTGCAAGAAAGACAAGGTTGAAGTCAATTACAGCCTTTTTCTCTATACAAAGGCGATAAATGCTCGCGCACGAGGAGAGATAATACCGCAATAGCCCAGATTGCGAGCCGCCAGAGTATAATCAAATGTAGACACAGAGCGAATCTGAGCACCTCTACCCATGTCTGAACGATAATAGAAATGCTACGTGCACCAAATTGACAAGATAGCTTAGCTAGTATGAGAGGCTTAAGTGCCAATCCTACTATTGAAGTCACCAACTCAGACAACAGAGCCATCAGATCGACGACTACAAAATTGCTTCCGTATGTTCCATTTTCAATACGTTCGCGAAAACCATCTACAACGAGCCCAATTTCAAATGATGAGTCTTTGCAAAAATGACATAATATAAAGGGTTAATTACAAAAACCACCCCTGAGGTTTGGGTTAACTACAAAAAAACCAGAGATGTTTGAAAAATACAAAAAAAAACCTTAAGGTCTGATCCTATGTTAAATGTAAGGGGGTAATTGCAATTTTTTTTTATAAATGTAAGGGAAGTGTTTGAAATATTTTTGCTTATGAAGAAAGTAAAGTGTAATAGTGTAATACGGATCAAATCTCATGTTTTTTTTTGTAATTTTCAAAAAATCTGTGTTTTTTTTGTAATTAATTCAAATCTCAGTGTAGGTTTTGTAATTATCCCTAACATGAAAAGGCAGACTGTTTCAATAAGAACATTTTTAGAGAAGAATCAATACTAAGAAACAAGAGATAATTATCATAATTTTATTGTTGAACAAATCAATAATGCAGATAACAGAATCAAATCACTCATTGTGCCTAGTCCACCGGGCCGAGGCCCAATGCCTAGGCGATGGTATAAGCTCGCCGACAAGCTAAACTATGTTATAATTGAAAATTCTATAACCCCGAGTACGCTCTGGATTAATCTATAACCATAATACACAATTTTTGGGGATTCAGTGTTGAGATTTTGTGTAGGTATTGATGTAAAAAATCTAGGGAACCATGCCTTTTCCACCAGGACCCAAAACTTCGACCCGAGTTCTCAACCATTGATGTAACTAATGACAGACAAGATAACAACACATGGATCATAGGCATGTCACACTATTTGAGCCCAACTAGTATAAGTACCCCGGTCCTCTGCTTTTACAAGGTAACTTTTTACACTCACTTCACTTACCAGTTCTTAAGGACCTCACCACCAGAGCTGCTTAAGGGAGTGTTCGCAATCACTAAAAACCGTGCTTCACGGCTTTTGGTTGAAAAAAAAAACCCACTTTTAAGAGCTTGCAAATATCAACTTCTGTTTCATTCAATCAGAACATAAAAACAGGGAGATTGGTGGTTTAAATTTCTGACTCTATTTCTGGTTTAACTTTTGCAAACAAAATAAACACTTTCAAAGTTTTTTTTCACCAAACACTCTCAATTTCTAATTGTAATTGCAAACACTACTAACTTTTGATTCTCAACTAGAATAAATCACTTTCTTGTTTAAACAGAAGTTTTTGCAAACACTCCCAAATCATCAGGGGTTTTAGCTGGGCCATACAACTAGCTAGCCTAACATCATGTAGTTTTCTCAAGACTCCTGAACTTAAAAGTACCCAAGATTGAGATCATTTGCTACCGAGCTCAATGATGTTACCCCAAACCACATATATAATTTAAGCAAAAACATTACACTTGTTTCTTCTTTTAGGATGATGATAAACTATAGACTATAGTAGTCAGAATTCAACACTTGACAATAATCATAGCCAACAAAATGTTAAAATTCAAGCCAAAAAGGTACATAATTACTATAATTCACAACATTCCAAGAGAAATCCAATTGCAAATAGTTCATTTCCTAGTCCAATCTACAAACAAAACCCACCTTGCTAATGAATTTCCACCAAATCACTAGCTTCTTTTTTTTTTAACTCGAATTTGGGCTTCTGCCCTGAAGAGTAATACCCATGGTGTTGAGATATGTTAATTGTGAGTTATCCCACATGAATTGATTAAAGGAAGATAGTCCACTTTATAAGCCCTGAGAGCCTACTCCTTTTATCACCAATTGGTTTTTAGGATGGGGCATAACCTCACTTGATGGGGCAGAATTTTCTTCCCCATATTGGGTGACGCCGTGTGTGGGGACCGCACAAGTCCCGAATTTAACACATGGCCACTGGGCTAAAACCCAAGGGTTCACCAAATCACTAGCTTATTGATACACCATTCCATAACTACTATTTTCAATTTGTACATGCTAGTTTCTCACTGTAAGTGCAATAATGTAAATCTTACACACACACACACAGAGATAGAGAGAGATACCTGAGAAACAGAGAAAGGGAGAATGTGAAAGCTTCCAAGGACAAAAAAAGCAAAAGAGACTGGCGTTTGTGGGTTATGGGTTGTTGGGGTTTAAGGAAAGTTACAATCTTTATAAGTTATAACCTCAAGAAAAAAAAAAATGAAAACGGGTTTGAGTGAGAAATAAAGAAATTGAGAATGAGGGAGAGAAGTGGCGACACGTCTGGGAAGCAGGAAAGTGACACGTTTGGATAAAAAGAAAAAAGAGTTGGCAGTTGATACAATCAACACTGGGATTCAGATGAGGATCAGCCAACCCAATGTTGCCTTTGTTATCATCCTTTAATTTTTTCAGATCAATACAACCTATGAGAGAACAATTTATTATTAATTTACTATATCCGAAATATAATAAACTGCCGCCAAACGAGTCAAAGACTGGGACTAGTTTTTCAAAGGAGGATTAGCTAATCCTCCATTTCCCAATGCCCTTTTATTTCATTGCCATGCGGCAAGGCTTGCTCTTTTTCAGCCTTATTTCCATGCCTTCGTGCCAATTTGTCAATTAACTTTATCCAATTACAAAATATATTCATTTACTACTTGTTTTTGTTCATATCCGGACTTCATACGTCGTCTTATAAGTTAGATTTTGGCCTGAATTCACCTTAGCTACAGCTTTTCTATTAATTTAGTTGTTAAATAAGTGATTTCCCACACAGATCTCGATTACTTGTCTGTTTTCTTGTTTGTGATTTCGTTGTCTAGTGCGACGTTTGGTTTATCAACGTTTTAGTGCAATAGTGTTTTTGTTTAACAGATTTAGACGAGCAAATTTTCGATGCGACATAAATAACAAATGAATTATGGTTCTTGAATCATATATAATCCAAACACTATAAAAATTTCAAAATTGGAGACTTGAAGCCGATTTTTGTTATTAACCTAGATGTTATAAATTTTTTCATAGTTTAGTTCATCTTTTATGGTTTTTAATAGATCTGTTACTGTCTTCTATCGATTTATTGCTAGTTTGGATTTATTAATAAAATTATTTTTCTTGTTAAAAAAAATAAAATTTATTATTAATAAGTTTTATGATTTTATTTTTGATTAAAACGCATCAAACTCATGAAAAGATATGTTGAAGCTACAATTGTCAGTAAAGGCTGAAGAATAGTTGATCTACTTGGTGGGCCGGTCTAAAGCCACTAGGCCCACTAGAGTTTTCAGAGGGAACTTGGGCAAATAATAGTGGCAATTTTGGATAAGAACCAGCCCAGATATTTCTGTCCAAATTGGCCTGCTAATCACTGCTGTTATGTTTACAACATGACTGAAATTTAAATAATGAAGCCTTCAAAGTGGACGAAGAGGGGTGCGATTGTCTTCAATTAAACTAAATGTCGATTTTGTCCCTGGGAATTGATTAATTTTTTTTTTTTTTGAGAATTGGGAATTGATTAATTGAATATGAAATAATGGATCGCATATTTTATCTTACTAATAGGGGGTGTAAATGAATCGAATCGAGCCGAGCATAGTAATATTTAAGCTTGTTTGAATATAATTTGAGCTTCAAAAAATTGTGTTTGAGCTTGTTTGATTATTAATCTGATCGAGTTTGAATGAGCTTTAGTCAAGTCGAACAAGAATCGAGTTGATCGAGTAGCTTGATATTTACACACATTTTATTCTTTTTTACTAATCGAGTACTTGAGCTCGAGCGAGCTTTATATTTATCGGACACAAAAATATGTTCAAGCTTGGTTCGTATGTTAACAAACTGAGATTAAACGCACTGGCAGAGACAGGGCTGCGCCAGTCTGGGCCCTGGCTCACCCCTTTTCTTAAAAAAAAAAATAGTGAGGATTTTTTTTAAAAAAAAAAATTAGTTATAAATTGTATTAATTTTTCTTGGATTTTCTATCCGGCCCACCTCATTTTCGTGTATCGGCCCACCCTGGTAAAGCGTCCTGTCTCCGCCCTTGATTAAACGAGTTTTTAATGATCGATTTTGAGTCGAGTAGCTTGGTTCTTTTTCCGACCCTACTTACTAACATTATATTTCATAAAATTTGGTTTTAATTAATGTCAATCGGATGATTGATCCGACTGAACAACACTTTTGGATAAATTAATCCATATTCCACTAGTTATTATATTTTCTTATTTATTATTTCATATTTCACCCATTAATTAAGTAGGCCTATATATACACATTGTATGACCAACTTTAATATTATAGCTAGCCGATTGAGGTTAAGAATCAAGATTCTGATGTCCAAAGTATATATTTCGTGCTCCTCCATCAGTTTATGTCTAGCCATTGGTTCCTTGCGTGACCCCACTCTATATATTACGAGAAACCCATTTTTTCAAACCCCTATTCTATCAAATTGTTTCTCGGGGTATATGCGAGCTGATGAAGATTTGGTGGAAACTCATACTGAATAGCATTTGTGTGGGTTCGTTTCAAGGAGAAATCATTATTATTAGATTGGGGGTCGAGCATAATTGTTCTCTTTACCTGAGAGGATTTGGTTGTACGTCAGTAGTGAGCCCATCAGAACACTGGTCAGTGCGTGCACATCCCACGGTTTACCTTGTAGGCAATAATGAGGGGTCGTAGCTATTGTCCCATGCTGTGGAGGCAATAATGAGGGGTCGTAAGCCTAGAAATTGAGTTATTAAAAAAAAAAAAGAAAAAACGAAACCCACTTTTTCATATATTCACCTCCACAGCACCACTCATTTTTTTTTTGTTATTCCATTTCCCTTATTCGTTTTTATTTTGAAAAAAAAAAGATTAAGACTTTATTTTGAGAAAAAATATAATTAGAATTTATATGACTTTTTTTAGTTTTTATTGGCCCACCCAATATTTTCCATGGCCACGCCATTGTACATGCATGTTCGAATAAATTAGATTTAGATCATTTTTTTAGCATAAAAATAGATTTCGTTTTCCAGAAAAAATGAAACATATAACCAATAACTACATCGGATAAGAAATAGTTGTATGACCTATCACTATAAGAAAAAAACAAGTTTACCAAATAAAAATTTGTAAGTAATTATTAAGAAAATTGTAAAATGTAGGTAAAATCATTGTAGGTAAATTTTTTACCTACATTACTACACAATCTAAAATTGTTAGGTAAATTTCTACAGAAAATCTGTCGGTAATTAAAAAGTTGTGGGTAATATGTCGGTATAATTTGGAAAAAAAATAATATTTTTTATTTTGTAAATATTCCGTAGGTAACTGTAATATTTAGTGACAAAATCATTTATGTTGGTAAATTTTGTCTGTAAACTGAAATTTTCTTGTAATGCATAGATGATAAATATATCATTATCTAAACAAAACTTAAATCTAGATTTGTCTAATTGATCTGTATAATCAGAAAAATCACAACAAACTTATTTATGTAAAGAGGTTGAAAACATTGAAAACAAACTTTCTCCCCCTCCATGGAAAACCAACATAAGGAAAAGACGGCTAGGGTTTTATGGAGATGCTAACGTTTTAGTGGAATATTATTTAGATGAGAATCTTGATTCTTGAGTGGAATAATTTTGGACCAATTATATTCGATTGGAACCAACTTTCTCTTTCTATTTTTTTCTCTCCATCCACTCTCTAAAAAAAACCCAAACCCTAAACCCCCATCCTCCTCTTCTTCCCTCCCCCCAGCCCCCCCTCTCTCTCCTCCCCCTCCCCCTCTTGGTTTCTTCTCCAGTAAGAATGGAACCATGAGGGTGTCCATATTTGCCAGTTCTGGCTGTTATACGCCACGAAGACCGGCGATGGCCGAAATTTTTGGGTTGCCGGGCGGAGCCTCCGTACAGTGTTTTTCTTCTTTGTTTTCAGATCCGAGCTTTGAGAGCTTCTTCGTGTGGCGGATGTGGATGTGGATTTGGGGGAGGGAGATATCTTTTATTTCTTTGTTTGTTAGGTGTAGTTTTGTTTCTTTATTTTTTATTTTGTTGTTTTGTTGTAGTTTTTTTTATGTTGTTTTTGTATTTTATTTTTCGGTTGATTTGCGAAACTCGTAGGTGGATCAAATTTATCTGTTCCGTAGTATGTAGTGGTTGGTCGTGCCCGATTTCAGTTTTGTTTTTGGTGTGTTACAGTCTTCTTTAAGGAGTGCTGAAGTCTCCCGGCGTGAAGTGGTTTAGTTTGGGGTGAGTAGTTTTTTTAGTACATGTTGTGAATCTGAATTGGTCTTACCAATTCCCCGCTTGGCTCTTAGTTAGTCTTGTCGGCTCTTAGCCCGTTGGCTACGATTGTAGTTGTAATTTTAGTTCTTGAGTTGTTATAATAAAATACTATCGTTCGAAAAAAAAGTGTGGAATAATTTTGGACCGTCCTAACCATTTTTATTTTTTTTAAAATTAATTCACATGAATTTTATTATTGTGAAATGTGTTGCAACTTGCAAGAGGAAACACGTTGATAAAAGTGAAATCTTACATGAAGATTCACACCTTACTATTAATCTAAAACTAAAACACGTGTATAACACTATAACTTAGTTGCCACTATTAAATATTCTTAATTTTAGTTTATTATTAGAAAGGGAGCAATTAAAAAATACTTCTTTTATAGACCTTTCATTTTTTTTTTTTTATAACTACTTAGACTTACGCGACTATGCTCGAGGACAAAAGACTCCGGCTCCTCATTCTTGCCGCCAAGGTAAACCACGGATGTGCAAACTTTTGGCCGGTGTTCGACGGTCTGGCTGACGACAACCAGATCCTCACAGGTAAAGAGAACAATTATGTTAGACCTTTCATGATTAAACGAAAAAGAGGTTTCTATTTTCTTTTTTTCTTTTGTGTTCATTTTTTTTTAAATTCATTGATCATACACTTTAGCGCAATCTGTAATAGTGCGAAAAGAAGACCCGGCTCTAAGTTGTTCAAGAATAGTGGCGTTGAGTCTCTTGACCCTTTGACTTAGGATTAGTCAGTTCTATTTCTCGATGGGGGCAGGGAAGGGATATAACTCAGCGGTAGAGTGTCACCTTGACGTGGTGGAGTCATCAGTTCGAGCCTGATTATCCCTAAACCCAATGTGAGTTTTTCTATTTGGATTTGCTCCCCCGCCTGTGATTCAATGAGAATGGATAAGAGGCTTTGCAGCTATCGGTTTGCACTTTTACCCAATCTGGGAAGCAGCATCCGTCGATGAATGGTTATACAATGGTGGTCCTTATGAACTAATTGTTCTACACTTCTTACTTGGTGTAGCTTGTTACATGGGTCGTGAGTGGGAGCTTAGTTTCGTACGTGAGTTTGCCCTCAGATCATGGAATTTCACTTTTTTTTTAATTATCAAATTTTGGTAGCATTTCATGAGTTTTATCATTTTTTTTTTGGTAATTTTGAAGGAGAGAGGAGTTCTTTTTTGCGTCTCTTGTTTAGATGTTAATTACATGTAGTGGAATATCAAATGAAAACTAATTTTATAGTATTTTTGCAGTAGCATTTGGACTAATATTATAATCCCAACACCCCTTAATTTGTTCACACAAGATCTTTAATGTTTCATATAGCATGTACAACCTGAAAGTCATGTAATGACCCGAATTTCATGGAGATATATGCAAAAATAACGTTAGATGTCTAAGATCTAAAGCATAATTGTTGGGCTTTGGTCCAATATTCTGCCTGCAATAGACTTTAAAAAAGATGCGCGAGGCGCGACACGCGATTCGAATTCGTGGACGCTGGATTACACAATTAATTAAATGAGAGCTAATAGATTTGATATTGACTACCCACACCAACAAATGCATCTTCTTTTCTGGTGCCCATTACATAGAAACTATGAGGTTAAACATGGTTGACCTGTAGTAGATATAAGATGGATGACCTCTTGGGAAGTTCTCTAGAAAGCGGGCTGATACTGAAAGTGGGATAAGCCAAATAAAAAAACTAAAAAATGAAACAAAGTCTCCCAACACAAGTTTATTTCCTAAAATGAATTTCTTCTTTTTCCAAAAAGCTTTACAAAAAAGCAAAGATGTGACACAACTAATATTCTACAACTATATTTAAGAAAAATATTATAAAAATACATATATTTTTAACTTATCTAAAACCTAGGATATGAGGAATATTTTTAAATGCAGACATACATAATTACTTTAACGAATTAGAGTTACAAACTTACAATTGACAAGTTTAGTAACTATTCTCTTTAGTCCTTGGCTACAATTAAGAATCATATGCCTTGTTGTAAAGCGAGGAAGAAGGAGATATTAATTATACAGATATTTGGCAAGATACTAAACCATGGCCTACTCTATAAAGTACAAATCCTAGTGGGGTTTCTGTACATTTTTAATTTTATATTTAAAAAGTTTGGGAAAATGCAGTAAAAAAAAAAGAGTTTAAAAGCAAAGTAGAAAGAAAAAAAGGGGATTCCGGAGTTACAAATGCAACTAGGAAACTTGTTTTTGTTTTTGTTTCTCATTTCTTTTTTAAATATGGGGATTTATGAAGCATTGATACGAATATGAGATACGGGCATAGTACAATACGGGTACGAGAATACGATATATTCTAAAATTTTAAGGATACGGGTACGTCATATATATCTTTATATATAATTATATTTTTATACTATTATAAATATAGATGTACTAAGTAGAATAAAAAAATCGTGTTTCAACATTAAAACAATAGAATTTCATAAATATTCAAATATAACATTTTTTCTCATTTATAAACATATAAATACAAAAAGTCTGACTACTAAATTGACAAAATTCAACAATTTATTATCATATTTGCATAATATCATTACAACTTTATTAAAAAATATAGTCAATTTCTTTCTTTTCCAAAAGTTTGACCCCATAAACTATATTGTGCAATATTTTGTGAAGAGGAAATGACAAGATAGGTGAACCCACTACTCCACCCTCCCAAACCCTCTCTCTCATTTTTTTAAATGCAGTATCTACTTCTTATCGTTTTTTCATTTATAGAAGAAATAATGAAAATTGAATGGTGAAGACTCAATATGAAGATAAATTAAAGGTGCATAATTGATTTATGGAAGAGAGAAGAATCGACACAACAAATAGGAGAAACAACATCACGGCTGATGAGATGACTGATAAAATCGCATGGTGTTTTTTGCTATTTGTTCTTTCCATCTATATCATCTACATGAAATTTTGAAGGACACGACTTTTCCATATGTAGATTTAAACAAATACTAGAATGATACAATTTTGTTCTCTCAAATATGAGTTTCGGGGTATTTTTTCTTTTTTCTTCTATTTTTTTAAAATTTGAATATTTTGTGGATACATATTTATATATGTCCAAGATATATTGGTACCCGGAGTATATCTGACATGGATATGTGAACCAAGTGGCTTAGCCCACCTGGCCACCACAAGCAATTGTGGGATGGAGGTCAGTGGTTCAAATCCCTGCTCCATCAAATTGATTGTGGGGTGGATGTCAGAGGTTCATATCCCTTCTCCATCAAATTGCTCCCCGAGGCATATGCGAGCTGATGAAGATTTGGTGGGAACTCATACTGAATAGCATACATGTGGGTTCGATTCGGGGAGAGATCGTTATTAGTAGATTGGGGGGTCGAATATAATTGTTTCTTTACGCAGGAGGATGCGGTTTGTCAGTCAGACCCGTCGGAACACTTTGGCTAGTGCGTGCACATCCCGCGGTTTACCTTGGCGGCAGAAGAATGAGGAAAGCGGGCTATTGTCGCCTGTGTATAAGGCGCAGTTCGGAAGTTCAGAGTTATAAAAAAAAAAAAAAAAGTGGGGGTGAATGATTATTAGATCCCATACAGAAATATTTACAAACATGTTACTATTTCTCACACGGGATCCGATTGGCCAGTCATTGAAAGAGAATATTTACGCCTATCCTGTACGAACCAATAAGTCTACTTTTGATAGGATTGAAGGTCAGGATTTCCTTTAAACGAAAAAGTGTTTGGATGTTGACTGAAAATATATTCTAAATGGAAGCTATTTTTTTCAAGTGTTTGTTGAATTAGACAAAAGTGCATAAAAGTAAGGAATATGGAGGCCTTTTCACATGGGTCTTTCTCTCTCTCCCCTCATTTGAAAACTATATTTTTGATAGGGCTAATATTTTTAAGCTCTTAATGATACTCCACATCTCATCGTGCAAGGCTAATAGATGAGTCTACACACGATTTTTTCAATCATTATGATTGGATCAATTGACTACCTCCAAAGCCCTACTTCATAATTAAGGAAACAAGAATGTTTCACCCAGGATTTAAACCCATGTTGATGACCTTCTGCATAATTTTTGTCTCACTCATTTGCAATGGCGTAGTTAGGGGGGACCAACCTGGGTCCTGGCCCCCCTCTTTTAAGAAATTTTTTTTTACTAGGCAAATTTAAAAAAATTATTAAATTTAGTTAAAATTTATATGATTTTTTTCTATACTACCACTCCATTTTTGTGATACCACCCTCAAAGTTATAGCGTCTTTGGCTACGCCATTGCTCATTTGTCAGACCAACTATACTTGGGGCAATTGTATTGGGAATTCATGTGTTTTGGACTAAACTAGACCACTTCGTAAATAAGCGACTCAAACTCAAATATATTGAGTCTTCACCCAAATCAAGCAAGATAAAGAGTTGTCATTTCTTACTAGGAGTTTGTAGCTTAAGTAATATTATTAATCTTTTATATGAGTGTTAATAAGTATTCGAATTCTGAGTATTTCAATTTCTTTAAAATTTATCGTCTTTCGTTCAACCATTCCTACCAACTTATAAGGAAAAAAAAAGAGTTTCACTTCTTTGTAAATTTAAAATGGTGTGTGTGTTTGAGGAAAAGAAGGTTTTGTTAATGCTTAGGAGAGCCCATTTCACTATCACCTTTTACACCTTTTCAAGTTAAGATTTGACAGAATAGGAATGAAGGTAAAAGAGATACCAATTGTCACAAAGGGATAGTGTTGTGAAAGAAATTGACACCATATTATAGAATTAATATGGACAAAACATAGAAAAACCCCCAAGTTAGCTTAGTGGAAGAAGCATTTTTCTCGTAACTTTTTTTTTTTGAAATTTAACTTCCAGACTTATATATGATTATATTTTTAGAGAAATAACTCTAGCTGCTCATCACTACTATTGATGTAAACGCTGGATGTGTACGAACTGATCAGTGTCTTAGATGGAATATGCTGACGTTCAACCAAACTCTGATATGGTAAAAAGAACAGGTATATTCGACCCCAAATCAAAGCATATTTGGTTTCCACCCCCAATCTAACCTACGTGGATATTATTCAGTATGAGTTATCATCAAATTCTTCGCTAGCCCGCATATGCTCTGGGAATATTTTGATGAAAGTGTGGGTTAGAACCCACGACCTCCAGTCCAGAAGAGACATAAATTCCTTACGGTGGCAAGTGATGTAAGTCCTATAGTTTCATAAATTGCTTTCTTCACTCTCATGTATATTGCTAACAAAATCTTCTTGACAGCAGAACTTCTGTCTTTCTCAAGCAACAAACAAGATTAAATTAAATTAAAGAATACAAATTGTATTAAAGTAAATTGTTCCTATGTGGTGTCTAATCATAATGTTCCTCAATAATAAAATTTAATAAAACAGGCTCTTCTCAAAAAAAAAAAAAAAAAACAAATTGAGTGGTCATGGCACTGGCAAAACCCCTTTAAATTTTTGAACAAGTCAAGAAAATGTTATCCTTTACCAAATCAAGAAATATTCGCATGCTCATTTCTTTAGGCAAAATTGTTTTTTAGTCCTCTAAGTGGAAAGATCTCGGAGATTTGGTCCTTTTTTTTTTCCGACTTTGGATTGATCCTTTAAGTGAAGAAAATTCGGATTTTTAGTCTGTGACTGCTTAGAAGCAGGTCAAATTTTTGTTCTTTGACATGGAATTTACTTTGTTAAAAAATTAATTTTTCAATAAAAAATGGTGAAGTGGCATCTACTTGGAGCTAGGAAAATGGGAGTGGAGAAAAATAAAACCAACTTGGCACTTTATTACTGGTTATACAAAAACTATTTTTAATTTTAATTTTTATTTAAATTTTAAAATTGTTAATTTCATATTTCAAAACTAAGAAAATTATATCCTTAAAATATTTTACTAAAAAAATTACTTAAAATATTCAGAAAAAAAATTATATTTTCTGTTTTCTTTTTTAGTTTATACAACTTCTTGATTTTTAAAATATACATGATTATAATAATCACATTTCAGTTAAGTATAAACAAAAAAAAAATATTTCATTACTTCTACATATATAAATTATTTTTTAAAATTATAGAGAAATATATTAAAAATGCTTTATATTTCTAAGTAAAAGTATAATTAGATTATAAATTGTTATTCAAATTTTTAAATATATATCCATCTTTTCAAAGAGTGTAAATTGTTAAACTTTAAATGTTAACTAAAAAAATCTATTTCTTTTGATTTTTCTTTTGTTTTTATTTAAACTTTATATATATACACACATTTATAAACATATATTATGTACATAATAATATATACATATATATCCTGTCAAAAAAATAATATATATATATATATATTCTGATACATAGACCGCCGGGAAGTTGGCGGCGGTGGCTCGGTGTCGGGTGGAGATGAGGGCGAAAGTAGCTTAGGGCTTAATCAATTCATTAATTGTTCAAATTTGCCGGGGAAATGAAGAAACGGGGTGGAAATGGGGAAATGAAGAAATTGCATTTCGCTGACGGTGGAGATGGTATATCAAGAAATTGCAATTTTGCCTTTGTAATTCAATATTGCTGGAGAAGGAGAAGAAGAACAAGAACAAGAAGAAAAAAGGAGAGGGGGCGGTAGCGCAGCGGCGAGGGATTTCTGTGCAGGGGTAGCTGTGGAGGGTTTTACTGTACAGGATTTGGAAGAAAAAAAGGAAAAAAGGAAAAAAGGGGAAAAAAGAAGGAAAAAAGGAAAAAAGGGGAAAAAAGAAGGAAAAAAAAAAAAGAAAAACGAAATTGTTATCCATGTCAACCCATAGGATTCGATTTCAGTCCAAATGTACATCAAACTCAACAATTTTTCTCAAAAAAGTTAAATATTTAAAAAATTAAATTCCATGTCAGCGAACAGGTAAATTTTACCTGCTTTAGCAGGTCACAGGACTAAAAGTCCGAATTTTCTTCACTTAAAGGACTGAATCCAAAGTCGGAAAAGAAAAAGGACCAAATCTCCGAGAAGCTCCATTTAGAGGACTAAAAAAACAATTTTGCCCATTTCTTTAATATCATTAATTTTTCCAAAAACAGCACCGTATTGCATCAATCTTTCACTAACCCTTTTGCTTTTTAATTTCTTGTTTATAACCAACATGACCATGTGTGGGACCTTTTTCATTGCCCTTAAATTAGCAGTCTCTATGATGCTCTCAGATCTCATCTCACTTCAACTCCAATTTTTATTTTTGTCAGAAATAAAACATAATTAGTACCCCATTTTAATTTTCATGGCCTCAGATAACAAGAACTCTGTTTCTGCTCTGTATATCATTATTTTCCTCTTAAATCAACATTTTTGCCCTATTTCTTCCCACCATATACCCAAAATTCGACCGCAGGCCCCGGCCTTGATCAAGCCGATGATTATTGATCCTCCAGTAACCGCCGGTTTTCGGTTCAACCGGTATAAGAAGATAGAATCAGATGCTTTTCGGCCTACAACACCAGGACATAGCCCTGGTATGGGTCATGATAATCCCCCTGGAAGGGCCAGTAAGCCCTGATTGGCTGATTATATTGCAATATTGGATTTATGCAAAAAAGAACAAATCTTTTTTGTTTGCTTGCTGCTTGGTAAGGTTCAGACAACAAAATTTTCCTTGTTAAATGGAGAAAATAAGACAAATATCTCCTGGGAAAAGCCTTTTTTTTTACTGAATTAGGGATAGCTCAGTTTGGAGAGAGTGTTGCATGCATGCAATTAAGGTTTTTTTTTTTTAATTTGTTGTTGTAAAATTGGATTTGTTTATGAATTGTTTTTATTGCTAATTAAGAGATGGCGGCTGAAAGTATATTTTTCTGATTCTTTCCTTTGACCTTTGATTGACTTTTTGCTGTAATCCCAGGACCACTTCTCAACTTCTCACCCTAAAGAAGAAATCTTGGAGGGTGGGTGGGTTTTGATTGGTGTTCGAGTCCATTTCTTTATAATTCTGTCAATTGGTCAATTTTGTGTTATTGTCGTAAAAGTCCATGCCTAGTCCAAATTAGTCTATGCATAGACGTTAAACATTTCTTATTCGTCTTGGTTGTTCTTCTGATTAGACTCCGCTTAACTCCATCCAGATTCCGCTGCTCCGCCCGCCAGGGTGCGGCCACAGGCGTCTCTGGCCTCACATCTGACTAGCTAAGCGCTTTTTAGAACACTGTGAGTTTATGTTTAAGGTGGTTATAACCTTGGTTGTCTCTTGCTTAACGTTTTTTGTAAATTTCCTTAGTACTCTTACTTCCCCTTTCTCTGCATCGTACGAGGGGTTCAATCTACTTAATGTATGAATCAATGATATTTATGTTACACCAGGTGTATATATACTTTTTGTACTCTAGTTTCCTTAAAAAATGAGACAATTGGATGGTAGATGGGTCCTCTACATACTACATCAGGTGTATATGAACTTGGTGGGTGGATGAATAACAAGTATCTCACTACGTATAAAATTAAACAGTTGTCATTCACCCATATAAATAATATGACACATGTCATTTATCTATTCACCAAGTATAGTACACTGTGTGTAGCATAAATAGTACCTCGTAAATGTTATACCAAATATATTTTCATGAGGTGTAACATCTACAACATCAGTATAATATTATCATGATTATGTACTATATGTTGGTAGTGGCATGTGATGTGTCGTAATAATATGGTTTTGAGTCTATGACTTTATAATTGTGTCGGTTCTAGAAATGATTGATTCGGGTCCTCCCTCTTTTCTGATTAAAGAGAAAAAAATATTTCATCTTCGTTAATTGGTTTCTTTTTTGAATTACTTATCATTTTTCATGCATCATCCCACAGTCATGGGCTCAAAATAATAGCATTATGTAGCTAGTTTATCCTTGTCTTCACAATTCCTCATTATTCATTTAGGTAAATTAAACAAATTATAATTCTTGATCGATTCAATGTTATTATAAAAAGCAACCAGTTAAGGTGCGATTGGATGATATTTTATTCCGTCTATTTTTATTTTCTTAGTGAATACTATTGAAAAGTTTAAAAGTGAAATATAGTAAATGTAGAGTATGATTGGGTGTAGAGTGAAAAAGTAATAATCGTGGTTGATGTAAAGGGAAATCGATCTTTAGTAATAATGATTGTTTGTGAGATTTTCGGGAACATAATTAGTTACATTGTTACTTATAACTTAATTTATCTCTAATATTTCTACTTTTTTCTTCTAAAAATATATAATTTGGATCCCATTTTATACTTCTGCTATTAGATTAAGAGAATATATAAAAAAAAACGTTAAACTAAACCACGAACTTGTAGCTCAAGTAGTATTTCTCACACTTTGTAAGGGTGTTGACCAAAGTTTGAACATTGTATCTTTTAGTTTCTTTGAAATTTATTCCTTCCGCTCCAACCACTACTCCCAACTTAAAAAAAAAAAACGTTAAACTAAAGAAATTATCAGATTTTTTTTAATTTTTAAATCAGCCTTGTTTAACCGTCTGTTTCTTTAATCTGTATAATTAGTGCACCACTTTTTTGTAATGAATATGTGCTGATGCGGATTAAGCTTCTTTGTCAAGGATCCAATTATGACAATCTTAATCTCTTTTTTAGCATTATCTTATGCTAACCAATTACAATCATGACTCTTAATTAAGATTGCAATTTTCCTCAGCTGCCCCACAATTTATATAGTTTTTATCAAATTGACTTAATTTTAGCCGGTTATCAAGTTGAGAACGCAATGCTAATGAGATCAGGCTTAAATGTGTTATGACGCTTATGTTTTGAACCCCACAAAACAGGTTTCAAGTATTTATTTATTTTTATGATTTTGTTTTTGGGCTTTTACACACAATTTGATTCATACCATGGAAATTTGTCTACACTTATAAACTCATGATTTATTCCATATGTTTTAAATGAGGTTAGACATGATTCACACACCTAACGTTGATTTTACCAAAAATAATCGCCCACATAGAGTGATCTAGTGGTGTAAGGTGTTTCTTGAAAGCGAATTTGAATCTCACGTGCAGTTTAGTTGGTATAATGTTTTAAAAAGTGCTTATAAGTATGATTTTATAAGTATGGTTAAGTATTAGATGAAAATGTATTTTAATGTCTATCAAATAGAAGCGCAAGATATTTTTCTTTCTTTCAAAAACTACAAATTCGCAATTCTTCAAAATGCACTTAAAAAAATAATTTATTCTAAATATACAACATTTTTACACAAACTTCCATATCTTGAAGTCTATTTGATGGGCCATAATTCACATAGGTCCAATAGACAAGTCATATTGAAATCTTTTGATGGTAAGGTCAAAAGATAGGCAAAGGCCCAATAAAATTAATTACAATTATTTTTGATAATAAGACCTAAATTAAGTAGAAGTGTCAAATGTCCGGGCTGGGCCATGCCAAACAATAATCAGGCTGCTAAAATTGAAATCCGGCCCAACCCATGAAATCTCACTATAAAATTTAGGTCTACCGCCCGATTTTTTCGGGACTAAAAAACGTAGCCCAATCCAGTAAAATACCGGGCTAGTAGGCCGAGCCGGAATTAACAGCTCTAAAATTAAATCTTTTAAGGCCAAAAAGCCCATAAATACTCACCTATTTGTCTATAAATACAATTATTTTTTTTATTTTTGAAAGGTTCATAATTTACTACGCATTCAACTGATCTCAAGTTCTTTGACTTATTCTTATTTGCTCTGGACATGATTTGAGCGTCAGAGGATCTTCGTCGAGTCAATCCCGAAACTCCTAACGATTTTTTTGTGACGCTAGCAGTGGTTCACTCAAGATTTATATTCGCCAGCAGTACCACTATTCAAAACTGATTTCCAAACATCCTCTTAAATTCTTAATGTTATAAATTGTAAATTTGTTCTAAATTGTCAAGTCTTTATCTTGACAAACAATTAAATATATATTACTTCGAACGAAAATTATGTTGTCCGATACTTGAACGCTTAGTCTCTTACTATAATACGATTGTGCATAAATTTCCGTCAAAAACCGGGGGAAGCTATTGCTTTCATTGAACATAAAATATATTATCATAAGGGTAAAATTCATTTTACCCCCTTGTACTATTGGTTTTGTATCAATTACCCCCCTCTACTATGAAAACCTTCAAAGACCCCCTTAAATCTATAATAGTTATATTAATAGACAAAAATACCCGTAGTTTAAAATAAAATAATAAATTTTATTTGCACTCTATTATAAACTATAAATATATTTTCCCTCTATAATTAAATATCAATTAGTTTGATTCTAATTCTTGTTCAAAACCAATTTTATAAATAAAAATAATCTTAAATGTAACCTAAAATAAATAAATTAAAAATTAACTTTATTATTATAGAGAAGTCACATTTTTAACATTATAGAGAAACCTCATTAACAAATATAACTTTAATAAATTATGGATCAAAATAATAAACAATATATATTTTCTATTATGTATGGTGCACATATGTAGCTGAAATATGTTAATGGATAAAATTACAATTTAATAATTATTTATTATGTGTGAAAGAGAAATTAATATTAATAATAAACAAAATATATTCTAAAATATCAATACAATTAAGAATGAGTGAATAAGTGCTAAAAACTAATAAGAATTTAAAAGAACTTTTCTAAAACAGCATAATGTAATTATATGTGAGATAATAATTTCTAAAGAAAATATTATGTTTTATATTTAATTGTTACTATTATATCTATTTATTTAGGATTTAACTAATATTAGTGTTAAATAAAAAATATATCCAATTATTAATATTTAGTAGTCAGAAAGTACTGTAGGACTTTTTTTGTTTAATATTTTAAAATATATATTTTTCCATTCATAAATAAATTTGTTTATTAGTTAATATGCTGTACATATATCACATGTCTTATTTAATATAAATATTTAAGAATACCAATTAATGTATGAACTTTAATAATTACTTTTTAAAGTAATGTATACATATATAATGATAATAATATCTTTTGCTATTTTATTTATTTTTGATTTAACTATAGGTTTAGTTACTTAATGAAGTTCGAATTAATTAATATCTTGAATTAAATTAATTGCAATTTAATTGTAGGGGAGATAAAATGTTCAATTAAATACTATATATATATATATATATATATTTCAAGGGTATTTTTGTCTATCAAATATATCTTTACTAGTTAAGGGGGTATTTGAAGGTTTTGATAGTAGAAGGGGGTGTTTGATACAAAACCAATAGTAGAAGGGGGTAAAGTGAATTTTACCCTTATCATAATGTTGTAAGTGAGTGAATATATTTTAGAATTTAAATGATTTATTTCTATTCTAGAGGGTTCATACAAATTACGTAATGATCTATGATGTTCGTTAATAAATAAAAGAAATGGGCCAATCCATATTTATTGCTGGGTATCTTTCAATATAGGTTAGGCAATAGTAGGAATTTCTTGGAACTAGACTAATCAATGACAAATTATCTAGAACTTAGAATGTACATAAATGATTAGACATAATAATGGAACGAATTTGGAAAATTAACAATGGCCGATCTTAAAATTTCAAATTCCAATCAAAACACTAAAATCATATTTGTTTTACCCGATTTTCGCTGAAAATATCCTTCCTTTCTCCATTTTTCTTTTTCAGAAAATCAACACATATTGTAAGACACACGGGCCTTTACACATGCACTTCTTTCATTATAAATCTTTCAACATGGGCTCACCAGTCACCACTAACACATAAATAATATAATTAAAAATCTAAAATTCTTTAAAGAATACTTTTTTATAAATGAGATTTCATATTCTCACATGACTAGTTCTTGGGGAAATAACACAGACCACTCAAGAACTGCCCCATGTAAACCGTGAGAATTCACAATGGCTCACAGATCTCTAATATTCTCAACTACCGAGCACAAGGAGTCGTCGGACTCCCCTCCATCCAGCCGCAGGTTCCCACCGAATTCTAGTCTCCCACACTGCTGCTTGAAGCCCTCAATACTAATTGTTCCACCATTGTGTCTGGGGGTTCGAAACATTGAATATAAACCAAATAAAATATCATTTTTCGTCACAATTTTTCGTACTAAAATAAAAAAAAGTACACTCAACACAACATATATTTTCATTTTTCAAATTTAGATATTTTGATTACTTTAGCAGAATGTAGGATACATTAGCTGCCAAAATGGTACATGAACTTAAATAACATGACTTCCCTTCAAAACACTTCCACTGATTAGAGTTTTTGGCTTATTAATAACCTTTTATGAGTTCGTCTATCTTAGCCTATAGACTGATTCCGTGGAAAAATCCGAGCATCAAAATATGGGTGGACAATTTTCTGACAAGATGACTATATAGGCTTCGTTCAAGAAAGTACAACCCCTTGTCTGGTACCATATTGTTTTTCTTTAGAGCTAGAATAATAAATAAATCAAAAAAAGACTGGCAAATCACGTAACTCTATGGTCTTGTTTGTTTATGTTTCCAAGGCCACATTTCTAATTTCCAACTATTCATAGAAATGGAATCATGTTTTTTTCTAAAATTTCCAATAGAAATCATCATTTCCACTTTCTACTTTTCACATAAAACATCATCTCAAACCTACAATTCCAATTCTCAACCCTATACAACCCTACATCACTTATCAATCATTATTCTTATTTTTTAATCCAATTATATATGTGGGACCCTCAATTACCAACTTTATCTACTTAAAATACTACTATATATATCTAATGGGACACACTAGCCTACAATCTTACAAATATAATATTATATATTCAATTAAAATATTCAACCACTATCAACTTTTCAAATTATTATATTCATAAAATACTATTTCAAAACTATTTAACCAAACATAATCTCATTTCCAAACCTACATAAAACTCATTCTCATTCACTTATCCAAACATAATTCCAATTTTCACACGAAAACCAATAAATTCTGAAAATTCATTTTCCAACACTAGAAACTAGAAATAGTCCATGGAAATATAACCATACAAGGCCTATACATTTCGTAATATTTAAGCTGATGGCCATATTTAATTATTAGATATTAAAAATTATTGCTACAAGCCTACAATCAGGGGCGGACTTACATGGAGGCTTTGGGGGCCGCCCCCAAACTATTTTTTTTTTCTCTTTTATTACTGTATATATGTATGTATATATGTGTTGTGATTTGAGTCTTTTTAAATTTTAATCCTCCTACAATATATTGGCAAAATTTATTAAAGCCCACAACATGGCCCATTAATTTTAATAAGTTAAATTAGAGACCTTATAGACCTTATGTATTTTTATTATTAGAATAAATATAAAATTTTCTCTTTTCAATTCATCATAAGACAAAACTGAAAATAGAAAATGAATTTCTTAATTATTGTTTGCTAGTGTTAAAAAATAATTATTGTTTGCTAATGCATATTGAAAAGTAAATTACAAAAAAAAATCTAGTATAGAATCAATTAGATGATTTTCATGATATGCAAGTGAGAAAATGTTAAGTTTTAATTGATTAAGACTTGGAAAGAAACTATTAAAAAAGACATATTATATATAGAAATAAATAAAAATATGGCTTTTGATCATAAACAATGGCGTGATATGATCCATATAGTCGACCCCATATATTGGGATAAGACTTAATTTGTTATTGTTGTACTTACTATTAAGTATTAATGTATTTTTTATGGAAAATATTAATGTATTTTTTTATATTCATATATAATATATTTAAAATTTATTATCTTGTGTGTGTATATATATATATATATATATATGCATATGGTTATAAATATTTCTACCATTGGCCCCCCTTATGAGAAGTCCTGGTTCCGTTCCTACCTACAATGGATATATTTTTCATTGGATATGTCATTTACATGCATCAAATCGGCCTTAAAAGCTATAAAATGAAGGGGAAACCAATTAATATAAATCTTGGCCACCAAATTTAATTCCGTAATTAATAGTCCTGAAAGTTGATTTTCGTATAAAAGATTTCTATGCAATGAAAATGACTTGCATTTTGATACTACAAAAATCTGCATAATCACCCAAAACACTAGAGCTCCACGTAGCAATTCTAAATATATAATTTCCTTAACCGAGAAGTCTCTTAAGTCAACAATTTTTTTAATGATAACTTCAAATGACTAGAGCGTAGAGTAAATTGCATGAAAAATCGCCAAACTTATAAATGACATAGAATACAGTATTTATACTAGCTAGGTATCACGTGTCTTGCTTAATAAGTTGGGCCTCGCCTCCCAACAATTTATAAATAATTAGGCACAAACCCATTACTTATATACAGTGGATTTCGGCTTACAAAAAAAAAAAAACGGTCCGAGTTCATATATTTAAACTATGAGAAAAAATTTGGGGGCAATTATAAAACACAACTATTTGAAGTTTTTTTATCAAAGTTTTGGGGGCAATTGTAAAAAAATTCATTTATTTTAGCTATAAAAAAATAATTTTAAAAACTTTTGGGGGAAAAATAATTTTGGAAAATTTTGGGGCAGGAGCCCCCTTGTCCCCCTGTATCCGCCGATGCTTATATAGTAGTGTATATGTAAACTATAGTAAATAGGTTGAAATTAAATCAATCTTACAAGAAAAAATTAGTTTACCTACAGAAAAATCTGTAGATAAATATTAAGAAAATTGTTAAGTGTAGGTAAAATCATTGTAGGTAAAATATTTACCTACATAATCCAAAACCATTGGTAAATTAAATACTTACAGAAAAACTATCCGCCATTGAAAAACTGTCGGTAATCTGTCTGTATAATTTGGAGAAAAATTATTATTTTTATTCTGCAGGTATTCTGTAGGTAATTGTAAGATTTAGTGACAAAATCATTTCTGTCGATAAATTTTGTTGGTAACTTGGAATTTCCCACATCATATTTATACAATTATACCTAGATAATTACATGCATGTTTTCTGGTTTTCATTAAGTAAATATCAGTAGTAATATTTGTTAGTAAATTGGATATATAGGTAGCTATATCGAGAATTTGGGTCGAATTTAGTCAAATTCAAGATTCGCCCAATCAATTATTAGGATAACCTAGGTCCAGCCCTGTCCAATTTGTCCCTCAACTTTAAAGCTACATTAATTGAAATCGACCCAAAGACTTGGGCCCGTTTGTTATTATGAAAAGAGACAAGAAAACGGAAGTACTAATGTATTATTACCTTTGAAATTGCACTAAAAAAAATATTATTACCTTTGAAATTATGATAAATATAGTAAATCGAAATAAAAGTTACATGTGAATATGTTTAAACTATAAATACACTTTGTAATATTTTTTGAGTGTAAAGTTTTCGATGTTATATTAGTTTTTCTCATCTTACTTTAGTTATAGTTACGTGTGAGACTACCTTAAGTGTTGCTTACCAATTAGAAATTTAGAACTGCCAATTTCGGCTCGGAGGCTGCCCTGACCATTTCGGTATTTTTGCCGGCCTGGGCCCTAATATTTAAGGCCCAAAAAAATTGGGCCTATTTGGCATGACCCATTAAGGCAAAAAAATCGATCGGCCCAATAGACCCCTTTTTTAGTGTAGTTCATTGATTGGGCGGGGCTATTAAAATTAGAAATAGCGGTTGTAGAAACTGTTTGGCCCGACCTAATCTTTGCTCTAGGCCCAACGGGGCGGCCCGACAGCTCTAATCACCATGCATATTCAAGTATATATATATATACATTTATATTTAATATTCATATTAAGATAGTTATTGTCTTATTGTACGTGGTATGGGGTGGTTTGAGACTTATAATCCGTTTGAAACTTATTCTAGTTTACAAAATTATAAAACCGAAAAATTTATTTATAAAATAAAAATTGTTTTGTACAGAGTTAGACCAACATCTCATTGTTATTCCATAACTAGATCCAAGAAAATAATACCATATGCTATTTATAATTCAAATTACGTAAATATGAACTAGTATAGCTAAACTAGGCTGGTGTACTTTTACAAAAAAAAAAAAAAAAAAGGCCTATAAATTTCCAATGATTATCGATAGTTCTTCAAATTATAATCTGTTTAGCTCCTTACACGCTGTTATAAGGTTTTAATACTAATAAATTCCTTATTTTTGAACTCAAAAAAAAAATCCTCATTTTGTCCTTTGTTATTTCCTCGTTAGGTCATCCATGTGCATTTCACATTGAGGATAAATTAGTCAATTCATAATCATAATTGTACACCCGCGGTAATTGAACAAAGTATCACCATTAACTAAAAATTATGAGAAATAATTTAAAGAAATAAGAAAATTCCAGTTTAACGACAAAAATTACCGTCAGAAATGATTTTGTCACTATATTTTTTACAATCACGTACAAAATACCTATAGAACAAAAAAATATTATTTTCCCCCATATTATACCGATAAACTACTGACATTTTTTCAATTACCGACATATTTTCTGTAGGTATTTACCAACAATTTTAGATTTTGCAGGTAAATATTTTCCTACAATGATTTTACCTAAAATTTACAGTTTCTTAATATTTAAATACAAAATTTTGTGTAGGTAAATTGATTTGTTCTTATAGTGAAATTGCATGAAATGGAAAAACGATTTTTTTTTTGGGGGGGGTCTTATTTTTATTTTTTTTTTTTGTTCCTTGGCATGAAAAAAAGGTAATAATCCAATACCAGTTCCACCGGTTATTTCATTATCTATAGTACTGGCAAAAGGCCTCATTTTCTACCAGACATTTAATTATTTTTTGGACCAACATATGATATTGTGGTGTCATCCTATATACACATGAATAATCAAATTGAGTTTCTATATTTGAGAAAAAAGAATCAAACTGAATTTATTTATATATATACATGTATTGTCAACAAAATCCACAGTATCTTTTTCCATTATGAATTACTGCATCATATAGAATAGTAAAGCTATGTGATTTTAATTGGAAATCTCGTACTTCTGAGTCGCCTACATCATATCTGAAGAGGAAGAAAGAATTACGATAAATAATATATATATATATTTATATGTTTGAAGATTTAATGAAATTGTGTCATGTTGTTTTTAGTGCATAATTTAATGGAAATTGTTGGAGATGGCCTTAAAACAAACGAAGAAAATATTTAGTGTAGCTACAGTGTTGCGCCATTTCTGTCACAAAATTGTTCACATCTTCAAAATGCGCAAACTTTAATGTAGTGCTAGAACAAGTTTTTGGTCCAAATTGAATCTAACTCAATTCAAATTGGGTAGACTGGAAAGTGGAAAAAATATCTACCAACAAAACTATCAATTAAAATGTTTGGTGGAAACGAATTTAGAGTAGGAGAAATTTTTAAGTAGGCACACTTTTCATTCAAGAAGAATTAGTTCATTTTGAATTGCCCATCGAGACGGATACCTGATCCAATAATCATTTTGTTTGGCCATGAAAATTTTGAACCTTTTGATTGCAATAAGTATTATCAACCTCATATATGCCTGATCTAACCACAGGGGTTGGCCTGTTGGTTGAGGGGTTGCAATTGCAACCCTGAGGTCACATGTTCAACTCCTGACTAACGCGGAGTTTTGGGGTTGGGTTTCCTCCTCCAGAGACAGGGACCATCCAGGAAGGACGGATGTCCCATAGTCCGAAGGAAGTGTGTGGTCTGTGTCCCCGGCTGGTTTTGGGGTTGGGTTTGCCCCTCCTCCCCCAGAGATTAGGACCATCCCTGGGAAGGACGGATGTCCCATAGTTCGAAGAAAGTGTGGAGTCATGCTTACATTGTGTGGGATCTTTGGGTCGACAAAAAAAAAAAATTTATGTAGGCGATTAAAAGTTAAGGTTTCAAAACTTTATGAGTGTGGGGGCCGGAATTAAAATTTTACCAAATTTTTGTAAAACTCGTACACATATTTACATTGCGTGACAGGTTTTCGATTCATAGGAATATGTGCACGAATTGCCTAAAACCAGTCCGAAATCTGAATGTTCTATTAGAAAAAATGTAAAAATGGTCTGGTAATTTTATCTAGTAATCTACTAAGTTATTTTGGTCTTATCTAATTTGCATTTAGCGAATTTAGTCCTATAATTTTTAATTTACCGTAATTTTAGTCCCATATTCATCGGAGCTCCAAAATCCGACAACAAAACCGCACGTGAAGGGCACATAGCCCGTTTTATGGTTGAGTTGGACCTTCATATCCATATTGACCCGTTTCTTTATATATATAATCAAGCAAAATTGGTCATATAACTTGTTTGGTTAGTAAGAAAGGGTAAAATGAAAAAATGGTCATCTAACTTTATTTGGCTAGTAAAAAAATAGCTAGTAAAATATTAACTTTATCTATAATGTTTTATTTTATTAATTATAAAAATAAAATTTTAAGTCTTTATAATTTTACTTGTGGTCATTCTTTTTCTTTTTTACAAATTAGGAATTTAGTTATTTTTACTAATTTAATTATTAATTATTTTTAGTGATTTGTTTTATTGTTTTGTTTTATCAATAAATACATTATGGGGAAATTGAATCTCCGCCTGAATCCCGTGATCCCCAAACAGGGATTTCCTATCCCCATTATGGGGAATAGTACGTGGATGAGATCCAGACGTAGAGGTGTCAATTTAGGCTCGACCCGAATATAAGGCCAGACGGGAATGAGGATAATACATATGTTAAATACCAGTCTTGTTCCCTTTAATTGACATCCTTAAAAAAATTGAAACACCACATAAAACATGGTTAAAGTATATAACAATTAACCGCAAGTCCCTGAATGGAATACTGAGGAAAGCAAGGGATATGCCCCCGGAGCATAGCTCAACTGGTAAAGAACTTGGGTGACGTGATGTCTGTTTGCTGGCATCCACAGTGTGGTTGTTCGAATCCCTCTGGTAACGATTTACAGGGTGGAGGAGAACTTCTTGTGTGGTGACTTAGTCTTCGGCAGCCCAAGGACCCTGACTAATTGAGGCATAACCCGCGCTTCACATCCTGCACAAAGCTCTAGGGCAAGGGCAGTAGGGGCCCTTAGAGACGCGGTTCATCCTTTTTCCTATTTTTTTTTTAGGAAAGGAAAGGATATGAAGGGACAAAGAAACAAAAATGGGAATTTTAAATACAGAATGTCCTAGGGTTTTTCTCCTGGAGAAAATTCCCTTAGCGCACGCCGTCTTTGGGTTCTTCCCCAATGGACCGTTTTCAATGCAACATTCCCCTGCAGAATTTGTCCTTCTCCCAGTTGGTTTCTTCAATTCCTTTGACTGAGATATTCTCTTACCCCCTTTTCTTTGCTTTTTCTTTTGCTTTTTTCCTCTTTCCCTCTTGTTTTACTCTTTCTTGCCTTTTCTGCTAACCTTTTGTGTTTCTTGTCTTGGTGCTTTGCGGAACTCCTGCTTTCACAGGTTTGAAACCTTGTGGGTCGTCTCACAGGCTGCCCAAACTTGCCTCTAACTCTGCGCGCTCTCCAGCTCCCTTCCATGGACGAACAACTAGACCAGTTGTACGCAAGACTTTCTCTTGATGAAGAAGAACAGAACAACATCGAAGTTACAGAAAAACACATCACCCCCTCGGATTTTTCGGCTTCGCTCGTGGGAAAACTATTAGCCCCACGCACCATTGGAATCGACCAAATCTCTTCCCTTTTTCGGAAATTATGGAACCCCAGAGGATCTCTCACTTGCAGAACACTTCATGATAATGTGGTTTTATTCTCCTTTGGAGACATGGTTGACAGAAAGAGAGTTCAGTTGGGTGCGCCTTGGTTGCTCGACAGATACATTTTACTCCTCGAAGAAGCCAAGGAAGACATGGTTGTCTCAAACTACACTTTCAACAAATCGCCATTTTGGATTCAAATCCACGACATCCCGTTGGGCCTAATGAACAAAGAATTTGCTACGGTGATTGGAAAATCTATGGATCTTTTCGACGGATGTAGCGACGTGACGCTATGGGCTCGGTGGTAGGGAAGTTTCTCTCGTATCCCATCCGTAAAGTTGATATCTCCGGACCACTACGAAGAGTTGTGAACATCACCTTCAAAAATCAAAAACTCATGTTGCCCTCAAATACGAGCGACTACCGATTTGTTTTTACTCATGGTCGTATTGCCACGTTGTTAAAGATTGCGATCTCCGGATTATGAACGCGCGAACCAAAACAATAACTCCGAGTACGGTATGTGGCTTTGAGTTTCTTCCACTATCAACCCCTTCTCTTCAAATCGAAAATCCCCCCAACCCTCTAACTCTAGACCCGCACCCTCCAATCCACAACATCCAACCCCCCAAAGAACACCGATACTCCACCACATCACAATAAATCCCCACTTTCGATCCTCAGGATTTTTTGCCGCTAATCCTAACACATTGCGCCCACCTACCTTAACTCACTTCACAACCACCACTTCCGTACTCAACTCCCCCCACCTATATTCTCCCCATAATGACTCCCCTGCTCCTAGTACTTTCATCTCCCAACACCCCACACAACCCACAGTCTCAAACACTCGCTTTGGCAAAAATGTAACTACATGCCCCCCAAAAATCGCATCCCTCCACATCGTCTCTGCCACCACCATCTCCAAAAAGCACATGTCTTCCTCCTTTCACCTCCACAGACCCTTTCCCAGCTCTCCCTTTGACTGCTGATGCACCATCCCCTCATCAACCCAACATAATAACAACCACTCCCCCCTCCAAGAATAATGTAACCATTTCCCCACCTTCGCACTCCTCCAGCCCTTTCCTTGTCCAAGTACCTATGCTCCTCGACACTCCTGCTAGAAAACTCGCCCGTAAATTCCAAAAAATCCGTAGTAAATCTACCTCCACATCTAACCCTCTACCCAACAAAACAGCCACAAAAACCAAACGTAAACTCCAAATATTTGGCTTCTCTAACTACCATGTTGAACACATTGACGTTGAAATCATCGGCAAAAAAGCTAAAACCAATGGTCTCCACCTCCTTGACTCTCCAGAGAATGTCTCGACATCTCCCCAACATCTTAATGCTCAAACGGCGGGGCTTGGCAAGTTTAGCCACCCCTGCCGATCTCCATGAATCTTCTATGCTGGAATTGTCGAGGGTTTGGGAACCCTCGAATAATTCACGAACTTCGCGAGTTTACTCGTCTCAAGTCTCCCCAATTGATATTTTTATGTGAAACAAAGTGTGCACAGTCTGCTATCGACAAAATAAAATCTGACCTTGGCTTCCACGGTATCGCTGTTGACTCTGTGGGATGAGCTGGGGGATTGGCCATGTTATGGCGTAAAAATATTCAAGTGTCTCTCCGTGTATTCTCTTCTCGTTTTATTGATGTTAATATCTCATACCAGGATTCTACCTTTCGCGTCACAGGCATCTATGGGGAACCAGACATTCCTCAATGCCGGAATTTTTGGAATTTTTTCAAGCAACTGAGAACTCCTTCTACTACTCCTTGGCTTTGTATGGGGGATTTTAATGAAGTCCTTTTACAATCCGAATTCCAGGGACGAGGCCTGCGGGCTGAATGGCAGATACAAAATTTTCGAGAAGCTCTCCATCATTGTGCTCTTTCTGATTTGGGATACTCTGGCTCTCAGTTTACTTGGCACCAACTTCTTGTCCACCCCTTCACTCAGAAAGCCCGTCTTGATCGTTGTGTAGGTAATGATGCTTTGCGAACTCTCTTTCCCCGGCATAAATCGAGCATTTAAACTCCATATCCTCGGATCACCATGCTATCCTCATCACCTTATACTGCACGCATAGCCAACCGTACCACTCTCGTAGAAAGAATCTATTCCGATTCGAGGCCTACTGGATTAAATCCAAAGATTGTGAGAAAGCGATTAAAGATAGTTGGGGCTCAAACCTGGACTCTCTAAATGACAAAATCCATAGTTGTTCTATTGGCCTTCTTAATTGGAGTCGAACCTCTGTGGGTAATATTTCCGAAAAAATTAAGGAGACTAAAAAAAGTATCGAGAAATTGCAGCAAGGGCGTATCATTGAAAAGGTGAAAGCTCGGATACATGAACTTAAAATGTTGTATGATCTCCTTCTTGAGCAAGATAATCAAAATGGAAGAACGCGCTAAACAACATTGGTATAAGGAGGGCGACCGAAACACCAATTTTTTCCACCTGATTCGCTTCCAAACGACGGAAACAAACCGCATTGCCCATTTAAAAGATCCTAACAATTTTGTCTCAAAACGGATGATGCTTCGATCGAGAAAATAATTGTTGACTACTTTAATGACATTTTCTCCTCATCGGCCCCCTCCCCCACTGATGTTCAGTCCGCTATGCGACGAGTTAGACCGCGAGTTTCGGCAGCCATGAACGACCAGCTTAATCGACCTTTCAAAGCAGACGAGGTTCGCAAAGCGCTCAAGGAAATTCATCCTTTCAAATCCCCCGGCCCCGACGGCCTAAGCCCAGTCTTTTTTCAAAAATTCTGGCACATAGTTGGTAACGATGTCACTAGTGCTGTTTTAAACTTCCTGAATCATAATAATATGCCTCCTATCTCAAATTTCACTCACATTGTGCTTATCCCCAAAGTTAAAAATGCCGACATGATTACCCAGTTCCGCCATATTAGTCTTTGTAACGTTGTTTATAAATTAGCCTCAAAATGTATTGCTAATAGAATTCAGCGGATTCTACCGAAAATTATTTCCGAGTCTCAATCTGCTTTTATTCCAGGGAGGCTAATAACGTATAACATCCTTGTCGCTTATGAAACTCATCATTTTATGAAAACAAAGACTAAAGGTAAACTGGGGTTTATGTCTATTAAACTGGATATGAGTAAAGCTTTTGATAGGGTTGAATGGGACTTCCTCCTTGGTGTCATGAAATCTCTTGGCTTTTCCACTTGTATAATCAACCTGATTCACATGTGCATTTCTTCTTCTTCTTTTTCTTTTCTCCTTAATAACAAAGAATTTGGTTGTGTTACACCCCGACGAGGAATTCGCCAGGGCGACCCTCTTTCCCCCTATCTTTTTATTTTTTGTGCGGAGGTTTTTTCTTGTCTGCTACAGGATCTGGAGCTTGCTGGGAAGATACATGGGATCGCGGCATGCAAATATGGTCCACGTATTTCCCATATTTTCTTCGCAGACGACACTCTTCTTTTTGGGTATACTTGGACAAATCAGGGGTCCTTTTCAGCCCAAACTGCAACTCTGACACAATTTCCTCAATCCTTCATATCCTGGGGAAGCCCCAAGTTGCTAGCCATGGTAAATATTTAGGCCTTCCTTCAGTCGTGGGAAAGAGTAAAAAAGAGGTTTTCAAAAGATAAAGACAAGGTCTGGATAAAACTCCAAGGTTGGAAAGAACGTCACTTGTCTCAAGCCGGGAAAGAAGTTCTAATAAAATCTGTCATCCAAGCTTTGCCTACATTCGCCATGTCGTGTTTTAAGCTACCGGACCTAATCCTCAACGATATTGAGAAGCTTATTGCGGCCTTCTGGTGGGGTGATGGTACTGATGGTAAAAAAATGCATTGGACCTCCTGGAACAAACTCTCTATAAGCAAATCTAGTGGAGGACTCGGATTTAAGAATTTTCGCGCCTTTAATATGGCTATGGTCAGCAAACAAGCTTGGCGGATACTCACGAACCCGACTTCATTTTTAGCTAGAGTTTTTCGAGCTAAGTATTACCCGCACGGTGACTTCATGCACGCTACGCTTGGTTCACGCCCGTCTTGGTCATGGAGAAGTATTCTCGATAGTCGTTCTCTTATCCACCTTGGTGCACGCCGCCTCATTCGATCGTACTTCCACAAAGGTGTGGAGTGATCCTCGATTCGCGCTCTTCCGGTTTTCTCCCAAGGACCCCGCCCAACACTCTTGCCCACTCTGCCCGGGTCGCGGATCTCATCGACCAAACAACAGGTCAATGGAATGAAAGTCTTGTGCGAGACATTTTCGCCCCTGCTGAAGCAGCAGACATCCTTGCCATCTCCCTACCTCCATCCCCAGCCCCAGACCTTTGGTGTTGGCATCACACTAAGAATGGGAAGCACTCTGTTCGCTCAGCCTACCATGTTATGCTTGGCTCTTCTTTGTCTCCTATACTGAGGAGATCACCAATGCTAGCTCGATTCCAGCGCCAATCCGTTTGGAAGACCCTTTGGAAGATAAATGTTCCCCCCCGTATCAAAATCTTTCTTTGGAAGTCTGCCGCACATCCACCATAGCTACGTCGGACAACCTTGCTCGTCGGGAATTTTCATTTCGGAACCCCGCACACTTTGTTTAGCTCTAGGAAAACTACGCTACCCACACGTTCTTCTCCGTCCATTCGCATCTCAAGTATGGCGGTCACGGTGGACTCTATCACTTCCTCAAGCGCGTCTTCACACAACCTTCGTGGCGGCTTTGGCTCCAAGATATCATCTCTTCTCCCCCGACACGCCCGTCGATCTCATCGCCATCATTTGCTCCCTCATTTGGTTCCACAAATCGTAGTAAGTTCGACAAAATCATCCTGACCCCGTTCGGTTGTCCTCACCCATTGTATGCTTAAAGATTTTCAAGCTTTTTCTTGGCGGAAAGACCATCCCCTACTCTTTCATCCCACCCGTTGCTTAGCACAAACTCTCACGACCCAGGATTTATTTTGATGGCTCCATCTCCCCATCCAAGCGATGTGCTTAGGTGTTGGGGTGGTTTTCATAAATGAACATGGAGATTTTATTTCGGTTTTGCTAAAAATTCCAAAGTGTTTGAATCTGAAGAAGGCGAGTACTTAGCTCTCAAAGAGTCGATGCTCTTCGCTAGAAGATTTGGCCTTGAACGTTTCTTTCTTTGGAGATGCCGCGACAGTTATCCTCGCGGCATGCGACGAAGCTACATGCCCTACTCATTGTCTCGCCACCTTGGAAAATATCAATCGCCTGAAGAAATCCTTCAATTTTGTTGAATTTTTCTGGATTCGTAGAACATCGAACTTTTTAGCGCATGAATTTGCTTTCCTAGCTAAGAATATGTCTACGCAAGAACGCGTTTGGGATACCCTCCCACCCTCATTTGTTCATTCGCAGCTGGACGATTTCCAGCAACATTAATCGAGTTTCCATTTTCAAAAAAAAAAAGAAACAAAAATGGGAAGAAAAAAAATCCCTTTTTCTGCATTAATTTCATTAATGCTAATTAATTCCTGGCAGATGCAATACTGTGGCTTTTCAATGTTCTCTCTCTCTCCCTCTCTCTCAATTAATACGTTGCACCTATAAATTGGCCCATTTTCCCCTTAGAATTTATATCCACATCTCATCTCTCTCTCTTTACACACACACAGTGACACACACACACACACACACACACAAGACAAGAAGATATATGGCGAAGAAGAGTAATAATGTTTGCAAAAAGCCAATTTCAAGTGGTGAAATGGAAGCCCTGAGTGCTTTATGTGACACATTTTTGCCCTCAATTCATGTTGTTTCTGAAGATGACCATCTTCATCAATCTGATGACGTCATTCAATTCTATCAAACATCAGCTTCAATGGCCGAAACTCCACAGCGTGTAAGAATATCAACCATTCACAATTATTTACATCTTTTGTGAATTTTTTTAGGGGTAATTACATAAAAACCCTGAAGTTTGGGCTAATTATAAAAAAACCTAACGGTTTTCAAAAATTACTAAAAATTCCTTTAGGTTTGATTTCATCCTACATTTTCCCTTTCATAAGCAAAAACATATTTTTCAAAATCCTCGATTGTAGTATTAATATTACAGATGTTACTTTCTTAAATTTGAGACATAATCAAACTTCAGGGATTTTTCTTGTAATTTTCAAAAGTTTTTGGATTTTTTTTTGTAATTAGTCCAACCCGATATATATTTTTTTTTGTAGTTATCCCATTTCCTTTTTTCTTAAACCAACTCTGTATAATGTCTTGTAGCATTTTGCGATAATATATTATTTTTGTCCTTTAACTTGGACTACTTGGAGAATTAGTTTTCTAAGTAGTCACCTTTAAATTAATTTTGGTTTAATATCTTTTTAAAATTTGGATATTTAATCCGATTTTAATCAAAATTGAGTAATAAAAACCCTGAAGTTTGGACTAATTATAAAAAACTCCAGAAGTTTCGAAAATTACAAAAAATTTCTTGAGGTTTGATTCCGTCCTATATTTTCCCCCTTTCATTAGTGAAAAAATATTTTCCAAATTCCCGATAGTTATAGAAATATAATAGCTGTTACTTTCTTAAATTTGAGACATAATCAAATTTCAAGAATTTTTTTTTGTAATTTTTAAAAGTTTCTGGGTATTTTTTTGTAATTAGTCCAACATGGTAATTTTCTTAATTATCTGTATAATGTTTTGTAGCATTTGGTCATTTAACTTTGACCATTTGGAGATTTAGTTCTCTAAGTAGTTACCTTTAAATTTTCGTCCAGTATCTTTTATAAATTTGGACATTTAATCTGATTTTAACCAAAATTGTGTAATTATATTGGAAACTGATGACGAGGACACTATGATGTACAAACATGTCAAAAATTTAAGAAAATTGTCATCTAAGCATGGAAAAATTCCCAAATTTTACGTGTCAATTTTGGTTATTTGCTATATCAAATTTTGAACCAAATCACTTTCCTAAAATTCTTTGACAAATAAGCGACTCACCGGCCCTAGTTAGCAATTTCAATAAAAGTACACAATTTCGAACAAAATATGACTGAATGTCCAATTTTTTTTAAAAGATATTAGACTAAAATTTAAAATAACTATTTAAGAGTACTAAATCACCCAACTTACTGAACAAAAAACTATTCCCCCCCATTTTGCTACGGTAATTTTTGCCAATTCTTATAATTTTTCATTTTAATTATTGGACAGGTTGCTGAGTTTATAGGACAAAAAGTACAACACCCAAAGATTTACTTAGCCAAATTGGCTATAAAGCTGCTGTCTACATGGCTAGGAACGTTCATACTATGTGGGAGAAAAAGTTTGTCACCTAATTTTCCATATTTCCAGAGATTTTCTAAAATCTCACCAAAGAAAAGAGAAGAAATATTGGTGTCATGGTCTACAAGCTATTTTTCTCTCTTGAGAATCCTCTTTGCGGCTCTCAAAATCTTCACTCTTCTCATATTTTTCACTCAGGTAATTAATTTAGTTTAATAGTTCATATTAATTTCAGCTTCATTTTTTTTTTCAAACTTAATTGCATGATTTATTAAGATTTACTAAATATTATTGAAAAAGACACGCGCATGTGTTAGACACGTGTGAAATAAATTATCTATCGTATAATACAGGTTAGGATTCTGTTGCATTAATTGGGCATAATGTCATCCTATTCACCTATATTACTCTAATTCCAGGAAACATTTTGGTAAGTACATGTGACCAAAAAAGAAAAAAATAACCATTAATACGTATTTATCAATTTTATGATGCTTTTCTAATTAACCTAATTTAATCTTCCACTTAATTAATTATTAAAAGCATCCTTATCCCATAATTAAGTTCAAAAACAAGGGACTCTTGTCCTCTCTTTGGAGAGGTCATGAGTTCGAGTCTTCCGGGCACAATGGTAGAATAATTAATATTGAGGGCTTCAAGCGATAGTGTGGGAGACTGGAACTCGGTGGGAACCTGTAGCTGGATAGAGAGAAGTCCTATAAGAAACAATCACTTAGGGAACGACTCCTTGTGCACGATAGTTGAGGATATTAGGGACATGAGAGTCATTGTACATTTTCGCGGTTTACATGGGATAGTTCCTGAGGGATTGGAACTATCGTATAAGAACATGCAATCTCGGTTAGGAAAAAAATAAACATGGGCAATAGTACTCAAAAAGCAGGAAAAACAAGGGCAATAAATAAATACATCGTATTCTTATTCTTTAACCATTTAATCTTGAAAAAAAAAACCAAAAAAGAGATAGGGGAGAAAATAAAAGGTATACATGTACAAAGTAATATATTAATTTATATATATATTAATTAAAGTAGTGATACATTTTGTTGGAGAGGTTAAGTAATTAATTCCAAATTCATAATATTGAATTTAGGACCTAGATCTGGAAATGTTAGGAGAAGCCATGTCACATTAATTTAGTTTATTATGCTCCATTATATTGTGTTATGATATTACATTTTTCGGCTATGCTGAAAACAGAATATTTGTCTAATACTGTTAGATCAACGACAACTATGTCCGTAAATTATTATAATTTAGTGTTTGTCCTAAAATTAACATGAAAGTTCTACTATTACTTAATTTCACAAGGACTAAGGGTCCTTTCAACTAACTAATAATGGAAACAACCTTATACTTTTTACTCGGGGTAGTAAATAGCATATTAAATAGGATATTAAATATTAACCCAACCTTTGGTGACTCAGACCTAACCAAATTGAATGTACCAACTGCAAATTGAAGCAAGACTTAAAGCCCATTTTGACCGCTCTATCATCAAATCGGTAAATTGCAATTTTAGTCATGTAACTATAGATGCAATAAATTAGTCGTTTTTTATTTTATTTTGACAAACTCACCATGTATCTTTAAAAAACTCATAGGTTTCGTCCTTCGTTCACTGAAATTCTCAAAATTATACATGAAATTTCAATTGAGTTTAATTTGAACGCAAGCAATTAGGGATTTTCGAATGTCAATGCAAAAATTAGAAATTGGCTGACCACACTAATTTCCGATTGGAGCTTCAAAATTCCCAACTTCTTGTGTTCACGTGCAACTTATTTGAGATTTTTCAACCATTTTTTAGAATTCTAGCAAATTGAGGATTAAATCCGAAGCTTTTTACAGATATATGGTGATTTTGCCTAGTGGAATTCGAAAAGGACCAATTTTGTCGTATCCCTATAACTATATAGGGCTAAAATTGCAATTTACCCATCATCCAACCAACAGTGCTACTGTAGTAGTTATTCATTAACTAACAACTTTAAGAAGGCCCAGAAAAGTTGCTGAAAATTTCGGTATTTGCATGTGAGGACATGTACAGTCAGTCATATTCATGCAATTTTTAGGAGGTAGCTAGGCAAAGTCCTGTAATATCACAATCTGTTAATGTAGTGAGATTTTTGTGGGATAGAGAAAGACAACCACATGTGGGACGTACACGATTATAAACAAGAATTACAGAGAGGCATGACACGATAATGCACCACGTGACACGATAGCACAAAATTGTAAATTTAGTTAAAATTGCACTTAGGTTTATATTTATGATAAAATAAGACAGATAACACGAAAATACGAAAGTGCGGCACGATGACACAGATCGCCTGTTAGAATTTAGAATTTTGAAACCAAATTTCTCCTTTTTTTTGCTCAAATGATGAGAATTTAGAAAATACATAGAAATAATTACATTTGCTTAGTTGCCAAGTTAATTGGGCTTGCGGCCGGAGTAAAGATTGGGCCCACTGATTTTGTCTCTGTCACAGATACTTGAGCTCGGCCCAGTCTTAAAAGTACTTCATGGATGTGGGTCAGGGGATTTTTTTGTGGTATCAAGTGGGTAGTCAGGACCTTTTGAGTTTGGTTGAGAATTAAATGAGTCCATCTAGCTAGGCCCACCAATCAAAAAATGTGGAGTTTACTGTTTAGTTGTATACAAATATGGTTCAGCAATCACCATCCAGTTTAGTTTTTGAAATGTTTTATAGAGTTATTATTCTCTTGCCAAAATATGGGGAAAAAAAGATAAATGAGTTGTCTTATTCAGAAATGATTTCACAAAAGTTATTACATATGAAGATATGATCAACAAGTAGATTTTAAAAAGTAGTACGTGAAGAAGTTGTTTAGCATTAAATGTGTGATAGATGATACTATTTCAAATCACTTTTTAATTATATGTTATTTCATACCAATATTGAGAGAGAAAAAAAATGAAAACTCTTGGAAGTATTTATAATCTTAGGTGTTAATCTAACCTAGAATTGGGAATGGGTCGGGTCGGGCCAAGTCATAAAATCGGGCTAGACAACATTTCTTGTGGCCGACCCAGCCTAACACGTGCAATTTTGATTGGGACATTCGGGCTTTGAGTCATTTGGGCGGTGTCAAGAAGACCCGTGCCTCTAAAAATGAAGTCCAACCGAGCCATATTTGTGGACTGGTTACCAGCTCTACTCTAACCTCAAGAAATAAAATAAAAAATCTATTGAAATCCCAAATTAATGGAAATTTGCAAAATAACTTATTTTTATTGGTTAATCTAAAAAGTTGTTTTAAGTCTTTTTTTGCCCTGTTTGTCAACACTCACTAATTATCAAAATTTCTCTGTTTTATTGGGTATGAAATTATACTGCATGCTCTGAAGGTGGATGACAATGATGTGAAGAACCTATCCTGGAAAGCAATAGGCTACTGCGGCCCCGATCCGACCCGAAAACCCGACACGAAAAAGAAGGAAGACGACACAACTGAAGAAGAATTATATGGACCCCTTCACAAAATCATCATCAATTTGAACCAACAAAAACAAACATCATTTCACAAGCTACAAAACCTAGGCTTCCCAGTCTCTATACCGCATTCCCAAAACACGACTATCAAATCCCTAAAAAACCCCTCGCTCATCATCAAATGTGACGCGGTGGTCGTGGGCTCTGGCTCGGGCGGGGGCGTGGTGGCCGGAGTTCTTGCGAAAGCCGGCCATAAAGTCCTCGTCCTAGAAAAAGGAAATTATTTCGCGAGAAACAATCTGTCCCTTCTAGAAGGACAAACATTGGATCAAATGTACTTAGGACACGGGATAATGGGGACTGACAACTTGGACGTTCTGTTACTTGCTGGCTCGACCGTCGGAGGGGGGTCCACCATTAACTGGTCGGCCTCGATACGGACCCCACCCCACGTCACCAAGGAATGGAGCGAAAAATATGACCTAAAATTGTTTGGAAGCAAAAATTACGAAAACGCCCTTGATGTCGTGTGCCGGAAAATGGGAGTTCAATCCGAATTCGAGCACGAAGGGTTCCATAACATGGTTTTGAGGAAAGGGTGTGAGAATTTAGGGTACCAAGTAGAAAATATCCCGCGTAACGCGAATTCGGATCATTATTGTGGTTGGTGCTGCCTAGGTTGTAAGGACGGCACCAAAAAAGGCACAGCAGAAACATGGCTTGTGGATTTGGTTCAATCGAGAAATGGTGCTATTATCACACAATGTGAGGCTATAAAAGTGATCACAGAAAAAATAAAGGGCAAAAAAAGGGCTATTGGGGTTGCTTTTGCATTTCAAACAGAGGAAGGTAAAACAGAAATTGGGATTGTGGAGGCTAAAGTGACAGTCACAGCATGTGGTACACTTTGCACACCCGGGTTTCTAAAACGGAGCGGGTTAAAAAACCCGAATATCGGGAAAAACCTACATTTGCATCCTGTTGTGATGGCATGGGGATATTTTCCTGATGATAATAGCAATGCATGGCCTGAGGCAGAGAAGAAAAGCTATGAAGGCGGTATAATGACGGCGATGTCGAAAGTCGTGGCGAATTTCGAAAGCTCGGGTTATGGGGCCGTCATTCAGACACCGGCGTTGCACCCGGGGTTGTTTTCGGCCCTAATGCCGTGGATTTCGGGCGAAGATTTTAAAAACCGGATGGTTAGGTTTTCTAGGACGGCTCATGTTTTCGCGTTGGCGAGGGATAAAGGGTCGGGTGTAGTAACTTCGGAAAATAATTTGAGTTACGCTATGGAGGATTCTGACAAAGAGAATTTGAGGAGAGGGATGGAGAAAGTTTTGAGGATATTGGCAGGTGCGCGGCTTGATGTCATGAATTTTTCAAAATTAATATAATTTTAGAAAAATGTCTTAGTAAATTTCGATTACCGTAATGTTTATTTTCTGACTCCGTCCCTGCAGGTGCTGGAGCTGAAGAAATTGGGACTCAACATATAACGGGTCGGGCCTTGAATGTGAAACGAGCTAGTGAGGAAGAGTTCGAGAGGTTCGTTAAGGAGGAGAGTTCGAGGCCGTTGAGAGATTTGTCGACGCCGATATGTTCGGCTCATCAGATGGGGAGTTGTAGGATGGGGGTGGATCCGGAGAAATCCGCGGTGAACCCTAAGGGGGAGACTTGGGAGGTGGAGGGGCTTTTCGTGGCGGATTCGAGCGTTTTTCCGACGGCGTTGGGGGTTAATCCTATGGTTACTATTCAGGCGATTGCTTATTGCATTGCACAATCAGTTGTTGAAGTTCTTGATAGGGAAAAGTCAAAGTAGAAAGGGATCTAAATCGTCTACATTTCCATTTCGTTAATTTCTTGTGAAGTTGGAGAGAGAAACAGATGCACGTATACATGTATGAATAAATGTTTTTCTCTCTCAAACTTCACGAGAAATCCACACAAACTAAATATAGAGGATCCGTTTCGGAAGGAAGTAAACTTATGATGATCTGTTCTTGAGGTCAAAATTTATGTTAAAAGTCTCATCTCTTTCTGAAATGTAACAACAAACATGTTAAGTTTTTGTGTTGCTGGATTAAGGGTTGAGTTTTACACTACCTGTTGATTAATCACATTTAACCTCCAGATTTTAAAAATATATAAATATACTTTTTAAATCTATAATTAAACTTTTTTTTCTTTCAAAAAATCGGCTATGTCATTGCAAAGAGTGCCCAAGACTCGAACGCATGCCTCTTCACCAAGAGTAGTATCGTGGTCATTGGGCTAACAACACTCATGGTTAAATCTATAATTATAACCTTTCGAAGGATCAATCCTTAATCGGACCCATCCACCGAAATCGACCCATTGGGTCCGTGATTTGACCCTCAATCACGTTAAAAATTAAAATCTACTGGGTTACGATTAGTCCCCGTCTGCAGCGCTAAACTCTCATTGTCCACCTACGGCTTTTTTCCGATTAGGCCCCGGTCTGCCTAACCCGCCCAAAACTCCGCTAACTCCGTCTTCAGGCTCCGCCAGGCGCTAAGTTATACTATACCGCCCGACTAACATCTAACGGTTTTAGAATACTGCCCTTAACTGCTTTATATCATTATGTAGTAATAAACACAATGAACATAAAAAAGAAAAAAAAAAGGAATCAAGAATTTCTGAATGTTAAATAAGTTGTTCATATCGTTCCTTTGAACCCAAGTTGGCATCTGATGCTGTAGAACTAAGAATAGTTGTTTCTGGGTCTGGTCCCAACCACCCCTCTTAGACAAAAGATTAAAAACTGTTTTGGTCCCACATATTCTCTCCACAAAGAAGCAAGACTCTTTCCAAGAAATTTCTTAAGATTTACATAATTAAGCATTACATTTTGGATTGTCTAAATAAAATTTTATTGGCTGTCATTGTTCTAAATCATGTTATTGTTGACTTCAAAAGTCCATTTTAAGTTTCTTAAATTACATAAATCCCACCTCAGATATAACCTACCGGTTCTTGAACAAAAAAAAAAAAACTTAATGGCGCGATTGGATATATTTTCATTTAGAAAATTTTCATTTTGTTAGAGAATAACGGTAAAAAAAATATTTAGAAGAAAAAAGTTGAATTTTAAGATTGTGATCGGATGTGAGATGAAAATGTAATGATAAAGTTGATTTGATTTAAAAATAGTAAAATAATGATTGGATATGATTGAGAGTTAGAAATGTGTGAGTGAGTGAATAATGAAATTTGTGGGAGAATGTGTAATAATGATTAGTATTTTTGTGAAAAAATGTGTAGATGTGATTGGTAAGAGAAAATGAGAAAAAATAAAAATGAGAGCATGATATATTTTATGAAATTTTCTATAATCAATCGTATATTTGGTTAAAAAGTTTCTCCAAATGAACTAAATGAATCTCCTTTCATATCCAATCTCCGCTTTAATTTTCTTCTACATTTTTGACAATCTCGGTCCGGGGCTGTAAGTACCAACTATTTTACTACTATTTATATAAATGAATTTGTTATTCAATGAATTTGTTGACCTAATCTCCTGGTCCGGGCATGTAAGTATTAACCATTTTACTATTATCCGATTCTTCATTGCATAAATGAATTTGTTATTCAATGAGGCCGAGGGTGGGTGGGGTTCTTGCGCCGACTTTCGGATATTCCGACGCCTTGATTACAAGTTGTGGTGGAGGTTACGCGAGGCCATTCATTGTGGGCTCAATTCTTGATCGCAAAGATCTTTTATTCAATGGGTTTGGTCTCCCTGTAAAGCCTTTGTAACACATAATCATAGTCATCATCAGTGGAGCGCTTGAGGCGGATCGGTATTCGAGCCCAGGAGCGGATTTTTCCGGTCTATCGCGCGTGGTAGCCGTGTCGGTTTCTAGGATGATACTTGGTTTGGGCATCGGCCGCTTTATGATCATTGTTTGGATCGGCCGTTGGGTCATATGACGGTTGATTGGTTCATTCACGATGGTATGTGGGATAGAGATAGATTGTATCAGTCTTGGTCTCCGGATGTGGGCTTCCCGAGAGTCTCATGAGGATATATCCGGGGTTCCGATTCTCGCTTTGGGTCCGAGGATATCATGCGGTGGATGTTTACCTCTCATGGTGGGTTCTCTATGTCTTCATTTGGGATTCTCTCCAGGGTAGAAATGCCTTAACCTTCGTATGGTGCCATTTGGAACGATGCTCTTATTCCTACTATCTCTATATTCTTTTGGCGCCTCCTTCGTAATCGTCTTCATGTGGATATCAAGCTTCGTGCACGTGGCACTTCCCTTGCCTCACGTTGTTGTTGTTGCTTGAATAATCCACATTCTTCTCCTCAGTCGAATCTATCCCTCACCTCTTTTTGATGAATGATCTTTTGTTGATCGCGTGTGGAATCACTTTCTTCCTGGTTTGGCACTACACTTCCACACACCACCGATATGATCTTGTTCCTTTCATTTTGAAGGAATCGCACACACGGATCACACACAAGCGCACTTGAGTTTCTTGGTTCCCGCTTGATTTTATGGTTTGTCCGGGACGGAAAGGAATAGTGTCAAGATCGACAAATTCCTTTTTGGCATCTCACATTATTTGGCGGTGGAGCGGTATCTCCGATCCTTGTTTGGTCGGGCCTCGAGCCCATCGATTGGTCCGGATGATCGCCCTCATCGTTGGTTTTTGCAGGGAGTGTCCCACCACGGGTTCCACGCAGCCGGGATTGTGATTTGGCGACCCCCCTCCTCTCGCCATCAAGCCGAACACGGATGGTTCATTTGATCGCGACACTTTGATTCTTTGGCGGAGGGGATTGATTCGAGATCATTCGGGCGAGACTCATGTTGGCATTTCACGATTCCTTCCAGGCGGTGTCTAGTTTTCATGCCGAGCTACTAGCGCTTGAGATGGGATTGCGGCATGCCCGACGAGTTCTCGCCAGATTTGGATTGAGTTGGACGCGGTGGTCACCACGATCACTTCGGTGGCCTCGCTCTTTGGCGGAGTTCAACATACTTTGACTCCCATTCGGAACATGTTGAGGACCTTGATGATTCGATTTCCCACATACACAGAGAGGAATCGACCAACGATCACCTAGCGGCTTTGGGAGGGAGCGCCGCCAGCGCAGACATTTTGTTGAGGAGGGCACGACTTCTCACCACCTCTCTTGCGCTCATTCGGATGGACCAGCTGTGATATCCGAGCTTCAGATTTTCATAGATCATTGGCTCTCCTAGTATTTTTTAGATACTCATTATGATAGTCTTTCTAGATATCGTAGTGATAGGTTGTTTTGTTGTTTTTGATTTTCTCCCGCCATAACGGGACATTACATTGATGATACTTTGATTATTGATATACAGGTAGGGGATCACGCCTCAATCCCCCACCTCCCGGGGTGTTATTTTGTTAAAAAAAAAACACCCCACCCCCACCCCACCCCAACCCAACCCCACTATCCAAGTGCATAGAAGTTGAACACCTTGATATACAAAGCGTATATATATTCAATCAATGAAATAATTCTTCTTCTTTCTCCTTCCAAGAAAATGGAACCCTTAGCCAAAAAGCCCCCACCAAAATCCAATAAACACAAAAGCACAACAAAACACCTTTTTTCCTTTGAGTAAACTCCAATCTTCTCCTCTCTTCATTTCCCAATTTTTTCCTCAAAATTAAATAAAACCAACAATCTCAATTCATCATATATATGCACATGAAAATCCAAAATCAATACAATTTTATACTTTTCTTGTCAACAATCATCATCTCCGGCCTAATCTCCTTCGCCTTGTGCTTTATTGCTGAGTTCAAGAAATCAAAGGTACTGAAATTTTAACCATTTATTGCGATAATTCTAGTGCGATTGATATTTCGAAAAATCTTGTAATTCTGGTAATTTTGACGTAATTCTGTTTTTTTTTTAATTTAGAAAACTGATATCAGATTAGATGGAAACTTATGTTACCTGCCAAGAAGCTCAGCCGTCGGATTGGGAATCGGAGGGTTAATCTGTCTTTCTATTGCTCAAATGACAGGGAATTTATTTATCTACCGAAAATTTTATTCAAGACAGCAAAACAGAGGTTGTAAAGTTAGAAAGCCATCAGTTTCATGTATTTTGCTGGTGTTCTCTTGGTAAGTTTTGTTATTATTTTTTTTTTAAGTTTTGTTATTTAAGTATAGTTATTTATTGTAATAACAGTGTTCTAAAAACGTTAGGCGATAGACAGACGCCAGATTTGGGCTTAGTGAGTTTAATGGGAAGAATAACATAGGCTGACAAGGTCGCCCTAACGCCTAGACAAAACTAATCGGGGTTAGGCGGAGAGTTTTAGAACGGGTAGTAATAGGGAACTCCATCTCCATGATTAAAAATAGAGATAAACTATAGTAGAATTAATTATTTATTTACCAAATTCCTAGACAAAAAGAACCTTCTAACGTGGACAGCTAGACATATCTACTAGTATGATTTTCTTTGACACTTCTTCTAGGATTCCACCTCTCTAACGGACAAGATGTAACGGTGGTTAGGTGATCAATTTTTTAAATGTATATGAAATTCGAATGCAAATTTTAGTAACGAATTAGGATTTTTTTAATTTCGAATTGATTTATAGACTCGAATTTCAAATATGCATATTCGAATCGAAAAACGAATTAGGGGGATTTTTTTTCCGAATTCGAATTGTAAATATGTGTATTTGTTTTTTTATATTGTAAAAAACTAATGCTATTTGAGCTGCATTACAGTGCTCTTCGTAGAAAAGAAAAGAGTTCGGAATTTTATCAGAATATGTATGCCCATGCTTTAAAAATTGGACCGAACGGGCTGGTTCAAACGGTTGATCTGAAAACTAGTAGTTGGACGGGTCAAACCGGTCAGAATCGGCAAACACTGGTTTAACCTTTTTTTTTTTTTGAATTTATAGAAATTTATAATCTTAAATTTGATAATTTGCTATATTTATGTGGTTTATTTCATTTTTAAAATGCATTACATTCCTATCTAATACCATGTAGCAAAAGATTTAATTAATTTGATTAAACCGGTTGAACTAACGATCGAACCAACACGACTAGTTGAATCATGAATCGGTAGCGAATCGGTTTGCTCATCGGTCATTTATAAAACATCGATGTATGCATTCGAAAAACAATTCCACAATTTTTTTCAATTGACTCAATTTGACTCTAAAATCGAAGCCTCAATTCAATTGCATTTGAATTCGATTTTGATCGAATCTTTTAAAATATCTATTTAATTAATTCGAGTAAAAAAAAATAGAAAAATTCGAAAAAAAAAGTTTTTTTGAGGGGAAGAAAAATTCGAAATTTGATTCAATCAACATCCATGTTACTCATAATTTTAATAAAACCCCTGAGGTTGAGGTTTGCTTTTGCTTAGATTTTTCCCTTTCATATGCAAAGTGGCCCAGATATTTCTAGAAATATTACAGTTATCCCATTAATTTTAAGACATAATCAAACTTGAGGTATTTTTTGTAATTTTGAAATATCTCTGGGTTCTTTGTAATTAACCTAAACCTAAGGGGTGTTTTTGTAATTATCCCTAATTTTAATGTTTAATGATGTTGGCAGGATCAGCTTTGGGCTAGCTGTTATTTTAATGAGTGTAGCCACCAGCATGAGCCGAAGCCAACCCTTTGGAGAAGGATGGTTAGATGGAGAATGCTACTTAGTTAAAGATGGAGTCTTTATCGGCTCAGCCTTTCTCGGCTTGCTGGCTCTCGGCTCAACCCTCGGCTCAGGCGCCATTACGATAAGCCGAATGCAAGCCGAAGAAAACAGGAAGGTTCATGCCCAAGTTGATGAATGACACAAATGTAATAAAACACAAGAAAAATGTCATAGATACATATATTTTTTTTAATAGGGGATAATTGCAAAAACACCACTGAGATTTAGTCTAATTACAAAAAAGCTCAGTTATCTTTCAAAATTACAAATACCCCCTTAACATTTGTTTCTCTCATATAAATCACCCCACAAAGGTGAGTATATTATGTAGTTGTTAGGTAACTACAAACCTTAAGGGTGTTTTAACAATATGTAATTTTGAAAAATAATTGGAGTATTTTGTAATAAGATGGGGTGTTTTTGTAATTATACCCTTTTTATAGCAAGCAATGTAAAGTTGAAGATGGGGAATGAGATTATAAAGCAGGCTAGTGGTGACTGGCTGGCAAAAGCCAATAAGATCTAAGCTTTGTGATGTGAAATTTTCCTGATAATGACAGATAGTACAAAAAGTTATACATGTTTTTTTTTTTTTTTTGAGGTGACAAAGTTATACATGTTTGATGTTACAACCAATATGTACATTTAGGGGCTGCTCTATTTTGTCTATGATCTTAAAATCTTGTACTAAATTATCAACAAACTGTATGGGGTACGAAGGTACAAAACTACTCCTGAGGTTTGGGTTAATTACAAAAAATCCCACATATGTTTGAAAATTATAAAGAAAGAAAAAACAACAAGAAGGGGCCGAGTTTGAAATACGCCTTGATATAAAGTAGGTAAAGTGTAATACAGAATCAATCAAACCTGATGGGCTTTTCGTAATTTTCAAAATCTTTGGGTTGTTTTGTAATTAACCCAAACCTCATGGGGTTGTAAACGATCCGAGCCGAACCTTTTTGTCAAATGTTTGTTTATTTTTGGTCTTGCTCGAATTTGGATGGAGCTCGGTTTGGAATGTTAAATTCGTGTTCGTTTTCGTTCATTTAATATTTGTAATGTTTTAATTTGTTCACAAACATGTCCGTGAATATGTTCATATTTGAGTTCGTATTCATAAAGTGTCCGCGAACAATCAATGATTTTGTTCACGAACAAACAAACAAATGTCAATTTTTAAATTAAATAACGTTATATTTATTAATTAAATAATGATCGAGCTAATAGTCGAGCTCTTAACGAGCTCATTCATGAACTATACTAAACAAACAATATACGAGCTTGTTCATGAACATTTATAAACAAACACTAAACGAGCTTGTTGATGAGCTATTAATGAGTGAGCATCAGATTTTTCAAGTTATGTTCGTTTATTTAGCGAGCCCTAAAAATTGTTCAATTATGTTCATTTAACTAAATAAACAAACAATATCCGAACTTGTTGACGAGTTATTTGTCGAACGCTCTGTAAATCTACAGCCTTACCCACATATTAGTTTCATCTTATTCGCTTGTTTCCACAACTGTACTTTCACAAATGTAATACATGACCAAACTTACACAAATTCACATTACATTCAAGACATTACAATCTGGGAGAAACTAAAGGGAAAAGAAAATGATACATAGACCAAATGAAGAAATGAAAAAGTGTAACAAATTTCAAGAATTAAATTAAGGGCACTTGGGCTTTCCCTTGGAATTCAACTTGTTCATATAACAAGGGCACTCAGATTTGTTTCCATAAGTTCCAGAGGGAACACAATTGCATGATGCACAACATATGCCACAGTATTTGATGCACCTCTTTTTCAGCCCAGCTTTAGAGCACCTCACACCACATTTTGAGTCACAAAAACCTTCACAATTTGAAACCAAAACACATAATTACAACACCCATAATTATATTAAATTCGACATTTTAAAGTCCGAAAATAGTCGAAAAGATTTATGATTTACATATAATTACAAAAAATATAGTTTCTTTTTTTTGGGGGTAATTACAAATAGTACTACCCTTGAGGTTTAGCCTAATTACAAAAAGAACCCAGTTATATTTCAAAATTACAATTATCCCCTTGACATATGTTTTTATTTACAAATTGCACCAATCGAGGTGATGTCGTGGGGTGGGGGTAACTTGTACAACGAATACGAACCTTAACGGTTATTCATAATTTTAAAAGAAAACTGGATTTTTTTTGTAATCAGATTAAATATCAGGGGTAGTTTTGTAATTAACCATTTTTAGGGCTAATCACAAAATTACAAATATCCCCTGAGGTTTGGGCTAATTACAAAAAAACCCATAGATTATTGAAAATTACATAAAACTCCTTAAGGTTTGATTTTGCTTACATCTTCCCCCTTTATAAACAAAAATGTCAAAAAAACCCCTTGATATTTTTATAAATATTATAATTACACCCTTAAATTCAAGACAAAATCAAACATGAGGGTAATTTTGAAATATTTCTGGATTTTTTTGTAATTAGCCCAAACCTTGGGGATGTTTTTGGAATTATCCCTTTGAATTATTCTTGATACAATTAAAAAGCAAAAGAAACCTTACTTGAATATGACGTGGCTGTGGATTCAAGAAAAGTGGAGCTCAGAATTAGTGTGACAAGCAACAAAATAGCAATCCAAGGCTTCATCATAATAATTAATTTCTTTTCCAAATTGTATTAAACCAAGAGAATCAAAAATCAAAGATCAGTGACAACTTATACAAATGATCATGGAGATAGTGTCATATATATAGTATATGTACTAGTTATGGTTTGAAAAAATGACATTATTTTTATGCATGCCCAAATAATTGAGGTGTGTTTGGTGGGGGTAAAATCCAAGGATAGTCCATATATAATGAAATTAATTTTATGCATGAAAATAATTGAGGTTTGTTTGGTGGGGGTAAAATCCAAGGATAGATCATATATAAAACCATATACAGACTGTCAATTACTTTTGGTGGTTTTGGGTAGTATAATTATCTTGAGTATCCTTGATAAGGGTGTTTTTATGCATGTTTTATGTGTGTATTTGAGTATGATTTGAGTTATTTTATTGTTAGTTTCATAAATTTTTGATTGTACATAGTTCACATTACTCCAGGTGCTTTTATTGATGTAGATTGATGATTTGGAGCTGTTTTTGGTGAATTTTGGGCCATGGTTTCATGTCAAAACATACCCGAGGGTTTTTGGATGCAAAAACACTCAAAATCCCAAGCTAAACGCGTCATTTCGGGGCCTTTTCAGTCAAACACGGGCAGAGTGTGTTTTAACACGGCGTGCTTTTGAGGAGCCAAAACCGAGAAAATTTTCGCAAAACGCCAAGCACGGCCGTGTTCGGGAAAATCCGCGAACACGCCTGGCCGTGCTTTGAAAGCACGGGCGTGCTTTTTCGTCCGGACTGGTTTTTTTCTTTGGCGGAAATTATGGAGACTTTCCCTTTTGCTTTTTGACAACCTTTGAGCAACTTTTACACCTCATTTTGATGCACCAAACTCTATAATTCCCTCAATTGTCATGTGGACACAATGATTCAACCAACTCAACCATGAATGTGCACACAATGATTCAACCAACAACCATGGAAGTGGAGCATTTATTAGCATTATTTATGTGTTCTTTCACAAAGATGGTGCCTATAAAAGCCAAGAGTTTGAGTTGGGAAAGAGAGAATTCATGTAATATTCATTCATAGAGAGATTCATAGTGTTTAACATTTTGAGTGGAATTGGGATCAAGAGGTCTTGGAGGAGTAAGCTTGTAGCAACATTGGAGAAGAAGGCTTGGATCAACATCATATATCAAAGGAACAAGTCATTGAGATTTTGAGAAAGATAAGTACACCATGTTTACAACACTTAAATCTTCTTGTGTAATTTATTCTTTTGTCAAAATCATGAGTAGCTAAACTACTAGTGTTTGAATGTAATGAACTCTAGAATGGATTTGTGATTAAGGTTTGTATGTTTTTAATAAAATTCTCATGTCTTGTGTGATTCACTTATATCATGTTTATTTCATTCAAGTTGATATTTTAGGTATATTAATTTGATATTTATTCCTCATCGGGTAATCGAGAGATTTATGGTGAGAAAGAACCTATATAAGTGAAAAGAGTTGCATGCAATCCTAGATATAGGACGACATAAATCTTCTGAATTAGGGTCAAACCTAATATGGCAATTCATAAATCGTTATAATGCAATTTTGGGGTTTTAACTAGAAAGAGATTTCAGATTAATCAACTTGAGATTAGGAGTTTTTCGCCTTGAGAAAGGGTTTAACTTAAATCGGGAATTTCTACGGTCCACATAACATGAGATTTTATTAAAAGAGGTTGGTTTTTGCTTAAGGGGTTATGGTTGTATTTTTATCTTGATTGAATCACAAAAACATTCTAGAGGGATTTACATTCAACACATTTCTATCTCTTGATTTCTCATTCTACAATCTATTTTTATTTGATTTCTTTTTGTAAGTTGCAATTATCTTAAATTCTCTATTTTTCATTTTCCATTTTAACAAACAAAACTCTGAAAATTACTAAATTAGATAACAAAAAGACGGTAATTATTAGTACTTATAATCCTCGTGGGAATGACACTTGTGACTAATAATCTATACTACAAAACGATAGGTGCACTTGCCTATGGTTTTCTAGAGTAGCTTTTGAGCCATCAATCCTATTTTGGTAACAGAATATAATGATTTTTAGGATTTAATTTTTGTTCACTTTTCTAGTTTTATAGTGAAGTGTATTTGTTTTGCATGCAAATTAAATATTTTGCAGTTGTACCTAAACTTTGAGATATGGATGCAAGCTGGATGATGCCTTTTTTTGGAATATTTTGACCCTTTGAAATAAAGGTTCTTTCAATTCAGTCCACTTGAGAAATTGTTTGGAATTTATATCCATAATTCAATTTCATTTAACTGATTTAAAATAATGGTAAAGACACTTTGCTATTCAAACTATGGTGATTTTCGCATTTTAAGAGTAAATTTTTTTTTATTACACTTTGTCATTTGACCTACATGGATTTTGCACTTTGTTGTATGGAGCATCATGATTATTGATTTTTTTGTCTAGATTATGTTCTGGTTTGTGCACTTTTTGACCTGTTATAAGTTATTTAATATATATGCTCAATTCCAAATATCAAGTCTTATACTGAAAAGTTAGTATACAATTTTGCCGATATAAAATAACTTGAAATTCACTAAAAAGCGCACAAACAAGAAGCGTGAAATGCTTGTGACATAATCACGATAAAAAAATTCATAGTCGATATGCTCTAGATGGCAAAGTACAAAACTCGTATAGTTTTGATGGCAAAGTGAACAAAAAGAAGTTTAGCCCTCAATTTTGTTAGAAGTTTCTATGGGTTGCATTATGTGATTTATTAGCTATTCTTTATCTAGAACTATTCAGATTTGTCCAACTCATTTTATTTTATTTTTTTTCATGTTTTAGTAAAGTAAATAAATACATGGTCCCATAATCACTACATTTTAATCAGCTTAATTGTTGTTTGATTTTTTTTCCTTTCTGTTGTAATTTCTATGTTCTTCCCCTGGGCAAAGCCACCGATTTCTGGATTACCTAAGGATATTAGTAACTAATAATGTACGTAAATCTCAAATAGTAAATTAATACATATATATATAATAATAATAAATGTTCAATTCAAAAATTAATATAACAGCATCGATTCGATGCTGTGTCTAGCTGTGTACATTCATAGAATCAACAATTCAGTGAGTTAAAGTATTGTCAAGACAATGTACTTTCAAGGCATATTAAAGATATAAAAATGCTTTATATATACGTTGCAACATATAAAAATGTTACAATATATTTATTGGAATTTCAAATAGATCATATTATAGACCACACAATAATTTCTTTATTATTCAGTACAACCAATGTAACGGATTCCAAACAAAGCTTATAAAAATGAAATGTTAAAAATTATTACATTATATATAGAGTATAATTAAACACCATATATTTTAATTAAGGGCATTTAGGTTTGCCCTTGGAATTTTTCAATTCCTTATAGCAAGGACAAGAATCTTTGTTGCCATAAGTTCCTGGAGGGACACATCTGCATATTTCACAGCATATTCCACAATATTTCAGACATCTTTCCTTTAGGCTTGCTTTTGAGCACCTCACTTCACACTTGGAGTCGCAGAAATAATCTTTATATTGTATGGCTGTCCAAAAATATTAAAAAAAAACATTGAAAGATTAGAACAATATTAAGTTAGATTTATATAAAATTAGATTTCTTGTCTATTAATCCAAAACCTTAAGGTAATTAAACTATCATGTTCTTAATTTAACAGATGGATTGTGATCATTATAGAATATTGAATGCAGGGACGAAACCAGGAAATGAAAACTAGGAGGATTATATTTACTTTTTCTTGAAAATAATAGATAAATATATATTTTTAATATTTTAGAGGGGTGAAGTTTAAAAAATTAAAAATTTTATATCTAAAGCCTATACTATTTTAAAAACTTATGGATCAAGTTGGGGTTGCCCTTGGTTCTGTCTCTGATCATAGTCCACATTCCTATTCCACTTTCTATGAATGAGACGTGTATAATTATGACATTATCTTGTACGCGTAGCATTCTTACAAGATTGTGGAATAGAAAATCTCAATCTGATCGGATGACTCTTGTGTGATCGTGATGTATTAAACATTAAAAGAAATGTAACTGATAAAATTGAATTAAATAGTATCCCAAAAGTTCACAAAGCGGCTGAATAGGGCTTTGCTAAAAATCTATGCACAAATCATTTTGAACCAAAATCTAATTATAAGCCAAAAAATAAAATAAATGTTTAAAAGGGTTTTAAGAATTAGATCAAGATATAGAGAAGAGTCTCATACTTGCAATGGATTCAATGAAACCAGAGCTCAACACCAGTGCAACCAACAAGAGAGCACCAATCCATGACTTCATTTTTTTTTTCCTTCCAAGAAAATGATAATAATATAGGGAAAAAAAATGAATTAAAACTAGAGAAATGTTCTTGAAAAAGTTGAGGGATATTGGAGGTGTATTTATAATTGAAGGAATTAAAAATGTCTGATGGACTATCATGTTCAAATTACCATATATTCATAATTTTTAAATAATAGGGGTAGTTTTGGTGGAGGTGAAAACCATCCTTATAATAGAAATTTGCATGCATATAAATGAATTTTACAGACTGTCAAGTTGGTGGGCTTTGGTGGTTCTTGAATGGGGGGTAGAATAGGAATTTTTTTTTTGTAGTATTGCAGATTAATTATTTAATTTGTTATTAGAGCCTTAGAGGTCCTTTTCAATTGCTTAATTTTGCTATTATTTAAAATTTTAAAAAGATATCCTCTTTCTTTGAACCCGTGGGCTAGGAGAGAAGGCAAAATGGACTGGATCCTGATCAGGCCCAAACTTTTTTATTTCTTTATCAAAACTCACGTTCCAGATCCAAATTGAGAAAGAATACTGGCCCAGCCCAATCCAATTTTCTTCCTCTACTCTTTCCCCTGACTTGAAATTAGGTTTATTTAATAACCAAATTGTATTAAATTTTTTTTTATCACTGATCGTTAGTAATAAAAAAATTACGTAAAATGACATGTAGATAGTAAAAAAAAAAAAGAAAAATGAAAACGCAATGTCAATGATATAGCTATCACTAATTTGTATCTAATTCTCTGATTTGTCATTATACGAGTCATTAATTATTAACCATGACAATTTAGACGCGGTTTTTGTTACTATTAAATTTTTTAAGACCATAGATAATGTAGAAAAACAAAACTTATTGTCACTTAATGCATGTTATTATGGACAATTTGATATTATTACTTAATATTTAATAAGTAACTAATATTTACTTTAATTTCTTGTAGTGCATTTGGTGTGTGATGAGGTCGTCATCCGAATCCAAGCTTGACCTAAGTTTATAGTTGTTATAGGTTGGACAGGTTCAACAATTTTTCATTTTTTTATACAGAATATTGGGAAATTAATTATTTGATGATGATATAACTAAAAAACTACCGTTTTTATTTTTTCTCATTTGATATAAATTTGTTGCAAATACTTGGCTGACTTTTGCGGGGGTAGAACTCCATAATTAATTAACTTAATTAAGTAATAAAAAACAAGTTGACCAAATATATAAAAAGCATGCATGATGTGGTCATCTAGATTATCACTTCATCAAGAAAGGCCTAACCCAGTTACATAAATTAGTTGTGTTTGGATTGGATTGAAGGAAGAAATTTAAAACTAAGAATTTTAATTGACTATTATATCTAATTAAACACGCTAAGAGAAAGTAATTTGAAAGCAAAGTTTTTAAAACCGGTTTAACCGGGAACCGGTCACATGTTTGGCCCGGTATTGTAGTAAACCTGGGTGGCTTAAAAACTGTTGCCACCCGGTGAAAAACCTAGGAACCGGTGACCCAATTAACCCGGTTCAAAGGTAAAAAAATTTTTTGTTTTTTACTAAATGTCTATTTTTTGTTTTATTTGAATAGTTGAAGGAAGTATATTTAGTAAATTGCATATAATTTCTCCGTGTATTCGATTTACATACATATTTGGATATTTAATTTTTTAATTTAGCTTTTATTTCTATTTCTATTTATTAGTTTTTTTAACATTTATAATTGTATTTATCTTGTACATGTGTACACACATATATACATATGTATGGGTCAATCGGTTTGTTAAGGACGGTTAGACCGGTTGAACCAGTGACCCAATGACCCAATTATTAATCCGGTTCGATGTCCGGTTCGAGTTTAAAAATATTGTTTGAAAGTGGGCTCTAAAGAATTTTAGATTTATTATAAAACAAGCTTAGTCATTTATAAAAGTCAAAATCATTAGCTCCAAAAAATTCAATTCATATATCCACCCTTAAGTAATGCTAAAAATATAATGCTTGATCTTAATTTATTGCTAATTATCAGGTTATTTATGTGACATTTATGAGATTTTCTATTCCACGACTCTTACAAGGTGATGTCACATAATTGTACACATGTAATTCATCCAATACATGGAATAAATAGTGAAATAGTTAGAAAATATGGAACAATAGATCTCATCCCTGAAAAAAAAAGGCTCCTACATTTTGAGCCCATTTTATTTAAATTTTTCAAATTTATTTTTATATTTCAACATTTTTAAGTCGAAGATATACATTTTCAGAATCTCAATAGTAAGAAAAGAAAATTCGAAAACATTCCATTAATTGAAAATGAAAACAAATGTACCTAGCTCATTTACAAAATAAAATACTATTCATTTGGATATTACTTAAATAAAATTATATCAATATTTCATTTTCTCATATTATCTCAACACACGTGTCACAATATAAACACCTAATAGTTAGTAAACAAGATTTGAACACACCTATTTCATAAAAGTGCACATTAAATGATTGAGAAGTAAAAGATGTGTATGTTTGACAGCTATGGCATCTAAAGAGCCCCTTTTTTAGCTATTTAAGATATCTCATTCATCTCCCCGGGCAAAGCTCGATCAACGATGCAAGCCTGAGTGATGTGATCAGGGTCGTTGCTATAATTTAAGGGGTCTGTACAAAACGAAAAAAAGACCCTTTATATTCATATAAAAGTAAAAGAAAATAATAAAATAATGAGCATTATATTTTCATTTCGACGTTTCTACTACAAAAAAGAAATTATTTAATATCATTACATCATAGATTTAAAGGAGAAAACTTATCAATATATTAGCCATAGAAAATCTATCTCCTTGCATTTTAAAACTGATTATGCCCCTGCTTAGGTGAAAATACTAGTATTATTTATTTTACTTTAGGTTTTACACATACACACACATATATATATTCTATTAAATCATTAAATTAATTAAAAAAATTGGGGCTTAGAGGCCCCCCCCGGAGGGGGGCCCAATGCGGCGCCGCCGCCTTGGATGCCCCTAGGACGACTCTGGTTGTGATGTCCGTTTTGCTGGTACTCGCAATGTGTGGATTCGAATTTGTCTAGTAACAGGTTGAATGATGATTTTTTTTTATGGTGGACTTCGGTCAAGACAAATTTCGGAATCTTCGACTCGCTGTTGGTGGTAGCAAGGGCCCTCATGGACATCCTTAGCATGAGATATTAATTCAAATTTAAGCTACCCAACTAAATAATATTATGCTTATAAGCGTTTGCCACGTACACGTTTTTCGTATAAATGCTCGCATTGAAAACTAGATCCTGTATCTTTCCATGTCTGTAGGCAGGGCCACGGATCTAGCTAGCTGATCGGGGAAATTTAAGTCTGAAATTCTGAGACAATTTAATGAATTAGGCTGGCAATTTTAATTTGCTTTGTGTGACGTGTTATTTTGTACCAAAAATATGTATAGTTGTTAGGGCTTATTCATGTTTGCAAATATTTATGGTGGTTAATTGACTTTTGGAAAATAACCATTGTTTTAGCCTCACATGTTTTTTTCAAGAGTCATTTATTTGCCAGCATTTGACCTGTCCTTTTTGCCTGAAAATGTCGTGTGTGATTGTGAGACTTTGATACATGAACTTGAATATTTGTTGGAGTTTAAAAAGTTAATTTAATTTAAGGACTTCATTATTAATGAAGTATTATCTCGAATATCAAAATAATTGAGCCTCTTAAAATAATGTTGTTGGACGTCTAATAACGTATTATTAAATTTATTATCTATTTCAATTTTCGTTTGACAACCAGTATGGAACATGATGATGCTTAGATTTGCTCAGCAATGATTAAAACACTCTTTTAATAGATGGAAAATAAAAAGTGATGGAATAACATGTTTCTTTATTAATTACCGAGCAGAACTTTTGGTCGATTGTCTACTGGCAGAATTTTGAGTACAATATCTTTATATAGTATTTTTCTTTTGTCCTTTTTGTCATAAATGTGACTATTTATATTATTACATCAAGTGGGTCAGCAATCATTACATTTAAATGTTAACAAGACACTTGTCATTCACATGCTCTGCATGACCTGCATAGATGACATGTATTTAATATTATTTTATGTGTTGTATTGATGTGGCGTTCCCAGATGCAGGAATGTCGGCCACTAGACTTTTGCTCGGTAGCCGTTGACTTTTCTGAGTGGAGCTTCTCTAACTTCTCTGTTGATCCCCGTTTCGGCCTAATCCGCTCGAGCAACGCTGGACAAACATGTACACGTGACCAATGGCGTAACCAGAAAAATTTACGGGGTGGGCCGATACACGGAATCGGGGTAGGCCAGATAAAAAACTAATAGAAAAACCATATAAATTTTAACTAAAATAATTTTTTTAAAATAATTTACCTTATAATTTTTTTTTAAAAAAAATGGAAATGGGGGGGCCAGGGCCCAGGTTGACCCCCCCTCCCTCCGCCACTGCACGTGACAATCTAAGACTTGCCTACGTGGACCGATCATGTCATCAGAATATGAAAACAAAAATTAAAAAAAAAAAAAAAGAAGGTCTCATGAATATTAAAAATTTAAGGATTATCACATACAAAGTCATTGGCTATCTTGCTTCTAGCTTTTAGCATTTTCATTATTTAATTAAGTAGCAGAACTCCATCTTATGAGGTATGTATGAGTTCTGTCAAAATAATTAATTAAACTATCTGTAGTTTGGCAGCTGGTGATGATGTACACTTAAACAATGGATTGTTAATTTGTAGTCAACTCATATAATATCTAGGATAATTTAGCTAAAGAAGAGTGATTATTTTCTGGCCATAATGTGATTATTTAATTTATATTCTGGCTTAAAAAAAAAACTGAAGCTGAAGTTTTCTTCTAAGAATATATATTAATGCTATGAAATATCTAGTTGAATTGCAATTTTTTCTTTTAATAACGGAGGAACCACAGACATTATTTTCCGGGTGCGCACTAAATAAATAATCTTGAGACCTCATGCAATAGCATGTGAATCACGTCAGCTAAGTATACCATACTAGCTAGGCAATTAAGCCCTATACAACAAGTTCAATAATCCTGAGACCTCATGCAATAGCATGTGAATCACGTCAGCTAAGAATATCGCACTAGCTAGGCAATTAATCCCTGTACAACAAGCTCGATAATTGGTGCAGAGATGGAAATTTGAATTTAAATAAGATATATATCGGCCTTGAGGGCAATTATATTGCAATGATTTTTGAACAGACAATCAAATCCATCATCATAGTAACATCAAGATACTGAAATCAGGAAAAGTCAATTCATTTTAATTATTGGGTATGGTCCATTTTATGCTGACAAGTGATAATAGTGATGTTACATGCACAAACACACCAAACATGCACAAAGGGGAGAGAAAATAAAGTTTTAGTTGGTATTAGTTGTAAAGACAATTAATATAGTTTTTATTTGCATGACTTAAAAAAATATATTTGACTTTAAATAAAGATAACAAGAAGACCTAAAATGGGTGACATATTTCTTGATTTTTTTTTCATTAAGTCAATCCTAAAATATAGAAGGTAATGAGGCTTTAGATTTGAATTGGCTATGGTTGCACCTCTTTCATAGCATATCTTTGAATATTTCTCCCCCAGATTCAAAAATTATTTCCATGAGAGACAACTCATGCATGAGCTCTAGACTACACACACTATCCTCAATTTTAAATTGTATTGTCGTCTTGTAATATTTCAAATATAATTAATATATGTCAAGTATTGCACTGTTCTAAAAATTCACGCCAGGTGATAGACTCCCTTGTTTGTTTATATTTTTTCCGATTAGGACCGCCAGGTCCCCGCCTAACCCCACTTAGGTTCCAGCCCTGCCGTCAAACTAGCTCCTAGCACTTTTTAGAACGTTGGTGTATTGATGACATTATTGTACAATATTTGGTATATGTTGGTTATATTTAGAGCATGAGATAAACACAATTCGAAATAGAGAATGTGAACTTATTGTTGCTAGCTACTAAATTACTAATGATAAACGTGATAATGGTCCTTAGTCATAAATTATATTGTACTACACTAAAATTCTAACATTATTTTCATTGATAGATACTTTAGTTGTGAGCTCTGCACGTAACTCGTAAGTGCACTTGTCTAAAACTGATACAACATGTGTATTTAAGAATAGACAGAATGAAAACAACTAGTGAGATGTGAAGTCAATTTCTGGCTGCCATTTTCACATGCTTGCTTTTCATGGATATCCATACACATATTAAAATATAATTGGGATCCCCTGTTTTGAAAACAACTTATGAATTTCTAACATCTTATTTTTGTGCTTATTTCGGGAAGCTCTCAGCTGGATTAAAGACAAGTTTTCTAATGTTGTTGTGAGGCTCGAAACAGATTCTCTTCGTACATTCAGGCGATTCGTGGTTTATTGTCTAGTAATTCCTATTTTAGTAGTATTATTATAGGTGATTGTGTTAGTATCTTAAAGGGCTTGCCTTTGGTATCTTGTGTTTTTGTTAGAGGTTAGCGAATCGTGTTGCTCATGCGTTAGCTAAGCAAATGATTCCATGTCAGACGTCATGGTGTGGATTGATAATCCACCATTTGTCATTTGTAATTTACTTCAGTTGAATTTGATGAATTAATGATAATCTTTATTTTCCAAAAAAGAGATTTTTCGAAAATACAATTACCAAACACTTTTAAAGGACTTATAAACCCTCAAACTTATCAATACCTCGTCAACATTCACATGAATATTAACATAAAATATGTAGCATGATAATTGAATCTATGTTGCATATACAATGGAGACTTGGAAATAGATATGTTGGTGTTGGAACTTGGAGAAATTTTTAAATAGATATGTTGGTGTTAGAACTTGGAGAAATTTTTATTTGTTAACTGACTTGTGGACTTTCCATATGTCGAAAATAACCAACATAAAAAACAAAAATATAAAAAAATTACAAACACTTTTAAAGAGATTATAAGCTCTTAAACATCTTATAAGATGTTTTTAATATTTTATAATTAAGTTCAGTCAAACATCCTCTTAGTTTTCTTCTATTATTTTTCAACAGTTACATGACTATTAACATAAAAAAATAAGAACAATAATTGTATATATGCTGCATATATAATCGAGACTTGGAAATAGATACAATGATATCAAAAATAGGAGAAAAATTTATTTATTAACTGCCTTGCGGACTTTTTACATGTTGAAATTAACAACATAAGGTCAGCCAAACACTCTCTTAATCTTCTTCTATAATCTTTCAGCTTAATTTAGTCTAAATCCCGAAGGATTATGCCTCGTGGAAGTTGAACTCTAATGCATTTATCAACACCTCACGCGAATATTAACCTACAATAACAAGAACGATAATCGAATCTATGCTACATACATAATCAAGACTTGCAAATAGATATGGTAGTTAAAACTCGGAGAAACTTTTATTTATTAACTGCCTTGCAGACTTTTTACATGTCGAAAATAACAAAATAAGAAGATAAAGGATTAAAAAGAAAAAAAGAATTTTAAGATTTTATAATTAAGCTTAGCCAAACACCCTCTTAATTTTCTTCTATTATTTTTCAACATTTACATGACTATTAACATACAATAACAAGAACAATAATTGAATCTATGGTGCCTATACAATCAAGACTTGGAAATAAATACAGTCATATAAAAAATATGAGAAATTTTTATTAATTAACTGCATTGCGGATTTTTTACATGTTGAAAATAATAACATAAGATCAACCAGAAACACTCTTAATCTTCTTCTATTATCTTTCAGCTTCGGTTAGTCCAATCCCAAAGGTTTATGCCTCGTGGAAGTCGAACTCTAATGCATTTATCAACACCTCACATGAATATTAACATACAATAACAAGAACAATAATCGAATCTATGCTACATACATAATCGAGACTTGAAAATAGATATGGTGGTGTTAAATTTGGAGAAATTTTATTTATGAACTGCCTTGCGGACTTTTTACATGTCGAAAATAACAAAATAAGAAGATAAAAGATTAAAATGAAAAAAAAAAAAGAATTTTACCTAACTATATACTATTTCATTGAGTCCTACTCCTCTTGAATCTCTCATCATACCATGGAAAGTAATACATCTAATTAAATTCTATCTCATGACTATCTTCAAACTTATGGTGTAAAATTGAAGCTCTTTATGTACAACTGGCTTCCCCTTGCTCCTTGTTTTTTGGGCACATGAAATTGGGCTTTTGTAGGTAATTTTTTTTTTCCTATCTTCTGAGAGAGAGCTTGATGGGCAGGCCATTCTGGGGAAGAGCAAAGGGTCCATACTGAATACCATTTTGTGGGCCCATCATAGACCACCTGCAAGATAAAAAGGATTGGAACAAACTTTTTATCAGACATCATCATATGATATTTCTATTTTTAGGCATCTTACTAAAAGATTTTCACCACAGAGATTAAAAAAAAAATTACTCCCTCCGTCCTAATTATATAGTCCAGTATTTCTTTTTGGGATATCCCAAATATATAGTCCATTTTCTCTATTTAATAGTACTTTTTCCATTCTTTTACTATTATAACCCTATTTAATATGCATTTTGTAATTTACACTATTCATTAAATGAGGGCAACTCAAGTAATTTTTTTACACGTTTGTAATTTCCAATACTTTTTCTTAATCTGTGTGAAAAGTCCAATTGGACTATATAATTGGGACGGACGGAGTATTATTGTAATTTTTTCAACTTTTTAACCTACCTGTACTTTGTGGTCAGATGGTGTACAAGAACCAGGATCTCCAGCTTGGCCAACTCATTCCCTGGACATGAGTGGGTCCCATTGCCAAATGGCATGAATGTATTGGGCTTTGGTGAAACCTGTCAAACCAGGGAAATTTTTAGGCCCTCATATCATTTATTTTTTTCAAAAAAATAAAAAAAATGTATATATAATATTTACCTCAAATCTTGAAGGATCAAATTTCTCAGGCTCTGTGAAATTATCTGGGCTGTGGTGAATGTTTCTGAAAAGTGGTAACACTTTCCATCCTTTTGGAATCAGATATCCTGTTAATCAATAAAAAAAATGAAAAATCTATTAATAATTTATTTTATAAAAAAAAAATCAGACAAAAGGGTGTAAATCATTTTTTTTTTTGAACTTACCATTAAACTCAACATCCTCAACTGCCTCCCTAAAAGTAAAAGATAAAATAGAGGCAACTCTAAGTGTTTCTTGAATAACCCTTGTTGTAATAGGCATCTTTTTTGTGTCTGCCCAATTCAAACCCTTATCCTCTTTTAACTTGATTAATCCTTCTTGTTCTTCCTGTAAATTCACCAAAAAAAAAATCAATTATAACATCTAATATTTCCCATTAACATAACAAAAAAAAGACCGAGATTTTATCTCGTCTTTTTTTTTTAAGGATTTATTTCTTACCGTGACAGCTTGCAGAACACTTGGATTCTCAGCAAGATACTTAAGAATCCATGTAAGAACACTAGCTGTTGTATCACGGGCCGCGAAAATCACACCGATAACGTTGTCAGCAATCTGTTCGTCGGATAAACCCTCGGCGCCTCCCATGAACGATCCGAGCAAATCGGTGTGATTTATTTTCATTTCTCTTCTAAGTGATATGATTTTGGCCAAGATCTGTGCCAATTCCTTTCTGGCTTTCATGGCCTTGTGAAAAAGTGTCCCTGGAAAATTTATCGGCATCGAATTATATCCCTTTTCGAGATTGTAATAACATTTCTTGAGATCTTCTCTGTACAAAACCTCGTCCTTTCCAAATATAGAAAGTAATGCCACGTTGAATGTGTACTGCGTGAATCAAAAAATTGATGATTAGTGATATGGATTTCTAAATTTAGTAAGAGAAAAAACAGGGGATGCTCTGTTTTCCCCTGTTTTACTCTGTTTTTTTTAATTGGGAAAAAAAAACACTTACTGTTTTCATTTCTTGATAAGCGGTGATCAATTTGCCTTCCCAGGATTGTAGGGATGAAACGGCGATCGATTCGATGTCAGGTACGATGTTTCTGATCGATTCGGGCATGAATGCGCGTAAAACAAGTTTTCGGAGCTTGGCATGATAATCACCTTGGTGGAAAAATATGGCTTGTTTGCCTAGCATTCTTTCTTTGCTAGCTGGAAATGTGGGCTTAAAGAGATGAGCTTTAGAAACCAGGACTAATTTTGCTGCCTCTGGGCTTGAAATCATCACACAAGGGCATCCCAATATGTGAGTCTTGAAAATAGAACCATACCTATAAATAAATAAACATTATTATTAGGAAATTTTATTTTAAAAAAAAAAAAGAAGAAAAAAACATGGGATGGGGTTTTTGAGCTTACTTCTTGACTTTGGAGGCAAAGAAGGTGTTAGGGTTTTGTGAGTAGAGTTGGAAAGTTTCACCAATATAAGGCCAGCCCATGGTGCCAGGGGGTAATGGTAATTTCACATGTCCAAAGGACAAGAGGTTGAGGATGGAATTGAGGATCAAGAATGAGAAAATTAAGGTTGCAAGATAGAAACACAAGGAGATGAAATCCATGATTGTTGTTGTGTAATGATAAGTGATTGTAGTAGCTTTTCTTGTGAAAAGGGACCAAGTGATGAGAATTGATGATTTATTGTTTTTTGGTTTGGTGAGGAGATGAAATGAAGGTAAATGGGTATATATAGGTGCAACAAAAAAGAAAAAAGATGGGCCTTTTTTTTTCAATTACAGCTTGAATACCACACATGGAATCTCACTCCAGCTCATGTTTTTGTGAGGAAAGAAAGGAGGTGTGTATGTATATGTTGTATGTATATGATGGGAGGGTAGGGGGTAGGGGGTGGGGGATACGTGTCAGTTGAGGTGAGAGAAGAAAAGAGGGCGTGTGGGGGAGTATGGACTAATGGTATATGTTGACCATGACTGGTCTAGTTGAGGTATCAAAAAGACTCATGAGGTGCTAGGAAATTACCCATTTTAGCTAACACAAAATAATAAATAAATAAATATTCTCAAAAAAAAAAATAATAATAATAATAAATAAATAAATAAAGTTGGAAAAGGCAAAAGAGGGGGATGAATTTCGCCCTCCGTACCATCACTTTTAGAGCTTTGTTTGGGGCATGTAAAATTATATATTTCCCACTTGCATATATTTTGAGAGAGCAAGAGCATGGAGGAATAAGGTGGCTAAGTTCTTTTTTTATTTATTTATACTAGGTGGCTAAGTTCTTAGAGTAGAGGTGTCAAAACAGTTTCGACCGGCCTGATGACAGTGTCGAACATACCCGAAAGGAAAATCGGAAAGTCAGATCGACTAGGTGAGCCCGATAGAATTTACCTGTATTTTTAAAGCATCAGACAAGTGGACTTCAAAAGTGTCAACTCGAAGAAGTTTCGGATCTATCCAACCCGACCCAATTTTCCCTACGGCCTAGTAGGCCAGTACTTGGCTGCCTGACCTAGCTATTTGACAGCTCTAGTTAGTAACATTATTTAAAAAAAAAAGAAAAAAAAACCCTATTTGATTAGCCTACAAAAATTGTGTGGGTGGGTTAGCCAGTCAAAATTAATTTGACTTGCCTTTTTTATTTTTTATTTCTTTAGTTTCTTTTATGTTTATAACATGATAGTTTGTTATAAATACGTGATTATTTGAATTTTAAGATCTTTAAAACGTATTGCAAAATAGTTTGTCTTATATTATTATTCATATTATATAATAGAAACTATAATTATTTGTTATTAGACAGGTTGAATGGGTTGGCCGGTTGAATTGTGAGACGGTTGCAAGACTGACTTATTCACTGATCTGGATTTTTAAAACTTTGCTTAGTCTTGTTGAGTGTTTTGATAGTTAAACTTTGACCAGCTTTTGCTTTACAGACAATCAATACAATGTGATAAAAAAAATTTATGCATATCCAGAAAATTGTTTATAAATTGTTCAACATCTATACATCATTCAAAATTGGAAAAAAAATATATAACTTTCGGACACAAGAACATTGTATATTACTATGTAAATTAATATTCAACTACGCAACCGTATGTGTTTGATAAATGGTTTTATCATGATTTTGATGATTTTGTTTTTACACCAAAACAATGTTTCTAAAGGTTGTCCAAATACTCCTAAATGATTTAAAATGGTTTTAATAATTTCCGGAGTATTTCTTCAAGTTTATTTTCGACAAAATTGGACAACGCTCTTATTTGATTTTGTGTCAAATGTTTTTACATCAAAATAATGTTTCTAAATGTTGTCATAATACTTCTGATTGGTCTAAAATATTTTTACTATTTTTCGGAGTATTTATTGGAGTTTATATCGGACAACACTTTTGATGATTTTGTGTTAATGTGTTATTTCATCAAAACTATATTTCTAATGTTGTCCTAAATACTCCAGATCGGTTTAAATGTTTTTACGAATTTTTTGGAGTATTTCTTGAGGTTTATTTTCGACAAAAATCGGACAACATGTCATTTAGAGGTCGGAATTGGCCGACCAAAGAGGCGATCGGACTGGGAGTTCATTTCACGAAACAGTAACTCCTGTCTTTCCTTTTGATGCGGCGACCGGTTGTAGTTAGGGTCGATCGGCCGAGGTGCACGTGCCGTCGGCCGCCTGCGGCAAAATGTTGATACGTTTATTTTAAACTCTATTTCTGTGCGACCAATCGCCCTCTAGTTTGACAGCAAAAATGTGACCGTTTGACAGCAGACAACTTTTCCCTAAATTGTGGGATTGATTTCTAACAACTCTTTTCTTCAATTGTCTTGCATTTTTTACAGAATTCATGTCCCCAAGAGGAGCCTATCATGTACAAGACATCTTCTATAAATATTGTCATAATACTCCCGATTGGTCTAAAAAACTTTTACTATTTTTCGGAGTATTTATTGGAATTTATATCGGACAACACTTTTTGTGTTAATATGTTATTTCATCAAAACTATATTTCTAATATTGTCCTAAATACTCCCGATCGGTTTAAAATATTTTTACAAATTTTTCGGAGTATTTCTTGAGGTTTATTTTCGACAAAAATCGGACAACATTTCATTTAGGAGGTCGATCAAAGGGCGACCGGTACCTAAAGAGATGACAGAACTCGTTGTATCTCAAAAATGTTGAAGGGTGACCGGTCCCTATGGGGGGCGACCGGTCGAACCCCCCTGGACCGGTCAACCAGTGCAAAATTTGTTGTGTTCTTTTTCCAATCTTATCAGTGCGCGACCGGTCGCCCTCTAGTTTGACAGCAAAATTCTAACCGTTGTGCAGCAGACATTTTTTCCCTAATTTGTGGGATTGATTTCTAGCAGCTATAATCTTGATTTTAATTGTAATTTTTTGTAGATATCAGATTCCAAGAGGAGCTTATCAAGTATCTATCATCTTCTATAAATAGAGGAAGATTTGAAGCACAACAATATGAGAGAAAACTACAACACAACAAGATACACTCAAGAATACACTTGTTCTTACATTGTCTTATTTCTTGTTGTAATTTGTCTAGTATTCACTTTCACATCCTTGAGGTCTAGGCTATTCTTGATTACACTTGCACTCAATTGTATTATTCATTATCGAGTTGTAATCTTGAATTTGTGGTCGTCATTCAAACACAAGATATCCTTGTGAGTGTTCTTGTGGTAAGAACACACTTGAGTGAACTAGGTGTTAGGTGTAAGAAGATTGTGGTAATCTTCTTGTTGAGGTGTTGAAGAATTTGGTATTCTTCAAGGTTGAAGATTGTGGTAATCTTCACAAGGTGCCGTTGGAGATTGTGGTAATCTTCAAGTGAGATTGTGGTAATCTCAAAGGTGGTGTTGAAGAAGAGTGTGGTGTTCTTCAAGGTGTTGTTGTAAGTTGGTGTTGTATTAATTTTTAGTAAATTAATAAAATCTTTTTTCTTTTTGAAATCCATCCCGGATATACTGGGGTGGTAGAGGATTAGGCCCTAAGTGGGTTGAATCTCTATAAATCGACGTGTGTTGTTTACATTCCGCATCTTTATTATTGTCTTTGAGCATTCGGTGTTAAAAAGAGGGCGAAATTGAAAAGATGGAGATAATCTATTCACCCCCTCTAGATTATTGTAGCTGCTTGGACTTACAGTATGCGCATACCTAGTTAGTAATACACGTGTATACGTGTGATTGTAAATTTTGTATGAAATTTCTTTTCGTATTATGGGAAAAATTAAGTGTTTGTTTGAGAGCACTTATGTAAAAGTCCATCTAGAAAATGGACTTCTCTAGAATGGACTTTTCAAAAAGCCTCACATTTTCACTTCTCTAGAATGGACTTTTTGGAGAAGTGACTTATCCAAAAGTCCATTCCAAAATAACCGCCAAACGTGAAAATTTATTGAAATGGACTTTTAGATCCAAAAGTCAATTTCAAAAGTGTTCACAAACAAACTCTAATACAGTTGACATTAGAAATAAACTAAACTTTGACTGTATTAATGATGTATTTGGATTGGTCCCAGATTGAAGTAATTCCCAATTAACATCAAACATATGATATTTGACTTTTATTAAATTAAACATTTTAAACATCAAACATATGATGTTTGACTTTTATTAAATTAAACATTTTTTACGATAATTATTTAAATAATGTTGCTGTATTAAACGAAACCGGCGAAAAATGTCAAACTGACCAAGCGAGATACAGGTTGAGAAAGAAAATTATCAGGAAAAAAATAATGCAAGTATGAATTTCAACAAAATTATTGAATTCAAACTATTTTATTTGAATCACGTGAAATGGTACACTTATGTACCTATCAACGTAACAAAGCCATGATGAAATTAGAAATTGTGTGTAAATAGTAATAAATAAAATTAAACCACTAGCTTGTAGCTCAAGTGGTACCACTAATCCTTTATAAGATTGTTAACCAGAGTTCGAACCATGTATGTTTTGATTTATTTGGAATTCTCCAACCAGTACTCCAGTTTATTAAAAAAAGGTAATAAATAAAATTAACAAAGTAATTTCATGAATTGTTTATAGATGAATCTAAACTTTGAAATTAATTAAATAAAGGGTATTAAATAAAATATTTCTCCATTTACACTCATCTCGTAAATAATCATCTTGACAATATAACTCTTTCCCATTAACTGACTTTTAGGTGACGTTATTGTTTAAATAACATTTTATATTTGACACGTACAATTGTAAATTGTACACCTCAACGTATTAGACATTGAATATTTTGTATTTGTCAAATTTTGATACGACACGTATTAGACATTTTTTTACCAAAAAAAAATATTTTAAAGTCTAATAATTGAAGTTTATTGCATCATACATTACAACAATTTTCCGAAAGTATTTGAATTCGTCTCTTGTGCGCCTTTATTTTACGAGTCTTCATATATATATATATATATATATATATATATATATATATATATATATATATAGGGATGAGATCCTATGAGACCATAGCTATAGGTAGGAACATGAGACTCAATCCACACCCTTCAACCAAATAAAATAAAATGCTAGGATTTAATGGCATTTTAGAGTAATTAAAAAATAGTGGGGACCAAATAGGTACAATTGGAATGTTAAAATCGGTAGCCAAATAATGTTTTCCTAAAATCAAGGAATAGAATGTTACCATAATCACCATCTTCTTCTCCCAACGTGAAAGCATCGTCCAAAAACCAGAAAAAAAAACCCACGATCGAAGCAACGTCTTCTCCCAGCGTCCAAATATCAGCCTTCATCATCGTCTTCTCCCACGATCAAAGCAACATAAAAAACACAGAAATCCCACGCAAAAATCGAACCAACAAATATTCTCGTGATCAAAAACACCAAAAAATTCACATCAACGGGATCGGTATTGCAATGTCACAGACACAGGATATCCCATCCACAAAACAGTCCCAACAAGGTAATATTTGACACCAATTCATCAGCAAAAATGTGTGGTTCGAATGCATGTAATGTTGAACAATCAAAAAATTCTCCAATTAATTCTGTACATATAGCTTTGGAATTTTGTGCATATAGCTTTGCAATTCTATGCATATAGCTTTATAATTCTGTGCATATAGCTTTGCAAATCTGTAACTCGTGTATATTATATGCTTAGAGCATGTGTGTTTAGTTCGTATTAATGATATCCGTGTATAGTGTTTCGAATTTGTGTATTTATTATGAAAAATATGTATCACATATAATGTCACACATATAGCTTCTCTACATATGTGTGTTTAGTTAGCATTAATGAAATGTGTATATAGTGTCTCGAATCTGTGTATTTATTATGAAAATTGTGTATCACCTATAATATATCCAAAATAGCTTCTGTACATATGTGTGTTCAGTTGGTATTAATGAAATGTGCGCATAGTGTCTCAAATGTGTGTATTTAGAATGAAATATATGTAGTACATATAGCTTCTAATATATAGTATCTCACATATAATGTATTCCCTAAATACGTTTTTGCCTATTAACAATGCATCTAATATATGTTTAAAGTATTAATTATGAACACAAATGGCATTAAATATGTGTACTTATACAACAAATATTGGTGAGTTCAATTTTGCACCATACGTTCATGTTCTGTAAATATGGATTTACACGATACATTTAAAATCCGCGTAAATAGTATTCAGAATTTGTTGTTTTAATATCTAAATATTGTGTTTTTGCAGATCAAGATCCAGATTACACAGTTCACGTTGGTCAGAGGCTCGAAATTGTAAGTCCAAGTAGCTACAATAATCTAGAGGGGGGGTGAATAGATTATGCCGATTTTTCGCAAATCACCCTCCTTTTCAAAACAACGAGTAAATAACAAGAATGTAGATGCGGAAAATAAACAACACTCGTTGATTTAAAGAGGTTCAACCCACCAGTGGCCTAATCCTCTACCACCCCAAAGATCTCAGGGATGGATTTCAAAAAAAAAAAAAAGATTTTATTAATTTACCAAAAATTAATACAACACCTCTTGAGGATTACCACAACCCTCTTTCACCACCTTGAGGATTACCACAATCCCCTTACAACACCTTGAGGATTACCACAACCCTCTTACGACACATTTGAAGATTACCACAACCTTCAAACACCTATCACCTAGATCACCCAAGTGTATTCTTACCACAAGAATACTCACAAGGATGCCTTGTGTTGAATGATGACCAAAATCAAGATTACAACTCAATAAAGATTGATACAATATGAGTACAAGCGTAATCAAGAATTGAAAGCCTAGACCTCAAATAAGTGCAAGTGAAAGTGCTTATGATGCTAATACAACAAGATATAGAAGTGTTTGCTTTGTACGGTCTTTTTGCTTGTAGTGAGTGTTGTTTTTTGTTGCTTGAATGAAGCCTCTATTTATAGGAGAGGACTTGGCTTTCATTTCCGGACATTGGCTCCTCGGGGGAGTGATTTTTGCAAAAGAAACCATTTAAAATGATCAATATAGTGTTAGAAATCAATCCCACAAAATAGGAAAAGTTGTCCGAAAAACACAACGGATAGTTTGTTGATAAACATGGAGTTCGACCGGCCGTCGCTACAGAGATAAGATTGAAATTGAATTCTCGCGAATTTTTACACAGGGGGCCGGGTCGGGGGGTGCGGCCGTCGCCTTAGCTATGACCGGTTGCCTTTGACGATTTTACGAAACAGAGAAGTCCGGAACAAAAATCCAACTTGCAGTGCAATTCGCCACGGCCGACCACCTGGGGTCGACCGGCCACCCCGCCTGTCTTTCTTACGCCCCATTTTTGTTTCTCGACTCAACTCAGGTACGGGTTGTCTATAGGGCGACCGGTCGAGCCTCGAAACAAATGTGTTGTCCAATGTTTTATTGAAAATAAACTTCAAGAAATACTCGAAAAATAGTAAAAACATTTTAAGTTGATCGGAAGTATTTAGACAACATTTAGGGACATAGTTTTGGTTTAAAAACATGTTTGAACAAAATCGAACATAATCATCAAAATCATAAAAACATTTATCTAACAGAAATCTCACCTGGATCAACTAAATATTGGATCCCAGAGGTTGAGCAAGAAAAAATCCCTCGTGCCAACATGCATTTCCATACATTGGAGGCAGGAATACAATTTTATAAGGATTATGGTTTGTGTAGTGGCTTTGACGTTAGAAGAAGCACTACGAAGAAATTCAAGAACAAGGATATTCGCGTGCAATATGTGGTTTGCAATAGAGAGGGCTACAAGAACTCTAAAAAACCCATACCTGGTGAGGCATCTGAGCATGACGGCAACGTCCCAAAACAGGGGGCATGGAAGAGAGCCTCGAACCGAGTTGGGTGCAACGCACGCTGTATTTTTGAATACACTAGCGCCGGTTCATATAAGGTAAAAACCTTTGAGGAAAGACACACTCATCCGATGACAATTGATAAACACAAGCAATTATTGAAGGTGAATAGGAACCTAAACTTCGGGCACCAACAATTTATCATAAATTGCACAAGGGCAAACATTGGGAGTGCAAAACAACACGAGCTCTATAGAGAAATGGCCGGCGGTTATTCACAGGTTGGGGCGCTCAAAATTGATTTTAAAAATTTCAAACGAGACCTGAAGGCATACATATGCGGTGCGGATGCACAATTGGTGATAGACAAATTCCTTAGCGGAAAAGAAGAGCAAACCGGAATGGTATTCGATTATGATGTTGATCAAGATGAACAACTAACGCGACTCTTTTGGGCAGACCAGGCAACTATAATGAACTATGCCGCATTTGGCGATGTGATATCATTTGATGCTACGTACAATACCAACCGGTAATATAATTCACTGCACTAATTTATCTTGCATATTTGTGATTACAATAGTTTACATTTATCCTTATATACATGTCCATTTAGTTATATAAATCTGGGTAACATGTTATTTTATTATGTTGGTGTGTGTACATATTTAAGTTAATATGTGTATATATAAATGTAATTGTGTACACTTATACTCATAAAAATGTTTACATAGTTATTGAAATCTGTATACTAAAAATAGATTTCATACATGTGTATATAATAATGTAATTGTGTACACTTATACTCTTAAAAATGTTTACATAGTTATTAAAATCTGTATACTAATAATAGATTTCATACGCAGGTATAAGATGGTGTTCGCTCCATTCACCGGTGTAGATAACCATCGTAGGTGTGTAACTTTTGCAGCTGGCCTTATTTTGAAAGAGGATGAGGAGTCTTATACGTGGTTGTTCAGACGATTCTTAGATGTTGTTGCTAAGGAACCATATTATATAGTAACAGACCAAGACTCAGCCATGAAGAATGTCATAAAATCCGTCTTCAAGACAGCAAAACACCCTTGAGTTCGACCTAGTCGATAATGTCGTATATAAATTCTTTGCCCTCTTCCCCGACCATCGCCTTCGCCCCACTCCCCGCTGCCCTTTTTCCCTTGTTTTTTGCCATTTAGTTGGTAAAACAAAACCTACAGAAAAAATAGAACCAATTATTTACAAAAACATACAACTAACTGTCCATTAGCATAAACCATATACACAATATTATATAACTAAACACGCAAAATTCTATAGCTAAACATACAGAATTCTATATCTAAGTTCACATGATTCCAAATCAAATATACCTAAACACACAGAATTCTATAACTAAACACACATAATTCTATAGCTAAACACACAGAATTCTATATCTAAGTTCACATCATCCGAAAGGGCAAACTGAGCAAGGAAATGCAACACATAAACCATAAACACATTATTATATACCTAAACACACAAAATTCTATATCTAAGTTCACATGATTCCAAATCAAATATACATGCCCCCACCAATTATATCACATTCAACAATCCCCCAAAATTAAAACCCACATAAAATAGAACATTATACATGCCCTAGGACTGCTAAAATAATCCCTCCTTAGCACGACAATTGCTCTATTCCAAGGCAGATTGTAATGTTTATAACATGATCAACTATCCCAACATACATAAAATGTTTGCCAGGACCAGTTACAGAGTCCGTAAATTGGTTAAAAATATCGGCAACTACTTCATTGCTCGACGAATTAATCAAACAATCCAATAGCCTCACATAATCTGTAACAAAATTAGGCCGATTATTCAGCAAATATTGCTCGTAAACATTTAGGTTTCGAAAGAAACACTGTGTCCTATATTCAATGGTCAGAGGTGGAATTAGCATAAATTCCTTTTGGAAATCTATCAAGCTTCAAAAAATTTGCAAATCTCTTATACCTAGAAGTTTATTCCCTAAAATTAAACAAATAAGAACAATAGAAATCAATAATAAAAACCCAAATTAGAACCCTAACATCAACAAACACAAAAATAAAAAAGAAAATAAAAATCACAGATAACTTACAATATTTTGTGCGAGAACCGTGATGAAGATAGGAGATGATTCGTGCGATTCTGGTGATTGAGCCCTACCGTGGTGAAGATATGAATAAGAATCGATACAGTTTAATTATCCTTTGAATAAAATCTGAAAAGATGGGACGATGTCGTAGAGAAGACGGTAGTAGATGAATAAAATCTGGAGAAATAGCAACCGGTGTCGTGGTGGAGAGATGAAGATACCTATTCCAGCGAATTCGAGAATTAGGAGACGGCACAATGGAGTGAAACAGATGAAAGACAGAAAGGAATCGGGTATCTGGAAAGAGGGAGAGAAAATCGCGGAATATGAATAAGAATCGATCTGATTACCAAATTCAAAAATTAGGGGTTTACAATTATATCCTTAGAATAAAAAGATGATTACTTCCTACCCTTGTTTGCCACTACCATGACTAAAATAGATGGGTAAAATCTGGACCATTGAATATTAAATCAAATGGTCTAGATGTGGTCTCATGTTCTTACTATATATATATATATATATATATATATATATATATATATATATATATATATATATAGGGAGGGGATCTGTGAGACCACCCCCTAAGTTAGTCCATAAGACCAAATCCACACCATTAAAAACATAAATCAACGGCCAGGATCTAAATGAATCTATACAACTTTACATAAGAAACTATACATACGAGGGGGTAAAATAGTAATCTGTCGAAATAAAAATGGTAACCGAATGCTAAATATTAGGGACATGATCTTGAATTGATCACGTCCCATAATCAGTGGAAATCCACCCGCGTCAACCCTTCTTCCTCACCACGACATTCTTTACCATCATTGACATCAATCTCTTAGACCTTAAAAATTATACAATATACATTTGAGATGGGAAAAAACATACAATATATTTCGTTAATTGACGAGGTTGTCATCGATTAGAGCAAAGGATTGTACAATGGCGAGGAAGATCTTCCCTCCAACGCGATTGGTGAATGTTTCAAGGTAATATCTTACGATATACTTGCAAAACAATTTAGAAGGAATCACCGAAAAACATCAACGCAAAATCGAACCAATTGTATGTTTTTGTTCGTAATTTGTATGTTTAGTATACAAAATGATGTATATTTAGTGTACAAACATTGTATACATATTTTACATTTTTTCAAATTTTGAAATTGTCCGTGCATTGTATATTTCTTGTTAGTTTGTATATGTAGTGAACAATGTTAGTATATTTAGTATATAAATCTTGTATTTGAATATTTATTTCTTAAATATTTACAACTTGTCTGGAGATTGCATATATGTTGTTAACTGTTTTACGTGTATATTTAACATATTTAACTTGTATACATAGTCATGAGTGTTGTATAATTATAATATAAACTTGTATGATTGTTATATTAGTTTCCCTAATTCCATTTAGTTGGATTGGATATAAATTCCTCTCAAAAAAAAATTTGTATGGTGGTTTATATGAACGTAGTTACTAATAATAATAATATTGATAAGGGTCTTTTTAGGCACGTTTTATGTGTATATTTGAGTAGAATTCGAGTTATTTTATTGTTAGTTTTGTAAATTTTTTATTGTACATAGTTCATATTACTCCGAGGTGCTTTTATTGATGTAGATTGACCATTCGGGGCTAATTTTGGTGAATTTCGGACCATGGATTCATGTCAAAACATACTGGGGAGTTTAAGGATGCAGAAATGCTCAAAATCCCAAGCCAAACGCGTCATTTTGGGGCCTTTTTGGTCCAACACGGCCAGGGGGTGTCGGGCAACACGGCCATGTTGAAGGGGATCAAAAGAGGAGAAAAAAACCGCACAAAATAGGCCCGAACAGGGCATGGCCGTGTCGTACAACACGATCGTGTCGCACAACACGGCCAGGCCGTGTTGTCCAACACGGGCGTGTCAGGCCTATTTTCAGCATTTTTTTGCGCAAAGACGGCCTGGCCGTCTTTTGCCAAACATGGCCGTGTCAGGGCCACTTTCAGGCACTTTTTCTTTGCGGAATTTGGGGAAAACTCACCAACCAATCCATTTTGGCCACTTTTGTACACCTTTAACACCCTATTTTGCTTAAACATGTCTCCATGTCCCCTCCCTCATCACTTGAATACAAGAATTCACCAACCAACAAGGAAAATGGGGGTGATTGTTTAATAAAAAGATACTATCATTGTATTGGTTGCCTATAAAAGCCGAGGTTGAAGTTGGGAGAGGCATTCATTAGATACTTTCAGGAAATATTCATTGTATTCATTTCATTAAGTAGAATTGGGATCAAGGGGTCTTGGAGAAGAAAGCTTGGGGCAATATTGGAGAAGAAGGCTTGGAGCAACATCATCAATCAAGAAAGAAGTCAATTGAGATTTTGAGAAAGATAAGTGCACCATGTCTACAATACTTAAATCTTCTTGTGTAATTTATTCTTTGGTCAAAATCATGTGTAGCTAAACTCCTAGTGTTTGAATGTAATGAACTCTAGAATGGATTTGTGATTAAGGTGTGTATGTTTTTAATAAAATCTTCATATTTTGTGTGATTCACTTATATTATGCTTCGTTCATTCGAATTGATATATGCGCAATATTGATTTGAAGTTTATTTTTCATCCGGAAATCGAGAGATTCATGGTGAAATAGAACCTTTATAAGTGAAAAGAGTTGCATGCAATCCTAGATATAGGACGACATAAATCTTCCGGATTAGGGTCAAACCTAATATGGGAATTCACAAATCGTTATAATCTTGTCTTGGGGTTTTAACTAGAAAGAGATTTGTTAATCAACTTGAGATTAGAAGTTTTTTTTTGAGAAAGGGTTTAACTTAAATTGGGAATTTCTACGGTCCACAAGACATGAGATTTTATTAAAAGAGGTTGGTTTTTTTAAGGGTTTACGGTTGTATTTTTAACTTGTCAAATCACAAAAACATTCTAGAGGGATTTACATTCAAATACATTTCTATCTCTTGATTTCTTATTCTACAAATTTTACTTCATTTTTACAATTTATAATTTGTTTTCCTTTTTCATCAAACAAAAACTCTGAAAATTGTTAGATTAAATAACAAAAATACGGTAATTATTAGTACTTACAATCCTCGTGGGAATGACACTCGGTACTCAATAATCTATACTATAAAACGATAGGTGCACTTGCCTACGATTTTAAAGGTAGCTTTTGAGCCATCAAATATGTATGTATATGGTTGCATATTGTATAAATAATACATCCATTTTGTTTTTATAATGCTCTGTCTTGTTTAATGTAAATTGTAATATTAAGAACACCTTATTTTTGTTAATTTAATCATTTTTTTATTTTATTTCATCATTTGTCTTTCTTTTTATCTATCTTTGTAAGTCTTGGATTACACTTATCCTCTTTATTTACCGCAGTGCATGCCTACTCGTCGCCGAATTTGGAAGCGCGACACCGCCGGTAGCAACACAGAGGAAAGTATTAATAGGACCCGCACTACGAAGAGGATATTAACGAAGGCAAGGATCCCAATATGGCGGATGAACAACAAAGAACCGTATGCGGTATTGCCAAGCCGCCTGCATGGACGGCACATCGCTCTAGTATCGTAAGGCCCATTATTGCTGACCCAATAATTTCAAATCAAACCGAATGTCATTCAAATGGTGTAACAATTTGTTCAATTCGACGGCCTACCTGGGACGAAGATCCAATAATCATATCGCGAATTTCCTTGAAATTTGCGATACCTTCAAAATAAATGGGGTCTCTGATGATGCCATCCGTTTACGCCTATTCCCATTTACTCTTCGCGGACGGGCTAAACAATGGCTAAATACTTTGCCAAAGGGAACGATTACAACGTGGAACATCATGGCCGAAAAGTTCCTTTTGAAATATTTTCCACCGCCAAAAGCGCATGATTGAGGAATGAAATCTCTTCATTCACTCGAAGATGACGAGACCTTGACGACACTTGGGAGAGATTCAAAGAATTGTTGCGGAAATGCCCACACCATGGCCTACCTATTTGGATGCAAGTCCAAACATTTTATAATGGGCTACTTTTCTCGCAACAAGACAAACAAAATCGATCACGGCAGTAGGGGAACTCTTAATAACAAAACGCGGAAGCGCTCAGGATTTGATTGAGGAATGGCCATGAACGGCTACCAATGGGAATCCATACGAGGTAAAACTAACAGGTCGGTTGGTGTGTATAATGCGAGATCGGTAGTTACGCTCGCCGCACAAAGTCGAAGCATTGACCCAAACGATCGACGATCTAGCGACTCTCTAAACCACCACCACCGCATGTTTTATCTTGTGAAACTTGCGGAGGATTGCATAATCATCGGGACTACCCACACACAATACCTCACACCGAACATGCTAATTACGTTGGGAATCAAGGCAAAAATTACCCAAGTAATCCTTACAAAGAACACATATAATCCTGGGTGGCGACAACATCCTAATTTTGGTTGGGGAAATCAAGGCCAACCACGACCTAATCCCAATCTCGATCTACACACGTCTCGGGATTTCAAACCCAAATCAAGGTAAGCTTAACTTGGAAGATCTTATAACAAAGTTTGTGCAATCAACGGATACCGATTCAAGCGGTGGAAACATCCTTGAGAAATCAAGAGGCATCTATCCATAACTGGAAAACCAAATAGGCGGTTGCGAAGATGATTCGAAAGGCCACAAGGTAGTTTCTTGCAGGGTAATCGAGCCAAACCGAGGGGAGCACGTAAAGGCAATCACCATCAGTTTTCCACATGAGCATGATTATACCAATGCCGCCATGCGAGAAATACGTGGAGGATGACATGCCCAAAGAAAATCTCATGAAAAAGGAGGTTGCGAGAATCAAGCCCAAGATCCTTACCTGAGTCTAACAGAAGAAGATAGAAGGGAGGACAAATTTGGTAAGTACCTTAATTCTTTCAAACAATTACATGCCAATATTCCATTTGTTGACCCTCCTTCAAAGCATGTTAGGGATCTTAATGACATCATTCCTAGTGAAAATAAGTTTAACAAATTATCAAATGTGCAATTGAATGATAAATGTCCTTCCAATGAACTACCCACAAAAATTTAATGATCCGGGGAAGCTTTATTATCCCTTGCACAATTGATGATTTACCTGTTGATAGGGCACTAGCCGACTTGGGAGCTAGTATCAACGTGATGTCTTATGAAACATTCAAGCATGCGGAATTAAGTGAACTTAAACCTATTAGGATGGACATTCAATTAGCCGATAAATCGATTAAACATCCTAGAGGTATTGTTAAAGATGTGCTAGTTAAGATTGATAAATTTATATTCCCGATTGATTTTATTATTCTTGACATGCATGATGATATAAGTTCCCTTAATTCTAGGGTGTCCCTTTTTGGCTACCGCTAAATCTCTCATTGATGTGCATGATGGAAAGCTTACTTTGAGAGTAGGGGTGAACAAGTTATCTTTAAAATTCCCTTGAGAAATCCTATAAATGATACTTGTTTTCCTATAAACTTGATTGAGACAAGGATAAATGATTCTTTGCTTGATATGTCTTCTAATAAATCCTTGAAAGTATGTGATGTTCAATGTGCAAAAGTTTCACAGATAAATCCCATTTTGAGAATAACATGCGAGAAAAATAGGACCATGAAGGTCAATTGTTCAAAATCGATCACGGGTGGCGATGTTGTTCAAAGAGATAAATTTTTTCATAAGTTCAAGGTTCCGCCCGATTAAATCTTCACATTTAGGTGAAATGGTCCACTATACGACGTTAAAAAGCGCTACTCGGGAGGCAACCCGATGTTTGTGTGCAATTGTTTTCATTTATTTTTATTTTATTTTATTTTCTTTCAAAATAATCACAAGTCCTTAGAGTCATTTTCAAATCATAAAAAAAAAAAAAAAAAAACTCTTGAGCTTCTTCTTGCTTGTCCTAATTGGGAATATTTGAGATTTCACGGTATTCGAGTTGTGTGTTGCTTAACTTTGATTAGGTATGAAGATGCCGTTGAAGGTCCCGTACCAAAATAACCCAATGGTCACTCAACACCAATTCTACTATTGTAGTAAGGTCGTATTTTTCTTTTTTTCACCTCTTTTATATCATTCTAATTTCTTTGTTTTTTTTGAGTGTTTTGTGTGTGTTTGTCCATTTCTTTCTTTCACATTGAGGACAATGTGAATCTTAAAGTTGGAGGTGGGTACAATAACATTTTCGGAATGCTTGTGTGTTTGTTTTCAAGAGATGTGATTTTTTTTTAACAAATTGAGTATTTGCTAGTCAATAATTTGGCCCAATTATACCTATATTAACTTGTTAATTTGTGTTTTCAATGTGAAACAATTGATTGTCTAGGATAGATTGACTTGGATGCGGGCTAAATTTTGACGAGATTTCCAACACCATAAATACTTGATGTGTTAAGGATATACGACGATACCTAGCACTATGAACATCCGAGAACTCATGATTTAGTAGTGGTTAACTAGTTGTTAAACCAAGCTTGTGAATAAAAGAAAAATAGAAAGAGAAAAATGAAAAAAAAAACGAAAAAAAAAACGGACCAATCGAGGTTATACTCCTCTATTTGTTGTTGCTTAGTAACTAGGAGCATTCATGAGCCCCATGTTTGTCTTTTACATAAAACGGCGACACGAATATGAGTATGGGAAACCACCCTAGGAGTGTTTGAACAGAAATTCAAAATATAAACCTAGTGGAAGCATGTCTGGAAAGGTCCCAAAAAAAAAGAACGAAAAAAAAAAGAACGAAAAAAAAAGGAGAATGAATACTCATTGACTTCTCATTCCAATAAAGTTCAAGAAGCTTGGTTATATGACTAGTAAGCTAACTACAATGATCTATTGAATTCTTGTATTTTCATGGCGTTATTGAATTGAAGTTGTTCATAACTATCAGTATTTGTGGAGTGATGATTTCAAGTCTGAATAATGCCTGCCGATATTACATTCTTTCTTGACAGTCAATCGTTTTACAAAAACTATGTTTTTACTTAATGGTTAATTCGGGTTGAGAAGGCCAAGAACTTGACTACTTATATTCAATATGTTGAAAAAAAAAATCATCTTTGTATGTTGTGATTTATTGAATCCCTCTTTTTGATATAATGTTTTGCTTGAGGACAAGCAAAGTTCAAAGTTGGAGGTGGTTTGATAAGGGTCTTTTTATGCACGTTTTATGTGTATATTTGAGTAGAATTCGAGTTATTTTATTGTTAGTTTTGTAAATTTTTGATTGTACATAGTTCATATTACTCCGAGGTGCTTTTATTGATGTAGATTGACCATTCGGGGCTAATTTTGGTGAATTTCGGACCATGGATTCATGTCAAAACATACCGGGAGTTTAAGGATGCGTAAAACGCTCGAAATCCCAAGCCAAACGCGTCATTTTGGGGCCTTTTTGGTCCAACACGGCCGGGGGTGTCGGGCAACACGGCCATGTTGAAGGGGATCAAAAGAGAAAAACCGCACAAAATAGTCGAACACGGCATGGCCGTGTCGTCGCATAACACTTGCCATGTCGCACAACACGGCCAGGTCGTGTTGTCCAACACGGGCGTGTCGGCCTATTTTCAACATTTTTGTGCAAAGACGGCCTGGCCGTACGCTTCAACATGGCCATGTGTCGGGCCACTTTCGTGCACTTTTTCTTTGCGGAATTTGGGGAAAACTCACCAACCAATCCATTTGGCCACTTTTGTACACCTTTAACACCCTATTTTGCTTAAACATGTCTCCATGTCCCCTCCTCATCACTTGAATACAAGAATTCACCAACCAACAAGGAAAATGGGGTGATTGTTTAATAAAAGAGTACTATCATTGTATTGGTTGCCTATAAAAGCCAAGGGTTGAAGTTGGAGAGGCATTCATTAGATACTCGGGAAATATTCATTGTATTCATTTCATTAAGTAGAATTGGGATCAAGGGTCTTGAGAAGAAAGCTTGGGGCAATATTGGAGAAGAAGGCTTGGAGCAACATCATCAATCAAGAAAGAAGTCAATTGAGATTTTGAGAAAGATAAGTACACCATGTCTACAATACTTAAATCTTCTTGTGTAATTTATTCTTTGGTCAAAATCATGTGTAGCTAAACTCTAGTGTTTGAATGTAATGAACTCTAGAATGGATTTGTGATTAAGGTGTGTATGTTTTTAATAAAATCTTCATATTTTGTGTGATTCACTTATATTATGCTTCGTTCATTCGAATTGATATATGCGCAATATTGATTTGAAGTTTATTTTTCATCCGGGAAATCGAGAGATTCATGGTGAAATAGAACCTATATAAGTGAAAAGAGTTGCATGCAATCCTAGATATAGGACGACATAAATCTTCTGGATTAGGGTCAAACCTAATATGGGAATTCACAAATCGTTATAATGTTGTCTTGGGGGTTTTAACTAGAAAGAGATTTCAGTTAATCAACTTGAGATTAGAAGTTTTTCGCCTTGAGAAAGGGTTTAACTTAAATTGGGAATTTCTACGGTCCACAAGACATGAGATTTTATTAAAAGAGGTTGGTTTTTGCTTAAGGGTTTACGGTTGTATTTTTAACTTGTCAAATCACAAAAACATTTTAGAGGGATTTACATTCAAATACATTTTTATCTCTTGATTTCTTATTCTACAAATTTTACTTCATTTTTACAATTTATAATTTGTTTTCCTTTTTCATCAAACAAAAACTCTGAAAATTGTTAGATTAAATAACAAAAATACGGTAATTATTAGTACTTACAATCCTCGTGGGAATGACACTCGGTACTCAATAATCTATACTATAAAACGATAGGTGCACTTGCCTACGATTTTAAAGGTAGCTTTTGAGCCATCAAATATGTATGTATATGGTTGCATATTGTATAAATAATACATCCATTTTGTTTTTATAATGCTCTGTCTTGTTTAATGTAAAACATCACAGAACCAACCAACACTTTCAATGGACGTCAACGGCTCGAAATCCCACCAGACTCAACTAAATATTGGATACCAGAGGTAGAACAAGAAAAGATTCCATGAGTGGGCATGCATTTCTCTACATTAGAAACCAGTATAAAATTTTACAAAGAGTATGGAGCAATTAGCGGGTTTGGCATCGAAGAGACGACAAAGAAGTTCAAGAAGCGAAGTAATATATCATGTTACTTAGTTAATGTGATTTGTATAATTATTTGTTCCAGAATGGACAAGGAATGATGTTTTACTGTATATTTAATACATTGGGATATATAATTTTTCCTTTTAGTGTTGTATACTTATTTTAGTTAAATTGTTCATATAATTGAGTGTCATTGCATGCCAAATTGGATTTATCATAATGTGAATAATGTGTATTGTTAAAAAATGAAACAACTTGTATTTTTACAAAGCAGACGTGTTTATTTAGTTGATAGGATCTGCATACATATTGGATTGAAATTGTACACTTAGTTATGTGTTCCTGTATATTTAATACAATGCGATCATATAATTTATTAACTTACAATTGTATACTTAATTTTGTCATAGCATTATGTAACCTGTTAATTTATCTTTAAGAATATTTTTGCTTCTCATACATGTATTGCATGTAAAATTACATTGAACTAAATATACAATAAAACAACACTAAGCATACAGTAATTTTTAACTATATATACGATTACATCGAACTAACTATATTATAAACATTCTTGAGTGTGCAAAAATATTAAACTAAATTTATAATTACATGAACTAAAAATACAAAACCACTTAACCACCTATATAACTAAGGATACAATTCCACTTAACCAAGAATACAATTCCACGTTACTAAGTAAACAAATACACTAAACTACTTATACAACAAATAATACAATTCAATTTATCCAATTAAACAAATCCAGTGCCTCTTTGAAGGTTGCTTGTCTCCCGAACTCTCCTCTTCGCGACTACCAACCTCTCTTTCATGTTATTCGCTTGACATTTTATTAACCACAACTCCTACATAAGAAAAACACACAATTGGATATCAAAACTTTATACAATGTTATGTTTATATTCCACTTAATGTTGTATATTTATCATAACATATTTGTATACTTAATATACAACATCTGCATACTTAGTATACTGAGATGAAATAGAAAAAGATGGGTCTCGAGAAAAGAATAGAATATAGATTTCAAGTATCAACTCCTTGTTTTTTATATATAAACACACCAAGTTCATTTTTTTAGTACAAACCGCAAATTTCTACGGGAGCATAAGCTGTAAAAAGAATAAATAGAAGATGGGTTTCAAGTATCAACTCCTTGTTTACATTCCACTTAATGTTGTATATTTATCATAACATATTGATATACTTAGTATACAACATCCATTACTTAGTATACGTGAAAAAAATACCGATTTAGATGGGACGGGGAAAGGCGTGACTTAAATCGAAATAAAGCTTTTTGCCTCCTAAAAATCGGGTAGGTGGGATAGGAAAGATTGTATTTTCCTAAAAAACAGGAAATAACGATTTTTTTTCATAAAACCGATTTAGATGAAAATACAATATTACCCTTACATTCCAAAAATAAGAAAAATAATCTCAACCATTAACATATTTAAATCAAGGGTTTATAATTGGTCTCATGGACTAACCTAAAGGGATTGGTCTCATTTGAACCAATCCCTATATATATATATATATATAGGGGGAGGATCAAGTGAGACCATGTCTCTAGGTGAGACACAATGGACTAATCTCAACCATCACCCACTATTAATCAATGAATATGATTTAATGGATAAAAAATATATTAAAATATTAATTTAATCAATATAAGGGTAGTAGGGTAAAATAACATAACAAGTTAGTTACAAAAATGGAATCAAATCTCTTTCTCTCTCATACATCTCCCAATTTCCCAAATCTCTCTCTCTCTCTCTCTCTCTCTCTCTCCTCCATTAACGCAAATAAAGAAAATTGTGAAGAACTCGAAAATTACAGAGAAAAAACAAGAAAAATCGGTGCAATATTACAAAGAAATAACGAACAGTGAGTTCGAAAACTAAATATGCAACAAAACTCAACTAAATATGCATTATCTGAAAACTATCTAAGCAGCGTAAAAAAACTAATATGTAGTACAGTATATCCAACTATGCAAGACGTCATAAACTATGCAACAAAATCAACTAACTATGTATTATCTAGAAACTATCTATGCATTGTGGAATAACTAAATATGCAGTACATTATGTAACATCCCATTTTTATGATTTCCAAAAGCAATATCCCATTTTCATAACTAAATATACATTATATTGAACCTATTTATGCAGTGTAGTATAACTACATATGCAGTACGTTATATTCAATCATGTATTGTTTTCATAAAACAGTGCCAACAAAATAACTAAATATGCATTATTTGATGTCTAATTATGCGAAAAGAACCTAACTATCTTTGTAAAATAAAAATATTTGGAAAGAAAACAGGTTCCTTAAATTCCGCCACAAAATCCGGCAGTGTCAATTTCAAATGAGACCACCCTCCCTAGGTGAGACAGTGTGGACTCATCTTACCCATTGATCTTAAAAAATGAAGGGATGTGATTAATTTAGTTTTTTTAATAATTTCCTAATTTTCGCTGATTTTAAGGGTAAGATTGTAATTTTGTAATTCAAATTAGTGGTCCCAGCGGATTTTATGGGTTGAAATTGACACTGCCGGATTTTGTGGCAGATTTTAAGGAACCTGTTTTCTTTCCAAATATTTTTATTTACAACATAGTTAGGGTTCTTCTACTGCATAATTAGACATCAAATAATGCATATTTAGTTATTTTGTTGGCACTGTTTTACGAAAACAAGACACAATTGAATATAACGTACTGCATATCTACATACTACACTACATAAATAGGTTCAATATAATGTATATTTAGTTATGAAAATGGGATGTTGCTTTTGGAAATCATAAAAATGGGATGTTACATAATGTACTGCATATTTAGTTATTCCACAATGCATAGATAGTTTCTAGATAATACATAGTTAGTTGATTTTGTTGCATAGTTTATGACGTCTTGCATAGTTGGATATCTTGTACTACATAATAGTTTTTTACGTTTGCATAGATAGTTTTCAGATAATGCATATTTAGTTGAGTTTTGTTGCATATTTAGTTTTCGAACTCACTGTTCGTTATTTCTCTGTAATATTGCAATGATTTTTCTTGTTTTTTCTCTATAATTTTCATGAACTGTAATTTTTGAGTTCTTCTGATTTTCTTTATTTGCGTTAATGGAGGAATGAGAGAGAGAGAGAGAGAGAGAGAGAGAGAGAGAGAGAGAGAGAGAGAGAGACGTGATATTGGGGAAATTGGGAGATGTATGAGAGAGAAAGAGATTTGATTCCATTTTTGTAACTAACTTATTATGTTATTTTACCCTACTACCCTTATATTGATTAAATTAATATTTTAATATTTTTTTTATCCATTAAATTATACTCATTGATTAATAGTGGGAGATGATTGAGATTAGTCCATTGTGTCTCACCTAGAGACATGGTCTCATTTGATCCTCCCCCTATATATATATATATATATATATATATACTCAATGCATAGCCAAGAATTATTTCGGATAGGTCGATACACGAAAATTAAAAGAAAAATACATAAATATTAATTAAATTTTTTAAAAAAATATACCTAGTAAAAAGAAAATAAGAAGTGGGGGCGGAGCCCAGGTTGGCGACCCCTATGGCCCTATCTCCGCCATTTGTATATATCCCACATACTCATACCAAATGGACTAGTTATTTCATCAACATAGTGCATAACTCAGAAAATTTTTCACCTAATCGAACTATTTTTCCCCTTTAGAAAAGCGTATTTTTTCTATTTTTTTCTAATAGAGAAAATAAAAACAAAAAAATTAGGGTGTTCTAGACTTCTAGTGGCTGGGGATACCCTTGATCCGCCCATGAGTTTATCTGTATGTGATTTTGCAACTCAGTGATATATTAAGGACTAAGCCATATTCAACATTCGAATTGAATTGCCTTTTGAGTTAAAAATTCTTATGGTGGAAAATAGCCTTTTTCTTTAGAATCCAATTTATATATGTATATACATTTCAGTCAAATGATACCATATATAATGCTCATGTCAAATCTTTACAGCTAAGGTACACAAATTATAGGGAACTTTTGTCTCAATATAATATTATTTTTGTACTATAACAATGTGGCAAGAAAGTGTTGCTATTTAGAGTTTTTTAATGGATTTGTCCGTATAAGAATAATCACTGATCTACTAATTGATTTTACACTACCTAATTAAATCGGAATTTATCCGTAATGTAAAGGTGGGTGAAGAATTTTTATAGTTGAAGTATGATTTATAATGGAAAAAAAGGAAATATGTTTTCACAAAAATCGGAACATTCACAGTTACTATTAATATGTGTTTAACCAAGATTGATGTCAAGTGTATTAGAGAAGCCACCTATAAATTTTCAAAAATCATGGACCATACCTCAATCCTCATCACTATCAACGGACGTTAAAATGTTAGTATTGTTTGATTTGTAAATAATAATTTAAAAGGAATTTTAATATTTTCTGTCCTACCTTTAAAGGTATGTGACGGTCATATCTTAGAGAACATATGTATATGGAGCTATCAAAATCGTTTTTGGTGAAAAAAAGACTGGATTGGGCTGGAATTTCGGAGCCTCTATCGGCAATCATTTTAGTTGTTTTTCATGGATTCAGCGGGACTATGCTCTAAAATTAGCTGCCTTTTCACTATGTGGTCGACCCGATCCATCTCTACTTTCCCATTTGGCCTGCACCGGTCCCACTTGAACGGTTGAACCCAAACACATCCTAAAGGTATTAATCATATAAAAGTTGGAATGATTTCAATTTTAGTGTCCAATTTATACCCTATTTTCACTTTTAGTACTTTTTTTTAGGTCATATCAATTTTAGACATGTTTCTTTCTTTAATCACTTTCGTCATATTTCATCGAACATATATCAATTTTTGTATCCCGTGTTTAACTTTTTAATCACTTTATGTTATGTATGAAGTGATTAAATATTAAAACATGAGGTACCAAAATTAATGAATATTTGATGAAATGTAGCGAAAGTAATTAAACAATAAATTAAAACATGGGTATCAGAATTGATATGACCAGAAAGTGAGGTATTAAAAGTGAAAAATACAGTATACTTTAGGTATTAAAAGTAAAATTATCTCGTTAAAAATTACTTTTTAAAAGTATTGAGCTCTATAAGAGAAAATAATTATATCAGTTAGTGATAAAGACTTTACAAATTAAAACATCAAAAACTGAAAATCACGTCACATATACTATACTTTTAAAAATAAATAAATTAATTTGATACTGAAAGAAGTTCAAATACAGATCTCCAACAAACTATGCATCCCCAAAAAGAGAAGAATTGTTCCGTAAGAGGAAAAGTTATTACACGCACCTCGTATGAAATTAATCATACTATACTTTTTATCTACACAAACAGTGTCATCACCTGTCCTAACATTTTGTGAAATTGTCATAAAACCATTTTTTTTTTCTGTTTTTATTAAATCTTAAAATAAATTTATTAATCTTATACTGAAAGAAGTTCAAATACATAACAGAAACCATGCGTCACCCAAAAAAGGAAGAAATTATCTGTAAAATGCAACAGGGACCGAAGGAGAAAATATAGCATATGGGGGGCGAAATTGAAAATATTTGAAGGATAGTGGCGAGATTGGAAATATTTAAAGAGACAAATTAAATAACTTTTATATATAAATAGGGAGGGGATCCTGTGAGACCACCCTCCTAGGTTAGTCCATAAGACTAAATCTACACCATCCAAATAGTAAATCAATGGTCAAGATATATTACAATATATACAGCATTTCATAAGTAAGTATACAACATAAGGGATAAAATAGAAATCCAGAAAATTAAATATAGTAAACGCTTCCTAAAAATTAGGAACGTGATTTTGTATTGATCACGTCCCCATAATCAAGCGATTCACCTTTCCTTTCTCTCTCTTCCCATTCGAACCTGCAATTTATTCAAATATGGCAACAAAATCGTGCAACAATTAATGAAAAGTATACAATTACACTAAACTAACTATACATTAAAACATTACTAAGTATACATAAACAATTAGCTAAGTATACAATTACATTAAACTACATGTACATTAAAAACTTTACTAAGTATACAGAAATATTTAACTAAGTATACAATTACATTGAACTAACTATACATTAAAATAATACTAAGTATACAGAAATATTTAACTAAGTATACAATTACACTGAATTACTTATATAACTAAGTATACAATTCCATTGAACTAAGTATACAAATCCACAGAACTATGTATACAAATTTACTAAATTACTTATTAAACTACTTATATAACTAAGAATACGATTCCACTGAACCAATTAAGTATACAAATCCACTGAACTAAATATACAATAAAACATGACTAAGTATACAAGTCCACTGAACTAAGTATACAATAAAACGACTGTTCACAAATGTGGCGGAAATAAGTATCAATTTTAAAAAAAATACTTGAAGTTGATGATTTTTCCTCCCTAAAAATCGGGTAACTGAAAAGGTAGGATTATGTTTCCTTAAAAATAACTAATAACTTTCCAATTAACATAACTAATTAAATATAAAAGTACAATTATACCCTTATATGCCTAAATTAACTAAAATGATCTACACCATCCAAAATTTTAAATCAAGAGTCCATAAATGTTCTTATGGACTAACCTGAAAGGATTGGTCTCATTTGAACCAATCCCTATATAGATAAATAATATATAGATATATGTATTACATACCATAAAAATTTGAAGGGGGCGATGGCTGATCCTAGTTTTTGAGTGGGAGCAACTTGTGTTTACATAAAAAAAATTAAAATAATAAAATTAATGTTGCAAATGCAATTTCATTGATTTTAAAAAAATAATATATGCAACAACAAGAATATCATACTTCAACTTCAATATTTTGGTCTTATTAAAATAAATTATGTTAAAGATAGATCAATATAAATACCATATAGAAAAAAAATACTAATAAGCTAGCTAAGAAAACTTAATCTTCTTGCATTTTAAATTCATCTTTTTTTTTTTTGGTTTTGCAAAGAAAAAAAGAATCTTTTTTGGCAAATATGAATGACACGATGAGGGCTTAAAGGTGGGTAACTCTTTAAATTTCTCAATTCTATTTTTTTATTTTTGCAAAATAAAAAAATTAGTTAGATACCAAAGAAAACTAATTAGGTCAAAAAACTTAGTTAGATAGAAATCCTCCAGAAAAAAAATAGTCAGATAGAAAGACCAAAAAATAACTTAATCTTTGTTTTTGTGTTGAATTGAACTAAGGGCCTTGAAGTACACAGAAATTGTATAATAGCCACTCACTCAGGTTATTCTTTCATCAATTATTTCAACATTTGTTTTATATATCCAATATATACATATAACATATATAAAAAAAGTTTGGAAATCCTGTGCGGCAGCACCCGAGGGTCGCTCTGAATCATTTGTGCACTGTCTTAAATCATTTAATTTTCTTTTTATTTAAAAAGAATTAAAGTAAAGAAATTCATTTGACACTAAAAGAAGTTCAAATACATAATGCGTCACCCAGAAAAGGAAGAAATGGTTTGAGATGCCAAGAAAGTATATCAATTAAAAAGTTGACGTATATTTCTGCTTTTAGACATTAAAGCCTTTGCAACAACTTTCAAGAACACGACACTAAGGTGATGTAATATGGGTCCGAGAAAAACAACTTCTACTTTTAGCTCTATGCACACAATTAGGAGATTGGGTTTGGGGACTTGGAATTTATACTCTACATTCATTAATTGTACTGGATATACACAAAATTATAAGGCTTTTTTCTAAATGTTGAAGTCATATTTCGGTGTGTTCATTTATGAGAATTAATTGCGAGTGACGAATGTGAAGTTTGGGAAGTTTCCGAATTTTGTATATATTCGCATCATAACAAGTTAAAAATTAATGGGAAAATAATAGAGGAAATTTATTTATATATTTATTTTCTTTTTCGCTTTAATATAGGGATAATTAGTTTTTTTTTTAATTTATATCATTACATTGAATTTTCAACTAAATAATTCATTCAATATATCTATCATCAATTAAATAAATTATGATGAAACAAAAAGATAACACTTTAATAAGATTAATATTCATGTGACTGGTATTAAAGTTTGTTTCTCGAGTGTATTTTAAGCTGTTAAAAAATTAGAAGTTTCGAATATATTTGGAAAATGCATAGAATCCAAGCTCCGATGATAGAGCACTTGGAGATTTGTAAGAAAAATAGAAGTTAATGAAAATACAAAAAAAAATATGAAAAGTGAAAAAGAAACAAAGTTGCTTACGCAATTTGAGGATTTTTCATCATAAATATAAGTGCTTTTCAAATTTCAACCAACCATGCCAATTAATTTTCAAATATTATAATAGTAATAATCAAAGTCACTATGGTCTATGAGTTACAATTTATTTCGGACAATTAGCTGATGTGTTAGCAATTAAAATCAATTATGTATAACTATAGAAAATGGGGGTGCAAACACATAAAAACATAATTGCGGAAATCGCTAGGCGCTAGTCGGAGTGCCAACCTAGTGCCTAGAAATAATTCTATTTTTTATTTTTATTTCATTTTTTTTACCGATTTTTAGCCAATTTTTGCAGCCTAGGCCCGATTTTTTGGCCGCATAGGTAACTGCCTAGCCCCAATTTTTGTGCTACCTAGGCGGACACTTAAGCCGATTTTCGCCCAAAATGATTTTTGGGGCCGATTTTAGCAAAATCGGAGTGGTTTAAGGCGCTGGCGCAGCAAGCAAGATGGGTCGATTTTTACAACACTACATAAAAATATCTAGGGAGAGCCGGATGAAAAATTCAAAAAAAAATCATATAAACTCTCTAACTATTTTTTTTCCTCTTTTAGCATTGTCGGGTAGGATACAGGCCTGGGGCGGGGTCAGGGACGGATCCAGAAAAATTATACAAAGGGGCAAGACCATCACACCGTGCAACGAAAAGATAAATATGTGTAAAATATAATACTTTTAAGACAAAAAATAATATTTTGCCTGAATATACTTTTTTAGTTGTTCAAACAATATATTAATTTTCGAACTAAACGTATTACTTTTTACATTGAAAAGTATTACTTTTTGTCTGTGATGCACGGTGCGACCGTCTCATTAGAACTTACGCACAAAACAAATACAATATTTATAAATTACATCAAAAATAAAATAATTACACATACAATCTACAGAAAAAAAAAAAGTTACTTGAAGCACACTTTTTAAATTTGTTTTAACATAAATAATAGCTTTTAAAAATAAACATTAAAGTACTAAAAAAAACATTAAAAAAAAATAAAATTGTTATGTGGGCACGTGCCCTCATAAGGGATGTTGTGCATCCGTCTATGGGCGGGGTCCAGTATGGCTTCCTTTGTCTCCGTAAATTGATTAACCTTAACTAAATAGATAAATATATAAGAAATCCCAAATATTTGTCATCTTAAAGAAATCGCAAGAGTTTCACAGAAAATTAAGAAAAGTGAAAAATTCCCGCAGGAAACTAAAATATTTCATTGTAAAATGAAATAGAAAATCGATGGTACAAAAAGTAGAGAACTTCCAAACTATCGTATACTATTTTAGGTTGCATTAAATTGAAAACTCAACTTTTTCATAATTTCGGAGGAAACATATAAATATGTGTGTGTGTGTCAGTGTGTGTGTATGAATATTAATCCATCTCCCATATGCTATAATGAGTACAAAATTCCCCATCAATTTCTTGTTAGCTAAAAGGTGTGGAATGGCGTACCTATACATGTCATGACATACATACACTTTTCATTCACCAAAAGAAATAATATTAAAAAAATAGAGAGGCATATCTGATATTTGCCCTTTATAATACTCTCTCACTCCTAATATATAATCTAGTTTGACTTTTTACTACAAATATGTTAAATATTTACTTGATTTACCTTTATTTAATGAATAGTATAAATTATAAAATACATATTAAATATGGTTATAATAGTAAAATAATGGAAAAAATACTATTAATTATTGAAAGTGGGCTATATGTTTGGGACATTCCAAAAAGAAATAATGGACTATATATTTCAGATAGATGGACTACTATTTTTTTTTAAAGTCCCTTTATAATACTCGGTATTTGTGTTGATGAGATGAGTATTAAGTAGGGGTGTCAATTTAGGACCCGACACGCAAATCCGACACAAAATTAATTGGTATGGGTCTAGGCTTCGTGGGTCCGGGTCAAAATTGGGTCGGACCCGACTAACCTGCCAATTAAACAGGTCGAGCCCAGGTCAACCTACTGTGACCCGTTTAACCCGTATAACCCGTTTGTGAATTTTAAAAAAAATTAAGTAAATAACTAAGTGTAAGAAGAAACAACAAACAAAACATATCTTTAAAATTCAAATTATAAAACCTCATTAATTATGTATTTATTACTATTATGCATGTCTTTTTTATTAGTATGTTATGTTATTCATGCAATTATGTTATTTCTTTTTGTATGTTGTGAATTGTAATATTGTTTATTGATCGAATAATGTATTATATTGATTGGTTTTGGAAAAAAATAAATTTATTAAGTTAAAACTATTAGATGTATATTAAAATAATTTTATTATACGAGTTAAGTGGGTCGGGTCCAGGTTACCTGTGAAATAAGTAGGTCGGGTCCGGATTCAATATTCTGACACGAATAATTAAACAGGTCGGGTCCGGATCGACTGTTTCTGACACGCGAACCTGCGAACCCGGACCCACGAACCCGGACCCAACCCAAATTGACACCCCTAGTATTAAGAGGGTCGACCAGTGACGTTTATCCGCCGGATATTGCCATCTAAAATAGGGTGGAGGTGTTATCATACTAGGGTTTTGCGTAAAGACGTTGCTGGTATTTTGATCCACGTACATTTATTACTTAAAAGGCGAGTGTCGCTTTTTGGTTATAACGCAACTCCTGTTTATTTTTATTTTTATTTTTATAATCCAGATATCCAGGTTTTGCTATTCGGTGAAGTGGGCTTCATGCACTGTATCTATAAATCGCTAGTCAATCGTACGCCTTAACAATTTTTACGATTATAAAATGAAAAGGGAGGAAAAACATACGTACTTTTGGTTCAGTAATCACGTTAAATTAAAGAGACGATAAAAGGTAGGGATAATTAATAAATTAAAAAAAAAAAGGAATATGTGGTTTGGGCTAATGACAAAAAAATCCAAAAATATTTTAAAATTACGAAAAGACCCATCATGTTTGATTATGTCTATTTTAAGGGGGTAACTAGTACTGTCATATTTCTATTATAACAATCTGGGGAATTTGAACTATTTTTTGCTTATGAAGGGGGAAAATATAAACGGAATCAAACCTTAAGGGAATTTTTTGGTAATTTTTAAAAATCACTTGTTTTTTTTTTCGTTTTGTAATTAGCCCGAACTTAGGTGTTATTCGTAATTTTTCCCTAAAAAGATTTCTACTAATAATAAGTAAAGAGTGGTTGGACATCCAAATAATTTATATTACAACACTCTGACTTATTAATATTTTTCTTCTTTTGGGTTCTGATATAAGTATACAATAATACAAAGGTTGTACTTACTCATACTACTTGTAGGATTTCATAAAATAATTCGCGTAAATTTGACTTTTAAATTTATACGTCCAAATTTGTTGAAACTGCTTTCCACAATTATATTCTATCACCAGTTTTCGTTTTTTTTTTAATCAATTTGTTTATGTCTCTTGTAATATAGAAATCTGAATCCATTATCCCATGCTAAAATGAGTTTCCCCATCAATTTCTTGTTAGCTAAAAGATGTGGAATGGCGTACACATACATGTCATGACATATTTACACTTTTCATTCACTAAAAATAATAATAATAATAAGAAGAAAATATAGAGACATATTTGCCCTTTATAATAATCTTTATTTCTTGAGATGAGAATTGAGAGGGTCTATCAGGATGAGATCTTTTATTTTAAGATGGTATTTCATCTCATATTCCTAGGGTTGTAAACGAACAGAGCATTCGACAATTTACTCGTGAATAAGCTCGGATATTGTTCGTTTATGTTCGTTTATTTAGTTAAAGGAACATAAACGAACAAATATTAGGACTCGTTAAATAAACGAACAGAGCTTGAACAATCCTTTACTCGTTCACTAATAGCTCGTGAACAAGATCGTTTAGTGTTCGTTTATAAATATTCATGAACAAGCTCGTATAGTGTTTCACGAACGCGTAACGAACACGAACTCGAATATGAACATGTTCACGAACATATTCGTGAACAAATTCGAACATTACAATTTGGCAAACAACGCTCAGCACGACTCGAGTCGGATCGTTTACATCTCTACCTATTCCACCACACGGATGATTGTCACATGTATAAAAGTTATCATATTAAAACCTCACAATTTAGGCGTGATTTATACTCCAAAATTAATATGATATCTTTTATAAATGTGTCAATCATCCGTGACATGAAATAAGAGATGAAACATCAACTTGAAATAGAAGATTCCATCCGGGGTCTACTAATGAGGTCTATCGGCCGGATAATGCCATGTAATACGGGGTGGAGGTGTTAGCATACAAAGTGTTAATTTATAGAGGAAATTACACTAAACCCTGTCGTTTACTTTCTCATATAAATTATTTTCCATTACATTTTACCATACGAACAGCGGCAGACGGAGGAGGGGACAAGGGGGGGCTGTTGCCCCCCAAAATTTTCCAAATTTATTTTTCCCCTCTAAAAGTTTTTTAAATTATTTTTTTATAATTAAAATAAAGAAAAAAATTACAATTGCCCCCCCAAACTTTGATAAAAAAACTTCAAATATTTGTGTTTTACAATTGCCCCCCAATTTTTTTTCCTCATAGTTTAAATATATAAACTCAGTCTGTTTTTCGCCCCCTCAAAGTCGGAATCCTGCGTCCGCCACTGCATACGAACTATGTAAATTTTTGCACTTTGCCCTATATGGACATTTTTACCCCTAATTTTTATTTTTTCCTAAAATAATAAAAATAGTTCGTTACGATCATATCCAACCCATCATGTTTTCATATAAAAAATTAATTGACTAAGTGCAAAATGCGCCTCTAAAGTACCCAATGCGACTAAGTGCAATGTGCACGGGCTCAGCTTCACATTGTCCTCGATGCTCTTTGAACTAGCCAAAGGCTAGTCAAAATTGACTTGGTCCACTAGTGTGTATCATAAGGAGCTCCACATGATTACTTCTTATTAGTGGTGTAAGTCAATCATTTAATATGCTTTCTATGTGGGATATATTTTTCCATATTCCCACTATTTTTATATTTCCATATATAAAGGCATTTAAATGACTTACTTTATGCATTAATTTCTCATTCACCGAAATGCTAAGGTGATGTAGATTACAATTATATCATTTATTTTTCATAACTAATAAATGATCCACTTAAATAATTGGTCAAAACCCATTTTTATAAAAACCAATTCCCAAAAAATCCATCGGTAATTCCACGGCTTTTAATTCACGGTATATCACTTCTTGTAATGAACCTCCTTCACACACAATTTCAATCCTCTATTTTAATTGTTTTTTCATCTTTTATTTCAAAAATATCAGTACACATAACATATACATGATGAATGAGAATACTATTTTATAAGCTATGCGTATAAGAATATATTGAAATATGTGATGAAATGAAATGTCATCTAAAATACAAAATTCGTTCCCGTTCACATAAAACAGCTGATTTAAGAGATATTACTAGAAACATCTTTAAACAAATTAAACATATAATCTCTTTTTATTTGAAAAACAAATAATATGTCAAACAAGTTGCACTTAATAGACCAATTAAAAAAAGAGAATAATATGTCAAATGATCAGTTGCACTTAATAGACCAATTTGCTCAAATGTGTAAGAATAATATATAGTTTTTTTTTTTTGAGAAACTTAAGAATAATATATAGTTAAGTTACAAAAGAAAAAGGGAATGAAAGCTACCAAACCTTTTTAAATCAATTTTGGCGGCTCGGCAATGTATTTAGATTGAAATCAGTAAAATCATTATTTTATAACTTTAGATCTTAGCATAATTTAAGGTATATATTACATACATAGTAAATTGCATCAATTCTATGTGCGGCACAAAACCAGATCCCATATATGTTGCAGTTTGACAATACCACTTGAAAATATTTTAAAATTTTCAATCTTATTTTTCAAAAATTAGAATTTCTGACTCCATTCCATGTCATTCTTACTTAAAAATATTGTTGTTGACTTCTTTTTCTTTTTTTCTTTTAAACCTCAATATGGCTGCATGAACTTAAAAAAGACCCTAGGGGCTAGGGAGTAATAAAAAAATTAAACCCCCTACCCCACAATTATAATATTAATTTATTAATTTTTGGCCCCAAATTTTGCAACTTTTGGAGTGGAAGCCACCCCATAATCACTTTTTTTTTAGGTTACCAAATCCAGTGCAGAATTATTAGAATATATATTTTTGTATGATTTGAGATTATTAGGGGACCTGTCCGTAGGTTACTAGCAAGAGCTAATGCACTTTGGAACTTTATTAGCAGGATTAATTAATCAACTTTATTTCTTTTTAACTCTATCTTCCAAACTTATATCCGAATATGTATGAGGACAAAGAATTCGCCCCTCATCGCTGCCACCAAGGTAAACCACGGGATGTGCACGCACTGACCAGTGTTATGGTAGGGTTTGCTGACGTACAACCAGATCATCTCAGGTAAAGAGAACAATTATGTTCGACCCAACATATCTAATAATAGTTAATCTCCCCCCTAATCAAACCACACAGATCTTTATTCAAGATGAGTTTCCACCAAATCTTCATCAGCTCATATATGCCCCCGATGAGTAATTTGATAAAGCATGGATTTGAACCCTGATATCCACCCCAGAGGAAACTTTAGAATACATATTCAATGGTTTTTTTTAAAAAAATATATTTCCTTTTTCGTATCACCAAAAAATAATGATGAATATTATGTATTTTGGCGACCGTATTATATATATATATATTTTGACTCAAATGATTATTAAAAAAAAATCGGCGTTCTATTTAAAAAAGTTTTCTTATCCCTTGAAATTGAATAAGAAAGTATTTTTATACAATTGTCCTATTAAAAAAGACCAATAACTATATAGTTTCCCGAAAAAGGGAAAGTTAAAGAGAGAAGCCAACATGGAAAAAGTTTCTCCTGATTCAAATTATAACACGTTTATGTACATTCAATTTAATTATTATGTTTTTCTTCTTCTTCTTCTACATTTTGTTCCTCAAAAAGGGCCAATCACTTTCATTCCCAGTCATTCTTCGACTTTACAGATAAGGTATTGCTGTTTATTGAAATGAGAGACTATCCCATGGCTCTCTCACTTAAATTCAAGGTTGCAGAAATTGCTATGCGGTAGTCGGGCGGCAGTCGGACGCCTAGAAATACCAATTTTTTCTCTTTTCTTTTTTTCATTTTTTTGTATTTTGGCCGATTTTTGCCGATTTTTGGCTGATTTATTCCGACTAGACCGCCTAGACTGTTTTTTCCCGATTTTTTGCCCGCCTAGGCCGATTTTTGCCCAGACCAATTTTTTTTGCTGATTTTGGGAAAATCGGATCGGCCTAGGGGCGCCTAGCGCCTAGTCGGCCGCCTAGGCCGATTTTTACAACACTGCTTAAATTACCACTCACTTAAAATAAGAATAATATTCATATTGAATAGCATTCACCTGAGTTCGATTTGGAGAGATCAACTATCATTAGACTTAAGGGGGCCGAACATACTGATTTCTCTTTATTTGGGAGGGTTTGGTTATCGTCAGCTAGAACTGGCAATGGGCCAGGCCAGGCTAGAAATTTATCGGGCCAGGTCGGGCATGGAAATGCATGGCCCAACCCAACCCAGATATTAAATTCATGTACAAATGTTGTCGAGTCGGGCCAAGGTCGGATCTTTCGGTCCACGGGCTAATCGGGTCGGGCAAAAAAAAAAAAAAAACATTTTTCGAGCCTTGAAACTATGGCTCAGCCTGGCCCAAACCTTGGGCCGATCGGTGCCGGCTCACATGTCGGGTAGGATTTTGCAAGCTCTATCGTCAGCAGACCCCACCATAACACTGGTCAGTCCGTGCAAATCCCGCGTTCACTTTGGTGGCAGCGATGAGGTCGGAACTGCTGTCCCTAGGCATAGTTAAACGCAAACCTGTAAACTAAGTTATAAAAAATATATAATACTACTAATAATAATAATAGTAATACTAATAATAATATCTAATTATAATTATAAACTAATATCCCAATGATATAATAACTACCCAGCTGAGCTGTCTTCATGTATTTTTTTAGAATCCCTATAAATTATGTGTTAAGTTGACAAGTAGAATCCATGCAACTCAGACACGTGCATTTGCTACCTCTGATTTAGAGGTACATGTGAATGTACGGTAATACGTACATACCAAAAGTCCGAAACTGGTTAATAATTTGTTAATGATATATCACTTGTAATCTACTCCCTCCCTTCATCTTAAAATAACCATTTTTATTTAACATGATATTGAGTTTTAATTTAGACAAAAGTCTTATAATATGTCTGTAAAAATTATGATTGAAAGTTAATGATTTCATATTATTATTTTAATTGAGAGTGTTCCTAGTATGGACAAAAAGTTTTTCACTTGTATAAGAAATGTAATCTTAATTTTTAAATGTTTTCACAAAGTATAATAATCCAATTGGTAATAGCGTGTTCCACTTCGACCTTCTTCTTGGTTTTTATTTAGCTGAGAATTAGGAATGTTAGTTTTATCTAATAATCGAGTTAAATAGTGTTATATAGGTTAAAATAAGAACAGTTAATACTACAAATAGATCCTTATTTTGAGTAAAATAAGAACAGTTATAATATAGGTTAAAAAATAATATTTGAAAGAAAAATTAACTAATTGAAGACATTTGGCTTAATTAATATGTGCGTTTTGCTAACGATTGGGACTATTAAGTTAAACAATCTATGTTTTTTATTTTCTCATTTCATGTTTCTATTCTTAGATTTTACTTAAAATAATGTGCGACTTTTATCGTATATCCCATTTTCATATTTGATGTGGTGGTAAACATTTGTCCAAAATGTATTCTCTATTTTGTCTACTTTGACTAATAGCCTCCCGAGAGAAAGGGAGTGATCTCTTAAACCTGGCCCTCAGTGTTCTAAACAGCGCTAGGCAGACGGTAGACTGAGGCCTAGCGTCGAGACATGGCCTGAGCGGGGTAAGACAGGGTATAGAAGGTCTAAGCGAGACTTAATCGGAGGAAAAACTGTAGCGGCTAGGGGGAGCCTAAAACCTAGACAGTGATTTTTAGAACGACGACGAAATGAATCTTTCCCTAATATAAGCTCCTAAGTGGGAAATCTATGCACATGAAAGCCGTTGGGAACTTGGGATTTCCACAATCCACGTTGAAAATGATACCCCAATATAAGCTCACAAGTGGGAAAACTATGTACATGAATGTTGTCGGGATTCCCACAGTCGGCATCGAAAATGAGATGGTAGTTACCTATAGACATTGAAGTGAAATCACTCATATACAACACGTTTCCCGAGAACCATTTTTGTACGCGACATTCTTGCCTACAATATGACCATAAGGTCACGTAGATACTACACCTGGTGTATATATATACTCCGTTGCATTCACCATCAAAGTGTACCATACACTGGATAACACCATGAACATACAGTTATAGCTTATGAAATACAATTAATAGTATATCTACTTACTGTAAAAGTTCCAACAAAAAAATATTTTAGTTCTTAAATGCAACAAGGGATGTAGCTTTATTATTTGTGTTTTTACATTTATTGTTCACAGTAGGAAAGACTCAACAAGGGTGTAAACTGGAATTAAGTAACACTACGAACCATATATAAAGATATTGTAATTGCAACCCCATCAAACGAATACGATACCCGTATATCAGCTATCATATAATATTTACCAAAACTGGGACGAAATGGGAGCCAATCAAATATAACGTGCGACTCCTATGACCAAAAGTCGAACGCTTTCATCACTAAGGCGCTCGCCAGATAAAATCATAGAGGAAAATACCTGTTAAACGCATTAGTCATCCAAATAATAATAAGAACCAGCAGTCTTCTGCTCCCGGTCCTTAGTCGAGTCCAGTTTGTTAATTCTTGGACGATAATTTGTCGGGTCCCTTCTGAATGTAATATCCAGTTGCTGCATATACATCAATGAGATGCACTAATGAGAAGATAAGCTCATTAGTTGACGAAATAAAGATGTAAATTTTCAAAAAATGAATAAGGCTTACAGATAAGAAGAGGTTCATTCCAGTCAATAATGATTGAGGTGAATTTGCCTTACAATCTATGGATGGCTTGCCTTCATAAACAATCACCCTATCTGCAAGGTATGTTGCCATTATGAAGTCGTGCTCGACGACAAACGCGGTCTTCTTTGCGTGAAGTATAAATCTTTTGATGACTTTCGAAGCAATAATACGCTGCTCGGAATCGAGATATGCACTAGGTTCGTCTATTAAATATATGTCGGCAGGCTGCAAATACACCCAAAAATAAACCACAGACCAGATATCAGAAAATATCTCCCCCCAAAATGGATCATGAAGATGTAAAATTGTAGTCTACTATGCCGGATAAATGTAAATTTTAATTTATTTTATTTGAGTCCTAAACAACCATAAGGTTTTTCTTTCCCCAACTATGCCGGATAAATGCCCCGGCAATGAGACAGGTGAAATAGCCAAACAACGGATACGAAGTTGATATTGAATATAATTACGGTTAATTACACTGATGTCTTTTTGAAATAGCTAATATCAGCAACTCATCACTTCTCTATAATTACAAAAACTTACCCACCAAGTTTACCATATTTACCAAACTTCAAGGGGTTTGGACGGAAGATGATGACATCAGCAACGAAATTCCTATTTTGAATAGACTCGAACAGCTCAATTCTAAAATCAAACTCTCTTAAAGCAGCTCAATTCTAACAGTTGAAGAGGCAAAAAATGACATTTGCATGTAAAATATTTGGCTCTTTTAGGGCAATGAGTTTTAACAAGGGACAAATATAAAAACTCCCTTCAAATATAGAGACATTACAAAGACACCGAATATATAACCATTATCGGAACACCTCAGGCTATTATGGTAATTTTATAAAATATTAATTTGACCCTTTCTTTAAGTCAGAAGATTTATGAAACGGAGCAAACTTAGAGATGAGGATTTTGTAATTAGAAAAGAGACGTCTAGGTGATCTCAGAGGAAAGTAAGTGTAATTAACCCAATAAATTTAACTTTTCTCATGCAACAATGATTCGCTAAGATAAACCATAAGCAGAAGAAGTTAAACCTTTCCAAGACAGAGGGTCACAGCAACCCTCTGCAGTTCTCCACCAGAAAGATTCACAACCTCTTGATCCATTAGATCCTCAATCAAAAGAGGCTTCATCACATCTGATACAAACTGTGGATGCAAATACGAATCACGGATTTTTGAATGTAGCAACGCTCTGACAGTGGATTGAAATTTAGGACTGATTTTCTGTGGCTTGTAAGAGACATTGAACTCCGGTAATTCCACATCAGAGCCTTCTACTGAGTCGGGCTTCAAAAGACCAGCCTACCATTCAATAGCAATTTTAGTATAAACTCACCGACCATGCAATTTAAAATGTAAACATAATAAAGGAAAGGGTTATTTACAAAAATGACCCTGAAGGTTTAGTCTAACTTTAAAAAAAAAGTTCTTTTTCAAAATTACAAATACTTACAAATTTCACCTCAATAGGGGGTATGTGTTAAGAAAACACAAACCTCAAGGGGGTGTTTGTAATACCTTAAGGGGGTCTTTCTAATTTTAAAAGATAATTGGGTTTTCTTGTAACTAAGCCAAACCTCAAGAGTAGGTTTTGTAATTATCCGTGGGGATAATAACAAAAAAAACTAAGGTTTGGGCTAATTACCGAAAAAACCAAAGATGTTTCAAAATTACAAAAAAAAAAAATCAAAATTGATAAAGTCTTAAATTTAAGGGTGTAACTGTAATATTTCTATAAATAACAGGGGGTATTTGCAAAGCTTTTGGGGGAAGATATAAAAGACGGAATCAAACATCAAGAGGTTTATTGCAATTTTCAAAAACCTCCAAGTTGTCTTGTAATCAGCCCGAACCTCAGTTTTTTTTTTTTTTTTTGTTGTAATTATCCCTTATACATAAATGAGATGTACCAGCATCCGTATAAATGTTGTCTTCCCCGTTCCATTCTCTCCAAGCATCACTATGATTTGAGAGTCAGTAAATTCACCCTCTATGGCCTTGAGCGTGAAATTGCCCTGAGTTTTAGTCATGGTTGGGTACCCATACCTTGCATATGTTTTAATTTCCTCAGCACTTTCCTGAATATTCTCAGCAACCTGTTCGAGAAAGAATACTATAATGACATATCTGTGAACATGAAAGCTCCTGATACTAGTGACAGTATCAGGCTTACCCTAAATGTGAGAGACACATCTCGAAATCTTAGATTCTCAGTGGGAACAAACCCGGCAAGGAATATATTGATTCCTTCTCTAATGGAGAATGGAAGGGTTACCACACCATATACACCAGGCTTCCCATAAAGGCAGCAGATGAAGTCCGATAAATAATCAAGCACGCTAAGATCATGCTCGACGACAATTACATAGCTGAGAAGTGAAACATTAGCCATGTAAGAAGGCCTCAAATATAGAAGGCTAAAGCACTAAATGCTAAATAACAAGGGATAATTACAAAATACCCCTGAGGGTTGGGCTAATTACAAAAAAAAAAACTATAGGTTTTTGAAAATTGCAAAAAACCCTTGAGGTTTGATTCCGTCTTACATTTTCCCCCTTCAAAGCAAAAAGATATTTCAAAAACCTCACTGACATTTTAAAAAATATAACAGTTACCTCTTAAATTTAAGGCAGAATCAAACTCGATGGTATTTTTCGTAATTTTGAAACAACTATGGGTTTTTTGTAATTATCCCAAACCTCATGGGTGTATTTGCAAATAACAATTGACCTAGGAGCATCACAAACCTATTGGGCCGAAGCAGGGATCGAATAACTTGGGCAGCTTTGAGCCTCTGCTTCACATCAAGATAACTCGACGGCTCATCAAACATATAAATCTCTGCACTATGTAAAACAGCAACAGCTATGGCAAACCTCTGAAGCTCTCCACCAGATAAATCTCCCACATTACGGTCCATAACCTGATTCAGCTCAAGATCAAGAACAATTCTTTCTTTCATATCTCTCTCATCTTTCTGAGCAAGAACCTGTCCAACATTGCCTTGAACTGCTTTTGGGATGTGATCCACATACTGCGGCTTCATTACCGCCTGGACAAAAAGCACATAATGTAGCAGAATAATAAACAGAAATACCAAACAGGTCAATTTAAAATATAAGCATGCCGAAGAGCCAAGTGGTGACAAAGGATGAAATCATCCAATTGAAGTTATCAAGCTCCATTATTGCTTAACGTGATAATGGAGAGGGTGCCCTAAATGCTAAATGATCCTAAAAATCGACGAATAACTGAAGATCTGAAAATAAAATAAATAAAACTTCTCACAAAAGGCATTTTATATATAATATTTAAGGAAAAGACTTCAAGGATGCCATGGATGCTAAAGCACATTAAAAACATCAAACATTGAAAGCTGAAGCACAAGTCAAATATACTATCAACACATTCTAGAAACAGATAAGCTAAGCTTCCAGGCGGCATGCGTTTTAGGAATGTTCTCCACTGATAGAAGACAGAGCTAATAGCAGAATGCACTATGCAGTTTGCAATATATATATATATATATATATCAGAATACAAAACTATATCTTTAAGAAATCACATAACCTACTTACTCAAGAAAGCTGTAACTGAAATAAAATAAATCTGTAATTGAACTTCAAACAGGATGCAGCCAATATCTGTGCCAGTGCAAAATCAAACTCCAATAAAGACAGCCAATATCACCACAACATATTTTTTCTTTAGAACTTACCTTCAAGTTATCTTCAAGCATACGAGTAAAGTAATTTTGTAGCTCAGATCCTCGAAAGTATGTCAGAATCTCCTGCCAATCAGGAGGGCTCTGCAAGAGAATTTGAAAAAGAAAAATGTTGAGTAACAAGTCAACTTCTGAAGGCAAAGTTAAATGTTGCCAAAAGAGATTACATTAAAACGTCCCAAGTTAGGTTTCAACTTCCCAGCCAAAACTTTAAGTGCAGTAGATTTTCCAATTCCGTTACTCCCAACCAAGCCAAGAACTTGTCCCGGCCTTGGAACAGGCAACCTGTGAAAAATATGAATGGTAGTCAGAAAAGCAATATATAAAAGCTAAATGTTAAGGAAACTGCAGTTGGACCTAACCTATGCAATTTAAAGGTGTTAGGGCCATAACGATGGGTCGTATCCTTCTCCAAGTTCTTTGGCAGATTGATAATCACGATGGCTTCGAATGGGCATTTCTGAAATTAGTGAAACAATGGTGGGTTGGGCACATAATGGGAATACGACACTTGGCCAAAGACATTGATGTTTTTGCTCTCATATTGGACAAACCTTCACACAAATACCACACCCAATACACAATTCCTCTGAGATGAAGGCTATCTTTGATGCAGTAGTCACCTCAATGCAAAGTCTACCTGCAAGCATACAGCAATAAGGGTAAGAAACTGCATAACCTCATGAAAGAAAAATACATCCAACTATTCGTAATATAAGCTTAACTAAAACACTATCTCATATTTCTCAAATTAAATCAAGACATAATTACAGAAAGCCATAAAGGATTGGTTAATCCTTCTGAAACTAGAAAGCATATTTCACTGACTAGAGAAAATAGTGCTAGTAAAAAGTGTGCACACACAAAACAAAGGGATTGTGAAAGGGCCCGAGAGCCCAAACATGGGATAACAGGGCAGAGGTTGCCACTTCTGCTCCCTCCATGAAACACACACACACACACACACACACACACACACACACACACACAGAGAGAGAGAGAGAGAGAGAGAGAGAGAGAGAGAGAGAGAGAGAGAGAGAGAGAGAGAGAGAGAGAGAGAGAGACACTGGTCTGAAGATTTAGCGAACTAGTTTTTCATGTCAAAGCCGATATTTTTCAAGTTAAAACAAAAAAAAATATCAATACATAATAGAAACCAATGGGAGGATGAGCATATACCTCCAGGAAGTTAGTATGGTGCCTTTTTCATAGAGTAGAAACTGTTTGGTACTTCAGGATCATAAATATTGCTACCGGATAGTACATATACTTAAAGCTGCACTACTCACATGCCTACTGACATATGCTAAATATGACCTCTGCAAGGAGCTGTTCTTCATTCAAATCTCTGAATAAACCAAAGTCATGTGGCAAACATGCAAGACAGAATAATGTTCAATAGGATTTCCACCCTGGCAACCACTCAGCAAATATACCACACAACTTATCTGATGAAAACTACAAGTCAGTGCTAGATATGGCCTACAACAACTAGAACCTCTAGATTGATCCAATTATATCCATGCTCCAAACTGAATGTTAGACAAGCTGCACTTTTATCTGATTCTATATACATTTCACCATATACTTTTTGAACCAAAAATTATCTTCTATCATGAATCAAAAAATGTCCTTCCAGTGTCATACTGCCTCAAACTCTGAATAACACTAGTTTCACATATCAAATGAAAATTCAACTACCCTAGTGTCTGCTAGCTCCAAATAAGCAATTTGTTCGAATAAGAAAAAAGGCTTTACTGTCGACACGAATGAAGTAGGGTAGCCTGAGACGTTAAATTATCTTACCATCTCATAGAAGTTGCAAGACTATTCATTCTAATCCCTACAACTGCTCATATGCTCAATTTTACATCTGGGTCGCATCGTTCAATTTGTGATTAGGAATACGCTAAATGAGACCTTTTTCCATATTTTTTAGTTATTTTTGGACCATATTATCTTCTTTTAGAGAACATGATCGGATATCCCCAGTTGTCCATGCCGTAATCCATGAAACAACGGTAAAACCCATGAAACAGCATCTAAAAATAAACAAACCCTAGATATAGATGTTTTGACACCAGCAGTAAATTAACCCCGTGGAACGAGGGAGATTACCTGTTTTGACAACAGGGCAGCCCTTTTTGCACTCCTGACGACACTTCTTGGGCTTGCACTTGTCGGAGCTCACTATAGCGATACGCGTCAGCCTCTGATCGGCCATCTCTCCTTATTCGACTGAATGATATTATCACGAAATAAAACTTTAACCAAAATAATAACCTAATTTGATTTAGTAAATTAAGTGTTTATACACAGGAGAGAGAGAGAGAGAGAGAGAGAGAGAATTCAACGGCGGACACGCACACACGCCGAAGTAAGGAATGGACTGTGGTGGGGTTGCTGGTAGGGGTGTACATGAGTAGAGTCGAACCAAATATAATATTGTTTAAGCTTGTTCGAATTTTAATCGAGTTTCAATAATTGTGTTTGAATTTAGTTTGATTATTAATCGAATCGAGCTCGAATGAGTTTTATTTGAGCCAAACGTGAATCGAGCTCGAGGAGCTTAATATTTTACACATATTTTATTCTTTTCACTAATTGAATCAAGGTCAAATCGAGCTTTACATCTTATCGAATGTGAAATATGTTCAAGTCTGGTTCATTATTTTAATGATCTGAGCTTAAACGAACTTTTAACGATTGATCTCGAATCGAGTAACTTGAGTTCGTTTTTCAGCCCCAGTTGTTGGGGTTCCAAGAAGGGAATAAGAATGTGAAGCTTATGAATCATTGTATTGATATTATAATTGAAAAGATATTTGTTTATGTTTGGATGTATCCTATTTATTTTTCGTGATGCCCATTTTTTTTCCAAAAAAAAAAAGTCGACTGCTCGAAGTAAAAAACGCAAGGAAATTGATTTCATCATGCACGTGAATTGATCACTATTTTTTCCTTTAGTTTTTTATCATTAATACAATATGATATTATGATTCAAGTCAAATACTTTCAGATATGCACTATTTTTTCCTTTAGTTTTCTATTTCATATTTTATTTCAGATATGCACTTCAAGTGCATATGATATTATGATTAAAGTCAAATACTTTCAGAAAAAGTTTAGTCCAAAAAATGTCACTGAAATCCCTATTTTTATTTAATTCAATAGCGATCCAATACAGAAATGCTGTTTTTAATAAGCAATCTATGGAAACGAAAATAACTGAGCAAAATAAGGGATAATTACAGAAACTAATATTAAGGTTTAGTCTAAATACAAAATATTTCAGTTATCTTTCAAAAGTACAAATACCCTCTTTAAAGTGTTACTAACACCCTTTGAGGTTTGTATTTACCTAACAAATACCCATATTGAAAGTGCAATTTGTAAAAGAGAAACAAATATCAAGGGTTATTTGTATTTTTGAAAGATAACTGGGTTTTTATATAATTAGGCTAAATCTCAAGGATAATTTTTGTAACTAACCCCAAAAATACCACGAATTGAAGTAATAAGAACCTCCACTATGTAATGTAATCCATGAAAACATAGCTTTATGCATAAAAGCTTAAATAACCTAACCTAAAATTCTATTTTCCATACATTTTACATGCAAAAATTTCAGAGATTGCCGGAGGATCTTGACATCTATTTATACATACGAAATTAAATCAGCAAAACCTCAGAGCAGCTTCAAGCTCTTTCTCATCTTCACAGTTGTATCCAAGTAAGTAAGCCCGAGCTGATACATAAACACAAGTAAAATCAATAAAAGAAGGCCATATAAGAATTTTCAATTACAAGACAACCAATAGTTCAATTACCAAAACGGCCAGATCCCATAAAAGGCTCTGCTTCATCTGTAACACCAGCTTGCTGTTGTTCCTGAATATTCGACCCAGAACGAAATGAGCATCATATTGATTCAGAAACTATCAGTCCCCAGTCCCCAGTCCCGCAAAAAAAACATCTCAACATTAACAAATAAAGATAAGGGATGATTACCAAAATCCCCATGTTTGGGCTAATTACAAAAAAGACAAAGATATTTTAAAATTACAAAATGCCCCCTCGGAATTGATTGTGTCTTAAATTTAAGGGGTGACTGTAATATTTCTATAACTATCAGGGGGTTTTTTGCTTATGAATTGCAAAAATGTAAGACGAAATCAAACAAACCTCAAGGGATTTTTTGCAGTTTTCAAAAATCTCTATCTTTTTGTAATTAGTCCGAACCTCAAGGAGTTTTTTGTAATTATCCCTAAAGATAACAGAACATAAAAGAACTAAAAAAAATCATCAGGTAATGGGTCAAAAGAATCCTAAAACGACCAAAACCATGCATGCAATAAATGAATTCTTAATTATGCGAGCGTGGAAAGTATATGAAACAGGCCGTGTGATCACTCGATCCCTCAATATTTTCATACCAATTTGTGAAGATTGGAACAAAAGGTTTGCCAGATGCCCTATTCTAAACGTGCTTAAAGTTCACTTTATGTGCTATCGTTAACGGTTTCTCAGCATGGGCAGGTGATACAAAGAAAGCACGACCTGCATGGGGGGAATTTATCATATGCATGCTACAGGAATCCTATCCGAACATGAGACTATAAGAAAGATGTAGACTTATAATGAACAGTTCTGACAATCGAAATAATAGCAACACTACAAGTTAACCAACAAACCAATTCTAGCTCGAGTTTTGCCACCGCTCAGTCTAGTGAAGCGTTACCCACTTCGAATACAACTTCATACCAATGGTTATTTATGGGATAATTACACAAACTACACCCTGATGTTCAGCCTAACTACAAAAACAATCAATTATCTTTCAAATTTACAAACATCCCCTTGAAGCCATGAATATATCATAAATGAATGAAATAACAATAGATGAGACAGATGCATGCTAGTGAAATCAGAGTGCAGTGAAGAAAACAGTTTGAAGAAAGAAACTTGGTGTGCCTTTGATCAACTGGAAGCAAATTACTTGACAAGAAACCAAAACATGGGAAAAGCATATAGGAATAGTAGGAAGTAGTTAAGAAATGAATCCCATGTTATGTTTTCTGTTGGAGGAGAAACAAATTGCTGCACAGTTGAGTGCAATTTACACAAGGATTAAATATCTATGACGACACTCCAGAAGACAAAACATCTCTTAGCCAGATCTAACCCTATGATGCATGGGTACAGATACGAACAAGACAGACATAGGATGTATGTACAAAAAATGTCAATTAAGATTGACATAATCTAAAATAGAGCTGTCAAAACGGGTCAGGCCCATTGGCCCGGCCCCCTAGAGGTGGGTTAAGTATTTAGTAGCCCGCCAAGGGGCGGGCCTAAACGGGCTACCCCGCCGCGGGCTTGGCGGGGTGGGCTAGCCGGCCAGAAATAAAAAAAGAAAAGAAAAAAAAGAAAAATTAGATAAAATAGACAAAAAAAAATAGTATAATTGATATTTTATATTTTTATCTCTTACAAAAGTGTATATACTATTTTTATAATAATATGTACTTGTTATCCATTAGATTCTCGGGCCCCACCTCGGCGGGCCAGCCCACCCCGCCCTGCCAAGTGGCGGGTTTTGGCGGACCGCGGGCCGCCCCACCGGCCCGTTTCAACAGCTCTAATCTAAAACTGGAATTAATTGTTCACACTTGCTCTATCAATATTTTGTTTATTTATTAAAAATTCAAATGTCTCAAATATAATAGAAACAAAAGAATTTGCATTATTAAATACCAATAATATCGTACATATATACATGTGTAAAAGAAAAGATTGAAAAGTTAAAATGTTCATCATATATATAAAATACAAAATCACGTGTTCAACTCATTTAAATGATATTCTTAACCTCATAATCATTTTATTCTCACAGATTTGACACATATTTTATTGAAAATTAGAGTATACAATTACCGTGGATGATAGAAGTTAACAGATATACAACAAGATTTTGATATCATTTATTTTATTCAATTTTTTTATAAAATATCATACAGCATAACAGCACCCAGTTGTACTTGTACCACTTGTCTCCACATTCCCATGTTAGCCATATCTGATAACATCTCACTTTTTTTTTTATTCCCCTCTTTTAATTTCTGAATGAATACTCTATGGCCGTATCTGATTTGTATTCTCCGTGTATCTAAGCAATATCAATATCCGAGAAGTAGTTCATACGAAAGGGGCCATTTTTAGGAGTATGTGCACCAAAGATCTAACCTATTGAGGCTCTAAAATTTCAGAAGCACAAGTCTATTTCTTTAATTAGCATTTTATATGGCATTTTTTTGCCGATATAATTTCAGATTTATGCATACAAGTATCCACATGATGCCTTCACTGTAGCTTTAGGAGAGAGGAAAACATGGTTGGATTGAACATAGAAACAGAACATAAAACTACTGAACAGGAATCTAAACGACTATTGTGCAAATATGGCCAAAAATTACAATCCAGAAGGAAAAATGTCTTACAGCATCAGGTTCCATTTCAGCTGGTGAGAGTAATCTGTCAAAACAGCGTCCTGAGATAGTGCAGACCAAGAGTTCATTTGAAGGATCCATTATAACTTCTTTGCATGTATCATCACAAACTGCACAAACAGAAGGAAAAATGATCAAGAATTATCCTTGTCAAGTATTACAGAGTTTGATTTCTCATAAACGATTCTATTTTACAAATTTATCATCACTCTGATCTCCCCCTAAGAAAAAAGAGATGTTAATCTTACCATGAACATTTCCAGTTTTCTCACAGACAAAGACATCCCCAATCTGATAGTAAGTGCAACTTTCTCCAGAGCACGCGTGATTCAGTACCACTGTCTCAGCCAGGCCTCTGCTACTCTTCCACATGGAGACTTGATCAGCAAGTGTCTTGTCAAGAATTATGCGGTCATCATTCACCTAAAATCAAACAAAAATATAACAATTACCCCAAGACATTAAAAGAAAGAAGAGCAACAATGATATTGGAATAAAGGAGAATTACAAATACTACTCTTGAACTTTAGTCTAATTACCAAAATATATATATATATATACAAATCTTTTAAAATAACAATACCTCCTTGACATTTGTTTCTATTTTACAAATCGCATCTTTCAAGTGGGATATTCGTAAAACTAACTCAAACCTCAAGGGGGTATTTGTAAGTTTGAAAGATAACTGGGTATTTTGGTAATGAGGCTAAACCTTAGTGGTAATTTCTGTAATCAACCCTTTAAATAATTACAAAAATAATACTAGAAAACAACCTAATTTAGTTGAACAAAAGAAGAAACTAAACAAAGATAAAAGACCCTGATACTAATACAATAAAGGCGCATGTAATATATGTGTCCATATGTATCATTTTGAATAATGTTCTACTTAACTAAGACGCAACGGATTTTTATCACTTTCAGGAGAACTTCAAGACTACATTTGTCAAACACATCCATAGCGTAAAAATTGCATTTCATCAAAAACTTATTTTGTTTACTGAGAAGGATGAGGTGCTTGGCTTCTCTTCGCCGCCTGCATTTGAATGTAATATTCTTTGAATTCAGAAGGGCAGTTGCGCACAAACTCTGCCATATCGTCTTCATCACGCTGGAAAGAAAACATTTTATGAGACTTAAATTCAATCTCAAATTGACATTATGAAATTATAGGTACTCAAAATCATGGACTCAACAATAAGCTAGATCTTTGGGGAAAAAAAGAAAAAGAAAGACAATCACATACACACACACATACACATACACACACACACACACGCATAAGCATAAGCCTAAGCATAAGACTTGACGATGCAAGATACTAAATCAATGTCAAGGGTGCGACTTTACCATCTATTGAAAAGATAAAACATGGAAGCATAACTTCACAATGTTAATCCCTCGTGCAAAAATGACAAATTTTAAAGTTAAATCCAAATTACCTGGATATAAAGCTTCTTCCAAGCACATTCTCGCAGCTTTTTTGGAGGCAGTAGACCCCACCGCATGCAATATCTATAAGAATCATTGATTATACATTTTCCCTTTTCAAAAGTCTCATATGAAAATATAGGGATAGTTACAAAAACTACCCCTGAGGTTTGGGTTAGTTACAAAAAAATCCATAGGATTTTGAAAAATCACAAAAAGTCCCATGAGGTTTAATATGTATTACACTTTACCCCTTTCATAAGCAAAAATGTTTCAAACGCCCCCTTACATTTGTAAAAATATAGCAATTACCCCCTTCCATTTAACAAAAATCAAACCTCAAGGGGTTTTTTGTAATGTTCAAACATCTCTGGGTTTTTTTGTAATCAACCCACACCTCAGGAGTAGCTTTTGTAATTATCCCTAAAATATAATACTAAGTATACGTTATAAATAGCAAAATCGTGCTCTTATCATATTGTTGACCAGAATTTAAGTTGTCATCAACGTACAAGTTCAAGCAACCAAAGAAAATAAGATAAAGATCATGAATTAGATGCTACAATAACCAAAAAAATTATATAAAAATAAATGCACAAGCAAACATGCAATGATGCAACGATATTATCAAGTCCTGATGGGAAGACCAGCTAAGTGGGGGTAGGGTGGGGGGAGGAATGGACACAGAGGAACGAATACTAACAGGCGGCGCCACAATGACTCATCTGAAGCAGCAAAATTTAGGAATCTACAGACCAACGAGCACGAAACAAGATCCTGCAGTTCAATAATCAGAAAACTATAAGCTATATCAATAATTAACAACTCAACAAAATATCATAAGAAGAAGACCAGAAGGAGCTTAAAACACACATCCATGCACAAACTCAAATAAATAAAGGACAAATCTTCAAACCTCGGATGAAAGAAATTTGAGGATGTGATACAACAATTCAGTAGGGATCTGACTGAAAATCCCGGTCTCAATCCTCTTCGAATCGGTTTGCTTTCAGTACTACACCTCCCGTCGTTGCTATTGTCAATTATGATGGTATGACTTCTCTTTGAAGCGTGAAAATGCAGTTTCAACTTCAGCGTCAATTTCAATAGGCGACAGCGATGACGCGATGATTTTAATGTCCTCGATAAACATAATCGCTCATCACTAGTTTCCCCCTTTTCAGTCTTAATTTTCTTTGGTTCCTGTTGTTCTTTCTCTTCTTGTTCACTTAGTGCACCCTCCTCAACACGTAATCTTTTCCCATTTCTCTCTTCCTCCTCCCTCTCATCTTCCTCTTCCACTCTCTCCATCTCTTCCTGCAACACATCATCCAAGCAACCGAAGTTATGCTTGCATGGACTCAAATATTTTTCATTCAAACAATACATAGTAAATTTCTCACTAGTTTGGATTTCTCAAAAGAAGAGAACCCAAATATCCAAATTAATTGCAGATAAATAAAAGATATACTTAATATGTTGATGAATGCACAAACAAAACCAGAAAACTACGCACCCTTAACGCACCAAGTATAATAAGAAATTGCGAAGGACACTAAAAACTTGGAAACATGATAACATATTGCATGTGTGCATAATATAAAGCTGACAGCCATATCCTGTGGCTGAGATTGTATTACTACCCATTACCCATAACATTTTGAAAAATGCATACATTTTAATAAATATTTTACCAACATCAGGAATGACAAAAGAAAAAAGTTAAATCATAGACAGATGATGCATTCAATAAAAGAATACCCATTTCAGTCATGCAAAATAATGCTCTGAAATAAATAACAGTACAAGGCCACATAAACTGGGATTTGCTTTTAGACGTTTAAATAAACAGAAAACCGAACACCCTAAATTTAATCTTTAGCTTTTAGCACATCAAACTGAGAAGATTTGATACAATAAACGCTTTTTTCGAAAAAAGACAGATTTGAAACCAATTAAATCCATCACAATCCAACCAAACAACAACTATAATAAACATCTCAAGAGCACCCAAAAGAAGAAACCTGCACGTTCAATATATCAGGAAAAATACGCATACACAAAAATCCAGAAGAAATGTCAAGACATCTATACCAGATCGGAGAGCTCAGAGAGGACTTCAGATTCGAGGAAATGAGCGAGGTTCTCATCTTCATCATCAGAAGCCATAACAATTATAATTAGTAACTCTTATAAAAGCTAAGTATATCAACTACAAATACGCATACAAGAATACGCCTAGTAGGTGGTGGGGGGGCAACGATCGCCGGCGATTTATGAATCTTCCGCCGTCGATTAAATGGCTGGATGACAAATTTTTTATTATTTTTTTTTTCCGTCAAAGCAGAACGAAATTTGGGGAAAGAGAGATCAGAGAGGGCGAAATTCGGGTGTGGGGCGTGAAGGTGATCTCGGGTCGGGTTCTGCGTATGAATTACGCTAAGATGGATCGGGTTATCGCCTTATCGGGATGTGTATTTTCCTGGGCCAGTATTTAGCGGGCTATCACGAGATGGGCTGGTTCAACCCGGACCAGTTGACATCCTTGGGCCTTCGAGCGGAAATATGTTGCTATTCAGATAGAATTGCGATAAAATTGAAACGTTTTTGTTGTATTTTATTTTACATATTTTACACTAGCAATTGATAATGATGTCGTGATATCAATAGAGGTATCAAAAAAAATTGAATCGAATAACAATTATTTTATTTTTAATATTACGGACAAAATTACTCTTTTATTTAAAAAACAAATTTTACTTTTAGCATCTTATTATGTTAGACCTGAAACTTTATATCTATATCACATATATATAATATCTAATCTATAATCTATAGTATACATAAAAGTGTGGGTTTCGAAATTTGACTGGTCTAAATGAATCCAAATATTTTTTTAAGAGGGATTAACTTTGTCTTTCTAGTGGTTGAGGCATGTATTGTAAGGGTGAATAGCCGGATTCGATCGCATCACGAGTGCGTGTGTCCTCCCTGCCCCCATTTACTAAAAAAAAAAAATTAAAGAATTTGAATGTAAATAGTTAGGCCACGATATAAGTGATTGATGTCAGTTCGTTATATAAGAGGAATGCAAAATTGTTTTTTCATTCTCTAAATAGGTCTTGGAGATTCGGTTTTCCAACTTTCGATTCAGACATATAAATAAGAAAAATTCAGACTTTTAGAGTCATTTGAAGTCTTTCCTCCAAATCGTCACACCTCAAATCCAAGTCATTCAATCAAGGCAACCTTTGGTAAAAAATATTGTTAACTTTTCTTTAGGCCTGATGAAATTGAAACTACCAATTTCAAACTCACAATAAAAAATCCATTGAACTTATTTGGTAATCTCATAATACAATAAATATTAAATATTTGAACTCCTATTTTGAGTTATTTTTCAAGTCATTATATGGAATTCAGATCCATTTGAAATCACTTGAAATCCTTTACCCGAATTCTCCAAATCCAAATCTCAAATCTTAGAGTTCTAATAATTGCCAAGAAAAATAGCTGTGAGTTCTGACAAATGGTCTCCTCATTTATTCCAGAACATTAATTCTCCATCTTGCCCCAAAACACAGTCCAAAAACCCAGAAAAGGAATAAAAAGAGAAAGCAATTTCCTTATATATCCTATCATCAGATGCTCTTGCTCAAAATTTCATCGGCAATAGGGAAATCAGGCAATATATCCACAGGAACCTGGAGTGAGAAATCACAAACTAAAATCAGAAATTCCAATTAAATGGATATTTGTTAGGGATAATTACAAAAGATACCCCTGATGTTTAGCCTAATTACAAAAAAAGCTCAATTATCTCTCAAAATTACAAATACCCCCTTGAGGTTTGTATTTACCTAACATGTAACAAATACCCCCTCCAGGGTGTAATTTGTAAATAGAAGCAATTTACCTATCTATCTCAGCATTAACACGATTCCACAAACTCGAGCAATTTTTTTCAAACTTAATATACAGTTATACTATGTAGAAGCATTTAAACATGAAATATAGAACCTAGTATGGTCTCAGAGGACAAAGTTAGTCGAATGTTTGTCTTTGTTCCACGGACCAATAGATAAAAGTTGGGGTAAATTACAAAAAAACTACCGCTATGGTTTAGCATAACCAAAAAATCCACATATCTTTCAAAATTAAAAATACCCCTTATAGTATTACAAACACCCAATTGAGGTTCGTATTTGTAACAAATACCCCCTTCTTGAGGTGGTGTAATTTGTACAATAGAAACAAACATCAAGGGGGTATTTATAATTTTAAAAGATAATTGAATCTTTTGTAATTACACCGAACCTCAAAGGGTATATTTTGTAACTAAACTAGAGTTATTTCTTAATCATCGCCAGAAAATTGAAGCCGATAATTTAATCCTTTACAGTTTTCCAAGCGCACATTTATACAAAAGATAAAAACCATACCTTGATCATTTCGAGTTTATCAAGCGCAGATTTCAGTGGTGGTGTCATCACACAATGCTTCAAAAGAAGAGAGTTTGCCGCGCCTTTATCACCTTTTCCTTGTATTGTGAGAATCTCCCTACTTAAGCTCTCAACTGCATCTTCGACCTTCAAAAGGAGAAGATAAAGTGTTAAATGCCCACATCAGTTCATTTGAAAGAAAGTCCATGGAGTCTTAAGCAGATCATACCTTATCAAAGTCAACAGAAAATGTTCCATCGCCATGCATAACAAAGGCGCCTTTTTCGAATAAATAATTAAACTGCAATGCTTGCCCTTTCCTAGACATATTTGACAAAATAATAATAATAAAAGAAGGATCAGAATTTGGGTAGATCACTGACAAATTATAGTAAGGGCAAATTGCAAAACTACCCCTAAGGTTTAGTCTAATTACAAAAAACTCCGGTTATCTTTCAAAATTACAAGTACGCCGTAAAGGTATAACAAACGCCCCTTTGATGTTCGTAAGTACTTCCCCTCTTAGGGCGCAATTCGTAAGATTAGAAGAAAATGTAAGGGGTATTTGTAATTTTGAAAGATAGCTGGCTTTTTTGTAATTATACTGATTCTCAAGGGTATTTTTGTAATTAACCCTTATAGTAATAGAAGAAAAGGCTTACCCATGAGCTTCCTCTAAGCCAAAACGTACGGAGCGGAAGCTACCAGCAAGGAAAGAAACATACATGGATTTGATCAAGGTATTCGGTAATATATTCTGTCCGGACACAAGAAAAATGGCCATTAAAAAAAACCGAAAGTAGTCTTAACTTGAGAGAAACATCAGACTGCTAATAAACAAGTTTCCTGACAATTTTGATTTAATAATCCTGAGAAATGAACTGATAACCAAATGAGTAATCTAGCAATTAATCCAAAGTTGGATTAAACAGCTGAAGCAGATTGCTAAGTCAAGATAGTACGCCAAAATGGCCCTGAGAATGAGAAGGATCACTTAGAAAACAGTAAATATCGAAGAAAATTTTAAAGAAAATAAATTGTTTTCTCATGGTCTAATATATTTATACAAGTCGAAAATAATTAAGCTGCCAAAAAATATTATCAAATTTAATAGGATTAAAATTACTGTTTTCGGTACCATTAGCACAAGTTCAAAATGGAACCAAAATTCTCCAATGGCACTAGCATAAGCCTCAGTGGAGAACGAAAGCCCCAAGGCCTAGGCACGACCATTGAAAATATCATGCAAGGAGAAAAGGGAAATTCCAACATGACTAAGTTACCTTGTTAACAAGAAATCTTAGGGCCCAAAGGCCGACAATGTCAGCTTTAGCTTCTTCGAGAGCCGAGTGAAGTTCTTGCAACTCCTGTGCCATACAAAGTTCTTCAACTATCAGCAAATGAGATGAGCTTAAAGAAGACAATTTCTTACAAGAAAAATAATAAAATTCAAATAATAATATTTATTTAATATATGACCTTATACCTTCTAACTAAGATATACTAAATTGGTATATCAGAAGATGATATTGACCGGTTATTATCTGAAGCTGTAGGCAAGGAAACGATATATCTCCCGATAACTCATTAAATAAATAAAATCAAAAAACAAAAAATATGGCAGTTGCTCTAGTTATTTGGGTCCTCAACATTTTCTATACTTGCTTCAGTATATTTAGTGCAAGTGTGATCGCTGCCTCTTGAACAAAGTTGAAGGTTAAAGTGGAATTTAAGAATTAAATGGAAGAATATTGCTCTCTATACCAGAAAAGGTAAAAAGCTCTCTATTCTAATGTATATTGCACTCTAGTTGGTCTTTGCCCAAAAAAACAAGGATCTAAGTTTACCATCCGTTTATTATGATAAAAATTACTTAATCATCAATATGCACCACTGTCAACAATTTTCTTTGATCAACAACCATAGGTGTTTGTTCAGAATCAAACTTCGACGGTTTTTTTTGTAATTTTCAAACATCTCTGGGTTTTTTGTAATTAACCCAAACCTCAGGGGTAGTTTTGTAATTATCCCTAAAAAAATAGTATTGGCGCAGATTGAAAAGTAGCAATTCCATATTATCATGATTCACGATCTCCGTGACAAGAGATATTGAACACAATTCAATAACTGTGCCAAAATTGACATTTTCAGGAGTCATGAAAGAGGAAAGTGAAGAATGACGTAAAAATGAAACATACCAATCTCACAGTAGACTTTTTCCCATTTGGAAGTGTTATTGTATGAGGTCCAATACCATGGCAGCACTCATGGCAAATTGTGTGAGTGAAGAAAGAGTCGAAGTCTACATATTTACGTTGTTCCTCAGATATGCATACATGGGATATGGGCTGAAGAATAAGCTTGAACCTGGTCAAGAGCAGACCTGAATATTAACACCTCAAAAAAAAAAAAAAATATATATATATATATATATATACACATATATATAGACAGACACACAAAAATGGATATCTAAAAAATCCTCTGTAACTTTAAGGGCCAAGACTGGAATATTGTCAAATTAAGTAGACAACATCTTGAGGAAGGAAAATATACTTGGCTTCTGAAACATTCTTGAGCATGACCATTGAGGTTCCTCTGTCTTTTACTATTCGTTCGTCATTGGGAAGATTAAATGCAACAGTTTGTGGACCCTTCACATCCTGCAAAAACATTTATCGATAATAACTCAGTGCTACCACATATCAGGCAAACTTCAGTTATGCCACAAAAGCATGTGGACTTCTTTGGAATGAGAATATGAGGGAAAAGGGGGGAGGGGAGAAAGAAAGTGAATTCAAAAAATGAATTAAAATCACGAAAAGGATAAAAAATATACTAGTTTGAGAAACCTTCTTTCAGTTCATCAAGCTGTTTTTTTCACCTATACGTCCAAGCAAAGTGAGGCATCTATTTTTAACATTAACATTTAGTGGAGGAGATAAAGCAAAGGTGTTACTGAAGCAGTGACGGAAGAACCCATTAAGCTCAATAGAGGAGAGCAAATTTGAAGAGGTACAGCACAGATAGGAGTAGCAATATTTATTTTTAATTGCATAACAATATGAGGAAAATTGTGCAATGTTCAGATGGCAAAGTGCAATAACATCCAAGTATCCAACTAGTTTGAGGTAAAAGACAACTTTGCCTCCATGTGCAAGGCACGTGATCGAATCTCCGGTGAATATTCCACCGACGGCGACCCTTAGATGGTTATGTGCGAAACCCGTATAGTTTAAGAGACAAATTGAAAGGCGAAAAAGTTTATATAACGAAGTGTAAATGATCATAGTTAGGAAGGGTAGTCATTTTTTTCCCATAAAAATATGGGATAATTACAAAAACACGCCTGAGATTTGGGCTAATTACAAAAAACTCAGAGACGTTTCAAAATTACAAAAAAAAACTCAGCTCTGATTATGTCTTAAATTTAAGGGGGTAACTATAATATATTTATAAATTTCAAGTGGGTTTTGAAATATTCTTTTCTTATGAAGGGGAAAAATGTAAAACGGATCAAACCTCAAGGGAGTTTTTGCAATTTTCAAAAATCTCTGGGTTTTTGTGATTAGCCCCAACCTCAAGGGGAATTTTGTAATTATCCCCAAAAATATAACAGAATTTCGCAATTAATTCTACTTAGAATCAGTTGGATGCAAAAAGGTAGACGTAATATGAACTAGAGAGCCACAAACACAAAACAACTAATTGATTTAACTTAAAAAAAAGATTATATATGCTATTTTGATCTAAAACTGAGCAAAAGCAAACATCACTGCCCCTTTAACGAATGTATATTTCGCTCCAAGATGTTGGTTAAACAAACACTCACCCCAGCATTATAAATTAGCTGGACGACTCGAATCGGGGCTGCAATCACATCTTCCGACTTATAAACACTGTCCATTGGAAGATTCTTCTCCAAAACCTAGCAAGGCAATCCTTTGATAAGAATGAATGGAATTACAAAATGACTAATAACAAAGATAACTCAATACAGCACCTGTAAATGGTCACCAAATAGTTTGACTTGGGCTGTTGCCTCATCATCCCTAACTGCAATGAATGCCTCAAAAGTGGCCTACGGTGCCAATCATGAAACAAGGTACATAAAACATATTAAGAGAACACAATAAAAGAAGTTTTTTTTTTTTGGGGGGGGGGTGGCATATACGTGATCTGTTGTCATCATATTGTGCGTCCATGTATCATTTACAAGTTCTACTGTGATCAGATTGTATACTAAGCGGCATTGTTTGCAAGTCATCACTTGAAACCACACTTTTATACTGTCTACTTTTTCCCTCACTTTAAAATCAGTTTGTACATGACAACCAAAAGACTGACTTCATAATAACGTAAACAAAGCAGAATGATGTTGAAATACCTTGTATCCAAAAATTGTGTCTTCATATGTCTCATATGGGCCAATAGTAATATCCAGCTTTGAATCCTTGAAGATGGAAAAGAAAACAAAAGAAG